>VWZT01006488.1:460361-512734 GCA_013397055.1 Pachycephala philippinensis
AGAAAAGAAAAAAGAAAGCCTGTAACATAGGAATAAATGTAAACTTGAAAGCCCAGGGACGGGCTTTGAATCTCCTTGTGGGAAGGGGAATGCTTTGGCTGGTTCACTTCTCACCCTCTTGAGCAACACGGCACAGAAGAGATCTAGGATGTGCCACAGTTAAACTGTGATAACCAACCTGCTGTCCGGGTGAAAGCCCTGTAGGTCTTGTATTCTCAATCCCCTTGGGAAAACTTCACCCATGAGGCATAGGTAGGGCCTGTGCAAGCCCTCAGGTCCCCAGGAATGGATTAGGACGGGATCCTTGCTGGACCACCATCTACCAAAAAATACTGCAGAAAGGTGGTGGGGCTTCAGAGGGGCTTTCCCTTGGAGAAAATGGAGATTACTCTTGTGCAGAGTTGTGCATCGATGGGTATTTTTGATTCAGTGGTGGGATTTAATTATATTTATTGTATTTCTTCACCTCTCTGCTTCCTTTAAGGAGCTGCTCCAAAAGGTCTTGTGTTTGGAACCATGAGCACTGGGACTGACCAAAACTGGGGTGTGAAGCTAAAGCCTGGACAACCCAAGAGGTATTTAATCAAAATCACACCTTAATTTTCCCAGAAGAAAGTTGCTTAGAATTTTTTTTTTATTTGTGTTTTTCCTCACCCTCCTTTTCTTTTTTTGACAGCCGCATCTCAGCACAGCCTTACCCTTCCCTCCTGTCAGGGATTTCCTGGGGAGGAGCTCTGCATGCCCCGAGCCCAGCACAGTGTGGCTGGTGCATTTCTCCTGGCTGGCTTGGCGCAGAACCCTGCAGCTTCCCTGGCACTCCCCAGGGCAGGCAAACTCTCAGTGCTGCTGTCACCACCGAGTGCTTGAAGCAAAGCAAATGAGCAGTGGGGACTGGCAGTGGGGACTGGCAAATACCCTGGGTGGCAAGCAGAAGCCCAGCCTCCCCCAGTGAGGAGGAGCCACACCCACCTGGAATGGACGCATTTTGGAGGGTGCTGGGGTGGGCAGTGGGCGGGTAAATACCCAAAATGTCATGCACTTACAGCCTTTACTCCCTGAAAGATGTGAGATGAAGGAGTAGAGGTGGCTGCTATGCATTGAAAAAAAATGACCCAACCTTGCCCATTTGGGCACAACACACAATTACCTGAAAGCAGGTTGTGATGGGGTGGGTGTCGGTCTCTTCTCTCAGGTAACAAACGATAGGACAAGAGGAAATGGCCTCAGGTTGTGCCAGGTCTAGATTGGATGTGAGGAAAATTTCTTCACCAAAAGGGTTGTCAAGCCTTGGAACAGGCTGCCCAGGGAAGTGGCTGAGTCACCATCCCTGGAGGTATTTAAAAGCTGTGTAGATGTGGCACTTACGAATGCAGCTTAGTGATGGACTTGGCAATGTCTGGTTAAGAGTTGGACTCAATGGTTTTAAACGTCTCTTCCAACCTAAATGATTCTATGAAAAAGAGCAAAATTTTGGAAAGGGTAGCAAACTTTTCAGCACAAAGTAAAAAGCAAAATAAATTACACAAAATAAATTACCATGGCTATTCTGGTTTTGAAAAGCCTGTCTTTGGGAAATCTGCTTGCAACTAGGCTTCACCTGTTCCATTCTCCTGCTTTTGCTGGGTTGAGCTGCCACTGTTTCACAAGGTCTGATACGCAGCAATGCTACTGCTCAGTTCACTTTCTTTTTCCTGACATGTGTCCAAGTTTTTGGTCACCTGAACATACCAAAGCACTGCTCTGATTTGAAAAGCCACAATCTCCTCCTAAGTCATCAAGCTGCTCCTCCTCTCAGCTAGAAACCCAACATGCTTGTTTAAAAAAGCAAAATAATTCATTTAACCCCCCTGCAACTGCTATTTCAGAGACAGCCTGGCCAGTGCAGCAGGAGATGGACCCTGGTGGCTCTGCAGCATCTACTTTTCCAAAGGAAAAGGGTCTGACAGGAGGAAGCAGCTGGGGTAAGGAGCCACTTGGCATGCTTGGGACCCCACCACGCTTTGGTCCTTTTCTCTGGCAGGCTGCCGCCCTCCTCCTGCCCTTGGTGCACCCACAGGCCTTTAAATTCCACGAAAGCTCTTTGCGTCTGGAGAAAATAATAATTAGAAAGAAAAAAATAAAAAAGCAGGGGAAAAAAAACCCCTCCTTGATTGCTGAGGCGCTGATGGCAGGAACCCTCCTTCCCTGCTGAACCACTTAATCAGGCTGGCCCCCGGCAGCAGCAGGTGCCCACGGAGGCGACCTCGGGAAATCTCCTCATCACCGGCAAATGGCCCTGATGATGGCACAGCAGGGGCCCAGCGAGGCCGGCTCTTAGCGAGCACAGAGGAGCTTCACCGGCACTGCTGGAGCTTCCCGTCTCTCTCCAAAGCTGGAAGTGGGGAGCCTGCTCTGCTGCTGCCCTGGGCAGCTCCCCTCGGGCTCTGGCTGCTGGATCCTCAGCCTCGAGTCCTGGCGCTGGCAGGGATAGCACAGCCCAGTGCTCTCGGTTTTGAGATGGAGAGCTTACAGCTCCTTGGGGAAAAAACGGGATTTTTGAGGAAAGGAGGCATCGAGGGGCCACCTGTGGCACAAACCGGCTTAACTGGCCATTTTCCTGGTTTAGCACCTTTTTGCTTACAGCCAGACAGGCACTCTCTGCTCATCCTGCGGGAAGCTGTACTTTCGTGTATGGTGCCCATACGGTGCCTTATTCTAAATCTGATCCAATCTTTCTCTGTTACAGAAGAAAGCACAGTTTTGGCATAACCTTAGTGCTTTTCCCTTAGCTTCTGTACCTACCATGAATACCAATGCCTTCCTGTGACCCACAGCTCTCTGCCCTGGGCATTAGCAGTGTTACGTGGCTGCCCTACCAACTTTACTCGAGGTGACGTGATTACAGCCCCTGTCTCCTCTGGATAAATGTCTTCAGTTGCTCAGCAACCTCCACACCAGGATTAAATTAACTTTGATTACAATTACAGACAGCACAAATCAGCCTGCACCATCAGAAGAAAGCAGAGCACAGCCTGGGTTTTTTTCTGGAGGATTTTCTTCTCAAATGCTGCTGTTGCAGGGGGTGGAACTGCATCTCACGTCTTTCCCTTCCTTGCTTTGTGTTGAGCATGGATGCATCCCAACCCTGATGTCTTAAATGCACAGTGGGATTGAGCACAAAAGAATTCATTTACATGCCTGAAAATATTTCCCTGCTTGGGGAAGAAAAGCAAAGAGGAGGCCCAGGTGCTGAAGGCACCTTTGCTCTTATGCCAAGGCCCCAAAACTTCCTCTGGTGAAACTGATAGGCTTAAATACAGCTACTCATCACCTCCGTAAGGCCTTTGCTGTCACCTCCTCCAGGTGCTCAAATTAATAATAGGAACGTGCATATTATATATGGCTTCAAGGCTCCCTGGAACAGACTTCCTGTCTGCGAGATGCAGCTCCATAAAACCCCCAGGTGATGAGGATTGCAGGGAACCAGCCCCACAAGGATCAGGCTTATGGCACGCAAAGTGGGAAGATTAATCACCTCTATCTGCTGCTGGTGGTCTTCTGTGTCCACATCTGGAGGAGACTTGCCAGGCTGGCAGGATGCTTTCGTGGTGCCTGGCATCTCATTGTGTGGGCTGCAGTGGGGTGACCTGGACTGGCAGGAAAACCTTTACCTGGGGTCTAGAAAATTGAATGTTGCTTGAAGCACTGCCCATATACTCCTGGCCTTGGGAAGGTCGGACTGTTCTGCTCCCTGTTCTTGCACCTCTTCTCCTCACCACCTCCTTTCAGCCAAAACAGAGCCTCTCTTTCCACGGTTTCCCCATTTCCCTGGCCTTTGGCTCAGGAGAGCTGAGTGCGGCTGGCCACCACCAGCCTGCAGGAGACCTGCTGGCATCGCTCTGAAGGAACTGCTGAACTGTGTTTCTTTGGGGAAGAACCTCCCTCAGGTAGATGGAGAGGAAAATGGTGCAGAGTGGTGAATCAGCGTGGGAACTGGGACTGGCAGCACCAGTGAGAGTCACAGAGAACTTGGGTGTAGATAAAATTAAGGTTTGCTTTTTAGATGCCTTAATAAAGGGGCAGTGTTTCTTTTCTCCCTGGGCAAAGAGGAAGAGGAAAAGGAGAAGGCAGGGCAAGCCAGCAGCTTTTGCTCCTCTCTGTGATTCCCTGGCCAGGAGACTTCTGCCAATGCAGTAGGTAAGGACATTGTCTGCTGCAGGAATTGGCCAGCAACAAATGACTGTTCCCAAGTGGGAGTGGGGAAGGAAGTGTGGAGGCTCATTACATTTAATGTAATTACTCTGGACTTAGAGCAGGGTATGCGACAAAGGAATTTGGCCTTCTCTTTTTTTTCCTCCCTCCCTGACTCAATATTCAATGATATAAGAATCTGGTTGTGCCAGTCTGTGATCCAAAGAGGCTCGTCGCAGTTCTCCTTAAGCAGGGACACCCCTGGCTTTGCACAGGTAGAAGTAACACGGCAGGGCAATTTATAAACAGGCCTAGAATTTGGCCAAGGCTGCTGCTGTGCAGAGGTCTGATGCAGGTGTTCTGCCCTGGCATCCTTTACCTGCTGCCCTCCCCACTCTGCCAGAGAAGAGTGGAAGCTTCTCCTTGGCACACTGGCCAACAGGGAGTTCCCTTTTCCTGGGACCCACCACTGCACCTGCACTGCCTGCAAAACAGATAGCTGGAGAAGCATGGGCCAGAATGACCCAGAGGTGGGTGGGATATGGATCTTTGATCCACCCACTCCACCCTCCTCAGCTCTCGTTTTTGCCTTCCTCGTTTAATGCTGGGGGAGATGGACATGGCCCAAAAGCTGTGGCAGTGCTGTCCTGCTCCCTCAGGAATGCACGTCTCCTCAGTTCACTGGGATTGCGCTCCTGTCCTGGCATGGACCCCCTGGGTGCCAGGTACTGACCTTCCCCCTGGGGCTCCCAAGGCATGTCCATGCAGGCCAGGCTGGGGCTATCTCCTGCTGGATCCTTCCTGGCCAACGCAGGCAGGTCCCCAGGCTGTGGCAGTGGGTGGCTACTTACACTCTGGGAAAGCGCCCGGTCATGGTCTGTCAGTGCTCACAGCTGTCTTTCAGTGTCTGCTTTCTCTCTCTCATGAGTGTCCTGATGTTTCCTGCCATTTTCACCTTCCTCTTCCTTGTGTGCACCCAGGGGAAAGTGTCTTTGACTCGCACTCCCGTTTCACCGTGACACGTTTCAGCCCTGCCGCAGCCTGCTCTGACCGCTCGCCGGAGCGCAGCACGTCAGACATGCCAGAGGTTGCCAGGATTTGTCTTTCCAAACCGCATTTCTGATGAGGAACCTTTGCACAGTCCGCCTTTCACAGATTTGGTCAAAGAGATCACTTTGATCATGTGATCATCTGGGAGTTCCAGCTCCATGCTCACATTTTCCTAGTCAGGCTGGACTTTCAAATGACTTAAATGTGGCTCGTGTCTGTCCCTTGCTGTGAAAAGAAAGCTTGAGCTATTGCTTGGTATCTTCATCTCAAGGGCTCTTGTGATACCCCCAAGTCATTGCTTCAGAAGTGGTGATGGAGGCATCCAAAACTAGGTGCCCAGGTGTTCTCACTGCCCCTACTGCTCTTCTCAACACCATTCCTGGCCATGGAACCCATACATGGCAACCTACAGCCTCTGGCAAACAGCAAAGGTGCTGTCTGCCCTCCGTTTCCCTTTCAGGAACATGTATCCATAGCATCCATTCCTCATATGCAGATAAATCCAAGTTTCAGAATATGAGGAACTTTAAGTCCATTTAAATACTTATTTGCTAACACAAAAGCAAGTGCCCCCATAATTTAATATGCTTCTGGAAGTAATTGGATAGAAGTCCTTTGTTTCTTTTCCTCCTGTCATCTTGCATTTGTTTAATTTGGCTGTCGTGACATGAAGTGACAGATCCCATGCTCCGTTTTTACAGATAGCAAAACTCCAGGATTCTTCTTTCTGCACTGTTAGAAATTTATGTATTCTCCCCATTCACTCGTACATCACTATTGTGTCAGATTACTGACCCCCTTAAGAATAAATGCATTTTAATACAGCTGACCCAGAAACCTCCCAGAGGGGAGATAAAGCGTGGCTCTGAGAACCAGCTGAATTTACTGTAACTTAGAGAGGAATCAGAGAAGGGTCCAAAGTGGGCAATGGCTCAGTGCCATGGTTATTTCCCATTAACATGTCCACATTTCCGGCTGCTCGCAGCATTCTGGTCCCAGGGCTGCATCCGCTCCTCCGGTTGGGAAGGAGGTGCTCACACAGAGCTTTCAGCAATGCTTTCCCAGAGACGTGGATTCAAGGGAAGATCAGGCTTTATTCCTGTGCAGAGAAGGCAACAGGGCTGTCCCAGAGATGGGACAGGGATCCTGGTATCAGGCACGGCAGGCACTGAGGGCAGCAACATCCAAGGACAGGTATTACTCAGGCACAACGCCTGCAAGGGCGAGGAGGCAGGGGACACAGCTGTCTGCAGGGGTTGGGGAAGAGCATTACAGATAATGCCTCACAGTACCTTTGCCTGGCTGGCAATGTTCCTGGCATTTCTCTTTAAAAAATATTTTTCAGAAGAAAGGAGAAACAGCAGGAAATTGCAGATTCAACCTTGTATGTAAATGCAAAGCTGCAGAGTGCAGGAGAGGAAAATATCATCTTTCTCTTCCTAGAAGTTTTTAGACATTTTTCTCAAATTTCATACAGTGAATCTTGCTCCCTGTCCATTTTAGCAAGTTGTTTTAAATGATTTCTGTAAAATGCATTTAAAGCCCAAAGGACATGCTCAGTTCTGAAGACCACAGGCCACTTCCATTCCTCTTGCTTTGAGGTTTCTGAATCGAGTGTTTGGATCCCTGTGGGGGTCTTCAGTTCAAAGGAAATGCCTTCAGATTATAGCCACGGCAAATTGCTGGGGGGGCATTTGTGTCACCTTGGATGACTCCAGTCACCCATCATGTTCTTCTAACACCTCCCTCGAGCACCACAGGTCTCAGGTGCTTAATCTCTGTGCCAGAACCTACTGGTGGCCAAATACAGACCTTTCCGGCAAAATTTCTTTTAATTTACGAGCTGCATGTTGCATGTTATCCTCAAGCAGTTTATAAAGGCCACGCTGTTATTAGCCCTTGAAGCTGAACTCTGCAGTGGCCCTGGCAAGGACCTTTGCCCCATGGGAACAGCAGACGTGGTGGGTACTCCACACAGGAGCCTGCCCATGCATTCGATTTGCCACCACAGCCAGTCTAGCTGTGTGGAGCCTGGGTCTGTGTCCGCAGAAAGGATGGAACCTCCTGCTGATGAAATTCCCACCCAGCACTGCTGAGGCCACGGGGAAGGTGCTTCAAGCCAAAAATGAGTTTTGCGCCCTCCCTCGAAAGGACCAAACCCTCCCATTTCCCACACACAGAGAAGGAATGAACCCTACTGCTGTTTTATTACTGATGTTCAGGGGTGTAGGGATGAATCAGAAAGTGGCTAAGTTCATTTGCTTACTCTTCCAGGGTTGCAAAGACTCTTCTAATCCTTGTTTCCCTTCCCTGAGAGGGGTATAAAAGCCAGGAGGAGAAAACAGCTGAGGTTTCATATCTCAGGTTGATTTTGCAGCATGGACAAAAAAAGAAAGCAAGCTACTCCTCTTGTTTGGAGCTGAAGAACATTTGCTCTGGAAGCCCTTGAAAGAAAATAAACACCGTGCAATATGGTGTTGTTTGTACAATCGGTTTTCTGTGAAAAACTTCAACTTTAAATAGTTACAAAGATCTGGATAGTGGTGATCACGCACATGAATTTAGGGACTGTGCAGTAGCCAGGGTAATATTTCTACAAATGCCTAGTTAGAGAACAAAGCAGGTGACACAGAAAGATGCATTTCTGAGAGCTGCTCTCCTTCTCTCAGACTCACACACATGCACTTACATACATACGTATATATATATGTATATACACACACAAGAGTTTATTTAGATCTAAGGCCCAGATTGTTAAGATTTAACAATCTGGCTTTAAGAGTCATGATGAGATTAATTGGGTGTGGTAATTGTATGTGCTTGAAAACTACTCAGCAATTATACTTGAAGTTACCAAGAAATTCCGTGATTAATTACCTTAGGATTTTAATTCTGAGAGAGGTAAAGACAAGGTTAACAGAGGTCTAGTTTGAAGAGAGTTGAGCACCAGATAATTATCCTTCAGTGCTGTATATTTACAGCATGTGCTGTTGCCGTGAATCTTCAGACCTGTTGCAATGTAATTATTTCTGTTTTCCATAATACGAAATGAATTCCACACCATGGCTTGGGATTCCCTTCTCAAATCCACGGGCATTTTTTGTCTGTGGTCCAGAGAGGGGACCTGGCTGTGCCTTAGGTCGCCATAGGTGACTTACCCCACTCTCCTTTCCTTACATACCAAGACGTGGTGCCAGATATCAGGCACCTATTCAGTAAATTTTTCATGGAAAAGGATTAAAAAAATCTGTTTTCAGAAACCAAAGCATTTCAATTCTTAAAAAATATGGCGTAAGGGGCTGTTGCCCTCCTGTGTCAGCTGAACTGAGCGAAAGACGGAGGATTGGCACACAGAAGCACACTTTTTTCATCTATAAACATCTACTCTGTGCGTTAAAACCAAAGAAGCCATAAATTTCCTTTACTCTCCTCAACCCCCTCAGGGCGTATGAGGCTGTGGTCCTGGTAGGAGCTGGATGGGGCAGGGGTCTCAGCCCTACAGGGAGCCAGGGGATGGTTTCAGCAGCCACGCTTGGCAGGCTGGGTCTGCAGCGGTTGGGTGGGTGTCCTCAGGCAGTGTCAGTCCCCTGGTGAGCAGGCAGGGCTGGCACCCTCCTCACAGCAAATGACAGGCTGTGCCTGGCTTGTCCTCTGCAGCATCACTGGGTCTTCAATCCAGCTGCCCGAGCTGCACAGGCAAAGGCTTTCATCTCCAGTGCCCAGGCAGTGGGAGTGAGTGGGGGAGAGGTGGGGTCGAATCAAATCTCTGCAGCACTTAAGTTCACAAGTAAATATCTAATTAGAGAAATGTTTGACTTCAATAATAAATGAGCAGAATATCAAGAGACATGAGTATTGGCAAAGTACATCTACAGCAAAGTCTTTACAGTGGGGGCATTTTTTGGCCTGCCCTCCTAAGGTCCTCACGTAAGTGGAAAAACCATGTGTGCAGCTGCTAAGGGTAGGGCATGACTTTCCTTGCTCTTGCTCTAACAATTTGGAGGCACCCATCGGCAAACCCACCCTCATCAATTCTGCATCTTCCTGAAAATGTACTTTTAAGCACCTTAATTGCATTTCAGAGATAACCCTGCAGGCAAAGTGACAGGAAGAGAAACCATATGGAGCAGTTTGGCGGTCAGGCTCTTTGTTTTAAATCAATCAAACATCTGCGGCTAATGTAGCTTTGGGCTGCTCCTCAGGAAACATTAGCCCTATTAGTCTGGGCTGGCAGGAACACAAAATAATATATTTATGGACAAAGCACATGTGCATTACTGTTGGAGAGCAAGCGGAGGAGGAGGAGGAGAAGATCTGTGGTCAGCACTTTGCCTTCTCAGGAGGTCAGCTCCAACAATCAAAGAGAGGGAGCAGGGGGTCCTGTCTCCTTGCTCCAGCCCCACGCCACCTCCCTGGGAGCAGCATTGAGACCTGCTGCCACAATGCCAGAGGGGAAACACCACCAAAAAAAGCTGTGTGGCTTCTTACCTTAAAGGAAATGTGAGGCGGGATGGTGGAGTGGGATGTGTTGCAGTCAGCAATGGGAGGGAAGCACCGGATGGTGGGGCTGGCCAGGGGGCTGTGTCTGGCCCCCCACAACACCACATCCCCACAGAGCTGGTGGAAAACAGCAGGGACAGCACGGGTATCCCACCTCAGTCCCCACAAACAGAGACAGGACCGTGTGCGAGGGAGCTGGGTGCTACCAGGCTGAAACCACCATTTCACACCAAGAGCTACAACACACAGAGGTGGGCTGGTTCCCTGTCTAGCATTCCCTTTTACATCTAGACAGACAGTTCATCCCATTTTCATCTCATGTGGTGTCTGTGTGTGCTTAGGTAACAGCAGCAGTCCCGAGGAGGGGGCGGGAGATGAAAAGGGTAACAAGGGTTTTTCATTTCCATTGTCATGCAGACAAATACAGATGCATTTGCAGGTGCATCAATAAATGAGAGGCTCCAGGACACATGTTCATCTGACAGCACCTCTCTAGTCTGTCCATCCATACCTCAGTTGCCTGGGAAATGGTGAACCATGACTGAGAGCATGAAGAGCAAGAACTTTGAGACTGCTTCATAGCCAGTCACCACACCTGTATGTGAAGGAATTTGCACTAGAGAAACCTTAAAAGATGTGAAAATACTGTATATACCGTTAATCAAATCCCTAAACCCACTTTTAGGCTTATTCGTTTCTATTTGCTGCAGGGAAAACCAAAATCCTGTGGCACTGACAGGGGTAAATTAGAGCAGCCATATATAGGGAAAAGTGCACCGCTGACATATTTTGAATCCGCCAAAAAAAACCCCATTGTGAATCCTGAAAGCACAAACAAATTATTGAATAAAAAAATTGTTAAATTCAAGAGAAAACACAAACTTATTCAGAATAAGGAGTTGTATTTTTGTTAGGCTGAGATAAACCTTAATGACTGAGACCTGTCCCTTAGTGACACTGTGAAGTAATCGCACAACTATGACAGTTCAATTAAGTTTTCATTCCAGCACTAGATGAACCTGTCTTCTAAAATACAATCTAATTAATCCTCCTCTATTTTTTCTGATGCTAACAACACTGGGCAGAGTCAGGGATTTGGGGATGCCTTAACTGTGACTTTTCAGATTTTTAGATGTTTTATTCCAAATTTGTATCTCTACAGACTACAATGGCAGGGGCTGTGGAGAGGAGGATAACAGAATGTACAATTTGGATTTTTTTTTTAATCATGCATCCATGTATGTATTTATTGCTAGTGTGTATGTATCTGTTTGAAGAGTTTCCTCTTTTGCCCAGGTTGAAAATATCAAACTGGTACAGTGACTGTGAATTGCAAAGAGAACACTCTTACATTCAGGAAATGTAATCACTTAAATCTGGAGAATACTAGCTCTATTTCCATATCTGGTTTTTCATGAGCATGCTCATTTGTAAGCTCTGGCTTCCCTGCAGGGATGCAGAGGAGAGAGGCTGGTTTTGTGAAGCAGAGCTGCTGAAGCAGGTGACTGCACACCCCGAAGACCTCCCCGCTGCCTCTGTAGCTCCTGCCCCTCACATGCCCCTCATCATCCTCCTGTCCACATCCTCTCCACATACCCCACAGCCCTTGTGCTTTTTCAAAAAGTGTGTCAGCTCCCAGCGTTTCCAGCTGCACTAATATCATTCCTGTCCCAGCAAACATCTGCATTTATGAGCAGATACCTACTTCCACCTTCCTCTTCTCTAAAGGGATGTATGAACTCTGCTAACTCATCAGCCCCATTCTCCCAGGAGGGAGATCCATCTCCTGCGAAATGGGACAATCCCTGGGACAGCCACTATTGCCTTTTCCTTTCCCAAACAGTGACAAAGTTTCACTGCTCAAAGGCAGGAGAAGGACTCACCTTATTTTTCTTTGAGAGCCCATGAAAACTACCTGTGCGAAACACTTTGCCCCTAAGGGAAGGCTGGAGGAACGTCTACAAATTTCCTCTGGTGCGTTCATGAGAAGGCACAAGTCTGAAGACTGCTCCTAAATTTGTCAAAGGACGTATTTTCCAAAGTACTTGTAACTCAGGCAGATTTTCCAATTTATTTCCAAATTATTTGAAAATGCACCTCTACTCAAAAGAGTAAGTGCTGTAACTGTGCCAGAGACCCGCTGCATCCGCACGAGTCACTTACCACCTTCTCCAAGTGCCAAAAAACATCATAATTTTCAGTAGCAGCCCCATCATGCAAAACACACCAGGTTGGTTTGAATTTTCCCAGCATCACAAGCAAAATGTTTCCTTGAGTCATCCAGAGCTGAGGGGCTTCAGGAGGAAACCAAGGGGTAGCTCAGCTGCGAGTACAGAGAAACTGCTGCAAGTGGAACTTCTCAGTGTGGCTGAGGCTCTCCTGGGAGGGTGGGAAGAATAACTAGCAGGTGTTTCTGGGAGAGAAAAATGGTAGAGGGGAGTTTGCTTTGAAAATATTGTGTACTGCCACCCAAAAGCAACATCTCATCGTGGGGGAAATACAGGAGGTAGCTGAGCTCTTGCAGCAGGCTTCTGAGCATCGGCTGCCCCATGGTCCCCTCAGTGGCTCAGCAGAGCAGGGACCTGTGTTTTGTGGGTCACAGAGCAGGATGGGGCCCCAGGCAACAAATGGGGTTCAAATGGACTGAATTTCCACAGCTTCCACAAAAGATATTACAATTAGGAGTCTTCCTAGTCAATGCAGTCCAAGACAATCATCATATTAATATATTTGTAATCATCAGCTACAAGGGGAACGTTTTTCTTTCTTGAGCCATACCTCATGGGAACTCCGTATCCAAGGAAAGTGTGTGGGAGCTTCTCATCTTAAATGACAGGAACTCAAAGTGAGGGTGACAGTCCTTCCCTGTGCACCTGAAGGTCTCTTGCGTCCCCAAACAGGTGATACTGCAAAAAAAGATTCAGAGAAGAGTCAGTGTAATTCCAAGTTTTGTTTGTGCTGTCACCAGCTGCTTGAAAGACTTCAGTGCTGGACCACTGTTGGAAGTGAAGGACATGGAAAGATAATGCTGCAGGGGAAAATCAAGTTCTTTGCCATGAATGTTGCTGTGGGAAATGGAGACTGTGGCAACCCTTGTGAGGAGTGTGCCTCAAAATTAAGAGAGGTGAGAAACAATGTGGTGACCACATGTGGATTTGAAGATGGTCTGATAAAACTCTGATTCATGTCCAGAAACAGAAACAGGGGAGGGATGTGACCTCACAGGAGGTCACACTGCCCCACTGCCTTCACATGCCTTTGGATGAGATCTATTGTATCCTCACTCCCAAGGAAAAAGGATGTGCAGGGCTGGTATGGAACTATAGAAGTCATAGAATGGTTTGGGTTGGAAGGGACCTTTAGAGATCATCTAGTCCAAGGCCCCTGCAATGAGCAGGGACATCTTCAACTAGATTATGTTACTCAGAGCCCCTTCCAGCCCGATTTTCAATCTTTCCAGGGACGGGGCATCTACAATCTCTCTGGGAAACCTCTTCCAGCATTTTACCATCCTCACTGTAAAAGCTTCTTCCTTATATCTTATGTCAACCAACCGTCTGCTAATTAAAAGCCATTCCACCTTGTCCTATCACTACAGACCCTTGTAAAAAGTCCCTATCTAGCTCTCTTATAAGCTCCATTTAGGTACTGCAAGGCTGGAAGTTGTCCCCAGAACCTTCTCTTCTTCAGGCCGAATAATTCCAACTCTCTCCACAGGAAAGGTGCTCCAGACCATCATCTTCATGGCCTCCTTTTGACTCACTCCAGCAGGGTCATGTCCTTCCTGAGCTGAGGACCCCAGAGCTGGATGCAGCACTCCAGGTGGGGTCTTACCAGAGTGGAGTAAAGGGACAGAATCACAGCCTCAACCTGCTAATCGTGCTGCTTTTGATGCAGCCCAAGATGCAGCTGGCTTTCTGGGCTTTCAAGCACATGTTGTCAGGTCATGTCCAACCTTTCATCCACCAGCACCATCAAGTTCTCCTCAGCATCATCTTTGTTCATGCCCCAGCCTGTACTGGTACCGGGGCTGGCCCCAATCCAGGTGCAGGATCTTTTGCCTGTGGCCTCCAGGCTGGGCCCCTTTTGCCTTTTTGCCCATTCTTTACTTGTTCTTGAGGAGGTTCTACTCAGGCGGGCAGCAGCAGCCCTTTACAAACAGGCAGTGAGGAGCCTTGCCCAGCCCATGTTGTGGGTTACCACATAAGGTGGGCTGATAATGAATATTTGCATCTTCACCCTGACCTGCACCGCCTCTGTGAGCTTTGCAAGACCCATTGTCCAGGAACCATAACCTGTCCCTAATCTTCCCCCTAGGTACCAAATTAATCAGTGTTTGTTTTCTTTTGCTTTCAACAGGTTCTCTAATTATTAACTGTGCAGAGGACTTGTGGTTTAGTGCGTGGGTTACTTCCTCTCGCTGGGGGAAGGTGCTCTGCAGAAGCCGGGGGCTTGTTTGCTCCTTGGTGCTCCTGAAAGATAAGAAAGACACTGAACAATGGGAGCCCAATCATCTTCCTTTTTCCCCCCATGACCATTAGTTTGATTCATGGTACTTTTTGTTTGTCACTGATGAGTAATGAGCCATTCCATCTTCACTCTAGATCTATGCAGATATGATAGGTACACATCACGCCATGTAAAAGACACGAGGATTTAACCCCTCGACCAACAACGTGCTGCTGACAACTTGTGCCTTGGAAATAGTGTTGTGGTAGCAGAGGGGAAAGGTTTTTTTTTTTTTTTTTTGAAATCTACCTTTGATTAGGGACATACATTTTTGGAGTGACAGCCTGCCAGAAGTACAGTGTTACACAAGCTCTCATCATCTGAACCAGCATCCTGGAGTTGCTCGTTTTTCTCTCTCAAGGTCATACTGTTATTATGCAATTGCACAAGCAAGGCAGGGACTAAAGGTGTAAAAAGACAAGGTTTTGACTCACTCCCACGAGCACAGGGCCTTTAGGACTGCCCATTTAGGTACATATATCTGAAATATTTCCCATGTTTTCTCTCACTTTGGCCCTTTTTTGGCACAGCCCCTATGCAGTCTGGGGCTGAGAAGTGCCACCCGTCCCTGTATGCTGAGTGTCTTGGGGTTCCACTCTCCCTGTGCCGGGCTGGAGCTGAGCAATGAGGGTGCTGTGCCCAACAGCCCAACCACCTTCCCACCCATCTGGAACACGAGGCATATGCTTCGGTCCCACCACGAACAGCCATAGCCAGAAACCCCTGTGCCAGGTCAGCCTGGTGGTGCCTCGACACCAATCCCCTCCCTCCAGCAATGCCCAGTACAGTAAAGGCTCAGTGCCTTTGGAACCGCTATAGGTTAGGGGCAGTGGCACCCCAGCTGGCAGGCAGCCCTGGCTCCTGCCCCCCTGACTCACCCCAAGTGCCCTCAGGAGAACCCATGTGCGGGTTAATAGCAGCGCTGAAACGGCGATGGTTTTCCAGAGCCCGCCGCAGCTGACTCATGGAACAGAGCTTTGCCAGAGATGACAGGGGGATAGAAATCAGGGCCCTGACGAGCTTCTCCCTCAATTATTTATTTATTTTGTGCACCATCTTCTCCTTCTGCCTGTTGGCAATGAGGAGAATTCATAAACGATGGTAATAAATGAGGAATGACAGCTAATCTTAATTGACCAAAGCTTCCCTCAAAAGACTGGGTTGTGCTGGATGTAATATGTTCTAAACGTAAAAATATAAGCCAGGAAATTACACTGGTGGTTTTACATGCCTTTAATCGAATGGGTTTTATGCTGCCAAGCAACAAAATCAAGGTGGGATCTGTCTGTGAGGGGGATTTTTTTCCCCAAAAGAGGAACTCTGCAGTTCAGTGGCCTTGCATTGCTGCTCCATCCTGCTGCCTCTGCTTCCCAAACCTGCGAATTTGGGCTCCACAGTGGCATCACTTGGTAGGGTTTTATTTTTTGCTGCCTAATCTATCTTCACCTTTCTGGGCATTCACCACATGCTCAGTGCAGCCACTGTGCTGAGACACCACTGAGATGTGCCTGAGGGGACCCCTGTATTTCGCTGATGATATCTTACCTTGGTGGGTTACTTATTTTCTCTCCAAATATAATGCACCACGGACTGTTATTTTTTCCAGAAAACACTTTTCCTCCCAGGAAATGAGTTTTGATAGCAAGATGTACCCTTATGTTCCATCAACTCCAGCAAATTTCTCTCAGGAAACTAGTGCAGGAATGCCTGGGAGATCTTTAGGGCTAGGGTAAAAGAGGAGGAGGCCAGGCACAGCTATTCCTTTCAGGACAGGGAGCCAGTGCTCCGTGCACCCCCGGCAGACCTCTCCTCTGATCAGAGGGTATCCAATATTTTCCAGTGATCCAGGGAACCAAGGTTGCAGTGGCTGCTCCCACTCCTGCTCTAGGCTTGCAGCACCATCTCACTCCCCAGATTTCTTGTCTGCATGGAGGTGTCTGGAACGCTGGGGCTGGGACATGTGAAGCATGAGGGCCAAAGGAGAGGGGAAGGTTAGGAAGGAAACCCAAAGACAACAGCATTTTTGCAGTCGTGCCAGGATGCTCGTGCTTGGGGTTTCTTTCCGCACTTCCCGACTCGGGTAAGTCCCCTCCCTGCCTGTCATGCCAGCTCAGCTGGGCTCGTACTGCGGCACTTTCCCGAGAACATCCCAGAGACTTCAAAACCTCCTCCTCGTCCTGGCAGAATGACTTGCAGCTTTTCCGAAAACTGGCAAGCAGCCTCAGTGCTTTACCATGGGAAGAAGGTTAACTCCTTCCCTGCTTTTCTTCTTCCCTCCCCTTCCCCCCAGCCCAGCGCATCATCCTGCCGGTTTGCCTAGGAACTGGCTGTCAGGAACGACGGAGGAGGAAATAGTTTATTTTTAAGAGCATTTAGCCCTCACAGCTTCTTGGCTCGGGGTGTCAGGAACGCAGCCTTGCACCGACATCCAGAGGTTTCATCCATCTGAGGCCATGAGATAAAATAATTTGCACGTGTTTTGTGAAAAGGGCAATTATTGAGGGTTTGGGGGTCAGTTGTTTGCAGGGTGTGGAACATTTGGAAGCGAGGACAAAAGATTTATCCTTCAGGCACTGCAGGGAGGAGCTGGCAGCGGCTCAAAGGGTGCCCAGCCCCGAAGGAATATTTTAAAGTTTTCCTATTTTGTAGCTCTGCATCAGAGCAACCCGCAGCAACCACGCAGCAGGACTCCTGCCTCCCCTTCCTAGCTTTGCCCTGGGCTTGCAGCGTCACCTTCTTCAAGAATACCTGCTTTCCTGGTTAAAATTTTCAAAAACATTACTTTTTTTCCTCCCCCCACCCCCACAGGAAGATCTGCAGGTACAAAAACCATTGGAGTTCAATGCACTGCAGCTGCAAACCCGGCTGTCCACCCAGCTCCCTGCTTTGCACCCAGGTAAAGCATGACCCTGGGGCGCTGCCTCCATTCCCCTCTGTCCCTGGGCTCCTCTGTGCCCCACCTCCCCAGGGCATCCCTGGTCCTGGCCACTGCTCGGGTGGGAATAACCACCCTTTACCCATGGCAGAGGTTGGTTGGGATGGTCAGGATACACTCTGTGGGAGAGGTGAGGGATGAGGAGAAAGAAGACAGGAGACGGCCACAGCAAAGGGGTCCAGCCCAGTAAGACAGACCTTAAACTTTTCCCTCTTTTTCAGACATGATTCTCACTCCTGCAATGTCAAGATTTCAGATTATTGGGAGATAAATTTAGAATAGATTTGAAAAGTAATTTATAAACCTAAAAATAGCCTGTGAGCCTGTCTATCCAGTGATTGTAAAACCAGAAGGGAGGAAGGAGAAAAATGACTGGGGGGCTGGGGGCGAAAAGGAATAAACAATTATGAGAGCAGGCAGCCATGACAGTGAGAAATCTCTCTTGCATGTGGTTCCTGATCACTGGGATCTGGAGCTGGACAGGAAGCTATCTTAACTTGTCTCTGCAGACATTGAGAAAATGTGGCCAGCTCTTTTGATATTAAAAGTGAGAGATGCCATTTCAGGTTGCACTGGGTAGCCCTGTTTGACTGCTCTCTGCTTCACCTTCTGCACCCTGTCCCGACTGGGACACCACCTGTACCCGTGGCCCAGCAGGATGCGATGCCTGATCTTTCCTTCTTTCCCTGGAAATGTCGTGGCAAACACCATTTGCCCTGAATGATTAACCAGATGTGGAGCTGGTGGGAATCAAATGGCAAAGGGGAATTTTCTTCCGGTGTTTTGGAAAACTGGGTAAACACAACCTGGCTAGTGATGGGGATTTGCTGTAGCAGGGTAGGACCTGGAGATCACTGACAGCCCCTGGCATGGTGAGCCAGGTCCAGGGTGCCACCAGGAAATCCAGACAAGAGCAAAAGCAGATGAGGTTGAAGATAAGCAGCAATGTTTAAGCAAGGTGTCTGTGCTGAGGAGAAGCTGCCCACAGCACAGGGCTGCAGTCCATGCTGCAGGATGGACCAGAGGCAGGCAACATAGTGCAGGCAGGGCTGGCTGCCCCAGCCAGAGCTGGAACAGGCTTCCTGGTCTCCCATGAGAAAGCAACCCAGCGGGACCAGTGTAGTCGACTGCCATCACAGCACCAGAGCCCCAGGGGGAGTGTGGCAGCCCAGGGGGGCACGAGGAGGGGGCAGTGAGGGCTGCAGATGTTTCCTGCTTGCTGAACATGAGCTGCAGAGAGGATATAAATGTTGGTGCTGCGAGCTAAGCCTCGCCTCGTATCACGCCTTGCTTTTATAACCTCTTCTTTTTAATATCCTGTTGAGACAAACAGCCTGTGCAAGTGTGCTGGGGGGATCTGCTGAGCAGCTGAGCGTTTTAGAGCATTTCAACGTGAAAGGTGCTCTAAGAAATTCAGTATTGCAGGAAGTGCTGGGCTGCCAAATTGCTCCTGTCCCAACCTTGAGTCCCTCAGGAGCAACAGAGAGATGCAAATGGCCACAGGGTCTGGGTCAGGCACTTTGGTTTGGTGGTAACAGACCATGGAGGGTGGGGATTGCAGCAGGGCAGGGAGATGATATGACAGATGCTGAGATGGTTGGTCCAAGTGTCATAGGATGCCATGGACATCTCCCATGTGATCTCCTGGGACACTATAATGCTTTTGTCTAGCGGTAGCTGGCAGGCATGGTGATGAATATAGGCACTGGGTAGATCAAACATGGCTTCATATATGGTGACACTGCTGGCCACCGTGAGCCTGTGTCATAAGTGCACTCCTGGCTGTAGCAATGTCACCTCTCCTGCATCTCCCATCAAACAAAGAGGTGATGTTGTTGCAGGAACTTCTCCTTCCCTCTCAGCACATATCCCTGCTTCCAGAGAATGTTGTTAGATGTCCAGAACCACATGGGACTGAGGCCCAGAGGGGGCAAGGGCCTCTGCTGTACTTACACCCATGTCCCCTGATGACTGATGCCTGGCACAGTTTTCCCCCTGAACTGTGAATCGTGCCCTGTTTCTGTAATAGGTGCTTTTGAGGCAGACACGTGATCATCCCTCATGCAGTCTGTCACCACGCTACCACCTCCACCTGGAAAGAGGGATGCAGACAAGGGGGATGGCATGGGCCAGGATGTTACCTCTTCTTGCACCATCACCACCCAGACTGGGAAGGCGGGTGCCCAGTAGGACAAAGCTCATATGGGCTTCACCATGGCCATGGCCATAAATCCTCTAAACGATGGGGTGAACTTTCAGCCTCATAGGTTTGCCCCAGCACCTTTTGCCATCCCGGCCAGCCCCATGATTCTGTTGTAGTAGGGCCAAATCCTGCTCCCTGCTATGTATGGGCTGATCACCATCCTGAGGGGGGAACTGATGGAAGGAATCTCACCTTGCCCCAGCTCCCACAGCCACCAACCCCACCAGTAAGGTCTGCTGAACCATTCCTTCCCCTCAGCAGGAGCTGGTGCAGCCTCAGTTGCCCCAGTGAGGAACTAGGCTGACTGGGAATGACCAGGAGGCACTTCCTGCTCCCCTGTCCCCAGTTATCCACACCATGTTCTACTTCATTGCCCGTTTCAGAAAAAGCCCCACCCTTTTAATAAAACTTGTAACTCAGACTACTCATTTCTGTCACTTTGGGGACAACTTGTTTTTGCAGGGCACACTAAGCTTTTTGACTGCTTTCACCACGGGGCAACAGGCCTTGCGTGTTGGATTCCCACAGCCCATCTCCACAGGGTGGTCCCCCCCGGGGGTAGCGGGGTCTGTCCCCACCAGAGCTGCACAGACCTCAGCCTGGGTCGCTCTGTCCTAACAGTGACATGCAGTGGCGGCAGGCTGCAATGGAGGCTGGAAGTACCCTTGTGCTGGTGCCAGCTACAGCACCTAACAGCCTTCTGTAGTCGTACTTTTATAGTGTTTTACTAAAGGGTCAATGTTTTCTCTTGACAGTGAATTCTGCCCTTGTTTCCCACAGCATCGTTCCCTCCTAGCTCCATTCTGTGAGCTCCATTCTGTGCACTCACATTACACCTGTGAGCGCACACACACAGGGCCACCACAGCCCTGTCTGCGGAGACCTGGCTGAGCAGCAGCAAAGCTGCCATGGCTTTTCCTAGGGCACAGCCAGCCGGGCGCTGCTGCATCTCCCGGAGCAAGAGGCGAGGCTGGCGCCGGCGGGGGGATTCCTGGGGGATACCTGCCCCGTGTCCCATTCAGCCCATTTCTGGGGGTCTCAACACCTGCCTGTGACGGAATCGCTGGAAGGAAGGGAGCTTCTCCCCCGCCCTCCGTCCCTCTCGGCAGGCGGGCAGGGCGCAGCACCCGCCCAGGCCCGGCACATACTTGTGCACTGCTTACCTGCTGCTGCTTGCAGATCAAGTAGCTAATGTCTAAGCAGTCCCATTTAAACCCAAAATCAAATTACAGGAACAAAATTAGAAGCCAGACTGGAGCCACTTTAAAAGTTGCCCCTTATTTAATAATTCTGTCGCAGTTATTTTTTCCTCTTATCACCATTTATTCTCATTCTCGGGCTGGTCTGTAATAATAGAGGAGGTTCATTTGTGCGGCCCCCCCTCCTCTTTCCAATGTCTAGTCTTTCTGTGTGGATTTTCTTTCTGCCTTGTGAAAAGGCATTAGGATAAATAAAACAAAGATGCAGCACTACAGAGATCTACATTAATGGGATGGCACCACATTCACCCCTTCTACAACCTGCCCTTCCCCGTATGAAAGGGGTGAATCAAACGGATAAAAATCCTGTTTCAGCCCTGCCCCATGCCTTTGGGTATCAATCTGCCAGGTGTGGAAGAAGAAATTGCAGCGCAGCTCTTTCTTTGGAAGCAGCGCCGTGCAGAAGCAGGAGCCCGGAGGAAATGCCGGGGCGGTTTGGGAGCGCCGTGTCCCCTCTAGTGGGGTCTGCGCGGAATTGATGGAGGAAAGGAGAGAGCCTCAGCTTCCCAACCGATGGGGGAAAGGAGGGGAGAGTCTCCCTCTCCCTCCCTGCTCCTGCCATCCCTTCTCCGCGCGGCCAACAGCGCAGGCATGGAGATACTGGGGTGGCAGGGATGCGCAGCCCCAGCTGGGAGCCGGCTCGCTCTGAAGGAGCCAGGGGAAATACTGTTGTAATAATTTGCCTATTAATTAGAGGTGTGACTTGATGAGAGGTTGGATTCATTCACGTGGCTGGATTTTCATCTGTTTCCACATATTGCTGGGATAAAATTAAATGCATTTTCTCACTAACCCTTCAGCATTTTAGCAAAAACTATTTTTAGAACCCTCATAAAACAAATCTATACCCATTCCACGGTAGGCAAACACTACTGTGTGCTTAACAGTTGTTGCCCCCCAAACTGCTGCTGAAATCTGCCTGTATTAAAAAAACACAAAATAGTTTATGCATCATTTTGGTGACAACTGCCCCCGTGACACACCCGAATTCTTGTTTTCTGTGAACAAAGCATGACCCTAATGAATGCACTCAGGCAGGCTTTGCTGTCAGGAACTACGGCAGGTGTCACACAGCCTGAAAGCTGCTTTGGGGTGATGCACGAAGTCCCAGCACGGCCCGATCCTGCCTGTGCAGAACAGAGTTACCCATTGGCATGGGGGCTGAGGCATGGGAGATCTCCATGAAGGTAATTCAGGCTGGATGCAGCTTTCAGAGTTGGAACTAGATAATCTTACAAGTTTCTTACAACCCAACACACTCTGTGATTCTATGATTCTACAACTTTAGGCCAGGAAATGCGTTCCCAATTGGGGAACCTCCTGCATGGCCAGACCTCTTGCTGAGCACAGAGAGGGGCTGAAAGCTAGGAAGGAGTCAGTGCTAGGGGATAACCCAGCTGGCTCCCCACTTTTCTCTGTGCCTTACCTGCACCCCCAATTGCTCTGCGAAGTTCCTTTGTGTAACAAACAGCCACAGTGGCTTCAGCTGTGAGCAGGCTCACTGCTGGTGGAATGCTTGGACTGAGGTGCTTAAGATGCCCGAGAGGCTCAGAGGTTTCATCCTGCAGCTCAGGGAGCTGGACATGGGGAAATAAATTGTGAGTCCAGGGTGTGTAGCAAGCAAATATTACAGCAGCACGGTGCTCAGGCCCTGCAAGCCAGGAAACAAACCAGGGTCAAGTGCTGGATGGAGCTCACCATCCCACCACTCTCAGGAATCATCATGTGCTTGTCTTTCTACTCCCATGCATGAGCCCACTAGCAGAGCCTTCCTTCCACTGTGTTTGCAGAATGGTTATTTTCCTTAACCCTGTACTTATCAAAGAATCTGCGGGCGGTACTCATGAGGCCGAACTGGCCATGGCACATGGCTGAACACAGGGGCTCAGTGTCCAGCAGGACAAGCTGAGGGAGATCAGTCTCACCCCTGGCAGGCACCAAGAAGAACACGAACCTCGGGTAGCCATGAAATAATCTCCTTTTCAGAGGGGGTCTCTAGCTGGGGAATTTGCATGCACTGAGCTGTTTAGCCTTCATTTTAGGTTTGAGCTCTGAGTGTGAGAATCTTTAAATAAAGTCAGAGCAGAAAGGCAGGTGGGTACCAGGCAAGCATTTAAATATCACAACGCTACAAAGGAAGTGATAGCCGCACCTTGCTCCACACACAGCTCCAGTCATTTACACATCAAGTAGGTGAATGTGAGAGTGCAGAAATAGACCTGTAAATATATGGAGATCCTGCTTTTGCAGTAGTTCATTTTCAAAGCACATCTACTCCTTAGAATACATCTGGGGTCACAGTCCACTTCACAGCCCCTGCCCTGCTTCCCAAAACTTACAGTTTCAGTTTGCTAGCTTTCCTCTGCAAGTGAAGCATAAAATGCAAGTAAACACCTAACTTGCAGTGTTGTCACCACTTTCATCTTGCTGCTAATTACTAATGCAAATTATGTACATATCTAAAAATGTCTTCAGTACATTCCTGCTACTTGTGTTTCCTAAAGTATATGCGGCAAATATTTCCATATTTTATACTTCTACATTCTACTACCCACATCCAAATCTTAAGGTAGGATATCCCTGTGATCAAAGGCAACGAGGCAAACTGGAACAGAGCCAAGGCACCCCACTCGTCTTGGAAAAGATGAATTTATGATCTTTAGTGACAAGTTTTGTTGTACATCTTGATTTTTCATCTTACCTTGAGCAGTCCAGTGACCCCCTACCTCATGCTTCGCCATCAGCTCACTTCTGATTTGTGAGAATACAGTTTCTCATGATTTCTTGAGTGCTACATTAGAGGTAATTCTTTAAGGTTCCTGTCCAAGTACCAGTCTGAGGCAATCTGTCCAGCTTGGGAAAAAGCACTTGCATTCTGAGGACAAGCTTTAGTCAAAGGAGGGATACCAAAACTTTAAAGTGCCCCATACAGGGTAGATCCAGGCTTTCCAACCAGACTTCCCTCTAGCTGGCGCTGCAGGCGTCCTCCTTACCTTGGTAAGCTGTGTTACTTGCACACTAGACACCCCAAACCTTTCCCTCAGCATTTCCCTTTTCCTCCAGAGCTGACCAGCTCTTGGATGTTCCCACCCCAAAGCTCTTCAGCTGAATTTTGCTGTTTCCAGCTGCCTCATTCCTTTCTAGCTCTTACTGTTCCTTGTGGTGTAGGCTGTCATCCCAGCCACGTGCCTCTGCTTTCCACACTGGTCGTCCATCACCTGCCTGAAAACCTGAAGGCTCCATCCATTTCCATCTGCTGCCACTAACACCAAAAGGCAGTTGCTGCACACGCCTGTGTCCTGTTCTGATCTTACCAGTGCCACTAAAATGTGTCTCTCTTCAGCTACCTGTAGTGCCTCAACGTTTTACAAGTTTCACTTGTGTTTTCCACAAAACATAAATCCCTTGATGAAGGGTTCAAGGCAACACGGCTGTGCTGCCATGCTCAAAGATTGCAGGGTGGGTTGACAGTCAACTGGCCAAAAGCACCCAACAAAATGATAGATAAGCCAAGGAACTCCAAGAAATTACCCATTTAAAAGCAGTTGACTGTGAGCCTTAGGCTTCTGCAGGCTCATGTTCTAATGAATGCTAACAAAACAGGGATTCCTGAAAATGTCCGCCCATACATTAATTCCAGATGTTTTTATTGTATTTAATCTTGTTTTCATCCCAGTGAAAAAGCCGAATAACTGTGGTCTGGAAGGGCTGGGAATTCGAGGAACCACAATGAGGACCACAGAAAGCATTTCAGAGAGAGACTGGCACATCAGTTCAGCACAAACAGTTGTAGCAACCTTAAAAAGGTAACTTTTAAAAAGAAAGGCCAGCATTGGTTTAATCCAAGTGGAACCAGATGATGACATTTCTCTTGTTTGGACCCATTTTCCCAAGATCAACACATATGAATTCACATTTTCCATTTCCATTTCACAATCAGATACAAACAGGGACTTCCTTGTGATGGTTGTGAATGTTTTATTATAGAGTCTTATCAACAAGTTCTCTGAAAACCAGTTTTTCAGAACTAAAATCTAATCTGGCAGGGTTCAATAAGTAACAAGATGAACTCAGCCATGACAAACAAAATATTACTAAGTTACTTTAAATAAATTTTATCACAACAACCTCAGGAAGAGTGTGTCCTGGGGATTTACGCAGTTTATCTTGGATTTTTATTAATATTTTGGATTCTTTTTGTTATGCTCTAGCCTCTGGTACATAGCTGTCTTCATTTTGATGCTAGAATGGGATAGATCTTCGGGTGCCTTTATGCCTGTGATTCTTGTCTTATTTTATAGTGCTGTAATAAAAATAGCATTATCAGCATTCAGTGCTCACCACAGTACATTTAAGCAACTGGTCATTGCACTGAAACAGAACTTCTGGAGAAACTGAGATTATTTCCAGACAGTAACTGCTCACCAAAGGTCTACCTCCCAAGTCTTTTCAGCCATTCATTTTCTGTTCAGCACCTCCTATGACATTTATTACAGTAATTTGATCAGGTTATGTTGCACACAATAGGACATTCAGAATTCCATCTTGACCTTCAGAGCAGCATCTAATACTGCCTGGAAGATAATCCAGAATCATTTTCCTTGTACATACAATCAACATTCTCAGCTTGCAGCTACTTGTTGACAAACACTCACCAGTTTCAGTTAAATACAAGGAAACCTAAGAACATTGAGACATTTGAAAATAAGCATTACTGTATTTTTAATGTATTTTGGATGGTTTACCTCAACATACTAATAACTCTTGATTTCCAGGGCTTAATTGCACATAATTTTTATAAAAGCAACATCATGTCTTAACATTAATCAAATATTTAACATTTAAGATTTTTTCTTATTGTGCAAAACATAAGCAATAAGTCTTATTAGTACAATAAACTGAAAAAGCAAGGGATATTTAAAACAATATTCACATCCAGTGTGCAATTTTTATCCCTACTTCCAACTTTTGATATGGAATCTACAATTCCCATCAGTAAGTGCTATCTGAAAATACCAATAGTTTGTTTCACCTTTTATTTTTTGGAGGAGACTCAAAATTTATTTTTGCATTAAGTTTTTATGCACAACTAAAAAAGCTGTTGAAGTTAATACAAAATAAGACACTGAAAAGGGTGAAAAATAACCAACATGCTGAAGGCATCCACCTAAATGGTGGCATGACTGATAACTTATAGCTTATATTAAAAAATGGAATTGATAATTCTGATTTTCCATTTTCAACTCATGATTTTAGCAAATAACCCAAAATTTTGTTTTACAGTTCTGGCATCTGCTAATTGAAAAAGTAATTTAATTTAATCTTAATTTTAATTAAAATCCTTATCTTGCTAGATATTAAGTGCTACCAGTCAAGGCAGTCACAAAAACTGTTTGATGTTTACATAGCACCATATAGATAAATATCTCCTTCAGTAAGAGAGATTATGTTCTGCTGGGGAACATAATCAGATTATTTCCTGAATATTTTAGGTATCTTTGCCTTCCACATAATAAATGTGTGCAACAATTCCTTAATTTGAGAAAAAATGCACATAATTCAAGCTTTAAGACGGTGCTATCATTAATTCAAATTCTCTTTGTATAAAAGCATTAAGAACTCTTCAGTAGTCAATTGAATATTCAAAAACAGATCAATAGTTTTATGTAAACTTGTTAAAAAACAAACCACCACATAATTTGGCTTTAAAGTGACAAAGTATTTTTCTTAATATAATTTACTAGGCATGTAAAGAACTAACATCGAACTATAATTTAAAAAGTAGCAGAGACTGGACTATCTCTGATATTGAAATACTCAATTAAAATATATAACGAATCTCCAAAACATGTAATTATAATTCATTACAGTGGTATTGTTCATTCCAATAATAATCCTTCCTATAAGGAGGCTGCATGTTAAATAAAATACATTAAGCTGTTGTAGTTCCCAATTAGAGAACATCAATATTCTGCCTCTGCCTCTCCTTCAGCCTGAATTCACTAAAATATGGACTAGGCTTTCTACCGAAAGAAAATGGGAAATATGCTCACTACCCAGGTGGATATTTCCTAGCCCTAATCAAAATCTTATCAGCTTATCCACAACTGTTAGATTTAGACTAGTAACAAATCTTGCAATAAAGTGTTAAAAATAGATGGAGTAACTAACAAGCCATCTTCTGTATTTTAAATCACAGAAATCTACACATCAAAATATTTATGGAAGCATGAGTGCTGGTGACATCATCAACTCTTACAAACTGAGTCTTCCGTAAAAGTTGCACAGATGGAAAAGGATGCCTTGAGATAAATGGAAATAAAATCCAACAGAAGATAGATTTCCTAATATTGAGCCTCAATTTCTTATAAACTAACAAACATATTTCAGTGACAGACACTGCTCATTATTTTGGCCCCATCCCTTTCCCAAAATCAGTTTCATAAGCTGTTACCACTCCAATTAAAAAACAAACCCTCTTAAAATATTGTATATGGAGTTCTGAGTTCCAAAAATAAAACACATATGCAGTTTCATATTCTTGCTATGAAACATCAGCTAAAAAGTATGAACGTTCATAAAGAAACCAAATTGCATTTTGTACATTGTATCTCTATTGATACAGTTCTCTGTGTTGGAGCATTCAGCATTTTTAGGAAGTTCAACATGTGCAAAGTTCAATTAAATTTTGAAGAAAATTCCAGTTTCAAAAGCTACATGTAATTTTGTATCTGACAGGACAATTTCAAAAAAAAAAGCTGTACAAAGTTAGCTTCAAACCTCTTCATTCCCCCCAAAAATAGGCACTCAGTGGTTTAAGTGTGCAAATGGCTTCTTAGAAGAAACTGTGCAAACAGAGTCTCTTCCATTAGCTCTGCATTTTTTAGTGATTTCCTAGAGAGTATTGCCATTAAATGCTATCTACGGTATGACTTTCTAAAGAACAGAAGACATTCAGTCCACAGAGTCACAGATGTCTTTCACTTTCTCGTTGAAGTCTTCAGGTTGATCAGCATACACGTAATGACCTGCACCGAGGATAGCCTGGAGGATAAAGGTGAAGAAACACGTCAATATCCCAAAAACGTAATAAATAAATACTGGGACAGGTGACGAACCTGGCTTTTACACATTACCTAAGAGCTGGCATCATACAGCCTAAAAAACCGCTCTAAACATAAGGAATACCAGAATATTGTTTTCCTTGTGAAGAAACTTTCCTACACAGGAGAAGAAAATAAAACTACTGCTCATTCAACCGTTCACCTTGTTGAAAAAAACCCCACCACTGAAGTGTGCACAAGTCACTGCAAAACAAACTTAGTAGATGCTTTGCATATCAGATTTCTCATGCATCTTGATTCCCTTCACTTTCCACTCAAATAGACTATTTCTATAATTCGTTATTCTCTGTAAAAATGCTACAAAGTAAACTGTCACCACAGTGTACAGCAAAGGTACTTGACCTGTTTTCTTTCCATTTTAGTCAGTCCAAGGCTACTATTTATTTAAAACTCTTTTTCCCTCCCCTCCTTAAAATACCCTCTCTTAAGTCTCTAACCAAATCTCATAAAAGTATAGCTATGCTATTGTGTTAAAAAAACCCAGAAACTCAAATCAAAAATTACTTAGAAATAAACACACGTACTAAAACCACAGAACCTCTGTGCATTTTACCAAGCATGGCACTGCCACTCCACATCTCGGTCTCATTAGAGCCCGTGCCCTCCTACGGGTTTTTGAGCATGCCTGCAATTTTACCACTCTAGATTTACCTTTTAGAATCTGTATTTGGTTTGGCAAAATTTTAACCTGGAATACAATCAAATTTTCCACAGTCCCTTCTAACAGTCCCTGACCAGAGTGGAAAAAATCTGCCTGAATGGTAAATGCTTATCCCAGCAATATATTGTACACTTTTTAACAGTGACAACTCCCTCTCTGGTTAAGCAGTTAAGTGACACTTTCAGTTTGGATGTCAACATCTATGAAATGTAGCTGTGCTCTTTAACACATTTAAAAGAGTTGGATAACAATGTCTTTTTCTCTGAGTTCCAGCTCTGAATTCAGCTCTATCAGGTTATTAAATTTTATTTGAATGACTTGTTATAGTATACTATCAACATTACATATTGTACACTTCTGTCCAGATAGTTCCAGACATCAGTAAGATCACAGCTGGTGTGTTCAAACATTTTATCACCTCACAGCATTTTAATGTGTATGCATATTCAATTATCACAGTTGACTGATGTGAAAATGTGTGAAGAATACTTTTAAATTAGTTTGTTTTTATAGAAGTCAGCAACAAAAAAGTGCAGTGTGCACATTTGCATCAAGCTGTAAGTACACACATTTTAAATGACAATACCATACCTTTAAACAAAAATGTCTTAGGTAGTAAGACAACATTAAGTATTCTTTTAATGACTTAAAGAAAGATGCTTACAAGAACCTAAGCACCAGGTTCAAACTACTCTCTTATCAGAGAAACAAATGCATTATATAGACAGATGAAGAGAGTTTATGAGAGCCTCTCCATTATCTTATATATATGGAGATAGTAGGACTGCTGTGGTTTAAAACACGGACAAAAACAGTGACCACAACACCTACTTCTATTAGCACACTGTAGAACAAAAACAAAGAATCACCTTGTTCACTGACCTAGTTTGGCCTCTAGTGCTACAGTAAGTTTTGTTCTTAGCCTGGGGACTCAACACTTTTGTCTATGTTGTCTCTGATGTAGGTTTGGTTTTCTCTCTCTCTGTTACAGAAAACAGAACTTACTACCCCAGGCTCTAAATCAAAAGTGACACCATTTCCACAGCTGGTATGAAAAAACACAGAATCATAGAATGGTTTGGGTTGGAAGGGACCTTAAAGCTCATCTAGTTCCAACTCCTCTGCCATGGGCAGGGACACCTCCCCCTAGACCAGGTTGCTCAGGGCCCCATCCAATCTGGCGACATAAATATGACTTAAAAAAATCCACACAAAAAACAAACAACTGCTTTAAAAGTCAAACTTACTATTGTCTTCACATAGGAATTTGGTCTCAGAGACTGGATAGTGCTGCCAGAATTGCCATCTATACATGAACGTGCTCCATAGACCACCGTGATAGGAATGTCTCGATCCATTTGTGAAATCCGTTGCAGCATTGGCCTCTTTGCCCATCCGTAAGGAATCGTCATGTTCTTGAAAGCTGTTTCACCACTTCAAGACATTCAAAAGGGTAAAAACAATTTCAATTGCCATTGGACCTGCTTTTTATCTAAATTGGAGTATCTGTGCCTTTTGGTAGCATGGAGTACACAAGGTTGGGATTTTTTACAATTAAGAGAAGTAAGTTTTCAAGGTTTACATATAATTTTCAACAGAAAGAGCCCATGTTTTTGCATGACTGAGCGGTAGCACTTAAAAGAATGAAATACGTTATTTTTAAAGTTTTAAAAGACATTCTTTACACATAAAAATTCTCCAATGATTATTTAATTAAATGCAGCGCCCAAATGCTCACAGAATTAACACAAATTGAGAATAAATACAGAATTAGGATACTTTTTATGTTTATCAGTATCTGGAATTCAGAAAAACTGCAATGGTACCTTTTTCTTCAATATAATAAATGCCACCATTGAAAAAAAAATAGCATGCACACTGCTGCCATGGCCATTGGAGGGAGTAGCAGGCACTCAGTAAATGAACAACAGACTTCAAAACATGCACTGGGAAACTCATACTCACCTGGGTGACTGTACATTGCAGTGATAGATATATTCAGCCACAGTGTTGTCATCAAACATTGATGAATATTTTCGCTTGAAATCTGGTCTTAAACGTTGAACAAGGCTCAATCCTGTTAAAACCAGGAAACACTGTTAGAGGGGGAATGAGCATAAATTACTTTATCAGATTGCCTAATGCTTTTATTAGAGCCCTCAAAACACATTCCCTTGAAACTTGTGGCTTCTAAACCTGTATTTGGTTTTACCGCTTGCATGTCTTGGAATTACCTGCACGATGGAATTACATTTAACATAAATGGAATATAAATACTCTAAAGAATTTTATCCTGTTCTCCCTGCTGAATACATATGGGGAATATTTGAGTACAGTCACTACAGCAATAGAAGAAACCTACAATGGGGACCTGCAAAAGGGCTAAGCAGGGTCTTTTTGTCACCAGTTCAGTCTCACGTGATACCAACACTTTCTCCTTGCTCTGGCAGTACTGGGTAGGCTACATGCACCACACCTTACAAGACCAGAAGGCACTGTTGAAAAAGCTGGGGTGTTTTTCTTGCTTAAGTCTGTCCTCTCCTCTTACAGAACAGTCTGCTTCTGAAGCTAGTTCATCCAGCTAGTGTGTGGTTGAAAGAACAGAAGTCTATGACGAAAAACAGGTGTAGAAATCTTAACATAAGGCACAAGTACTGGTATAAATGAAGAGATTTAATGTTGAAAATCATTGTCCTCATGCTCTCCTAACAAGCCAGTAGAGAAGTGTGTCTTTTCAGGGGCCAGTTCAGGCCTTCTAAACTTAAGCGTCTTTTCTGAAAAATTTCTCTAAGGAAGAAGCCTCTTCTACATTGACCAGACAGATCTTCGGGACAAGAGCCTCACCACAAGGCTAATCTTAGTCTAAGAATATTAGTCATCCCTAATACCTGATCTAAACCTTTCGGTTTGAAGCCCTTAGCCCCCGTCCTATCACTATACACCCTTGTAATAAGTTGCTCTCCAGCTCTCTTGTTGGTCCCCTTTAGGTACTGGAAGGCTCCTACAAGGTGTCCCCAAAGCCTTCTCTTCTGAATCCCAACTCTTTGAGCCTGTCTTCATAGGAGAGGTGCTCCAGCATGATCATCTTCATGTCCCTCCTCATGACTATCTCCAACAGGAATGCCTCCAACATTCTTATATTGGGGCCCCAGAGCTGGATGCAGTATTCCAGGTGGGGTCTCATGAGAGCAGAGTAGAGGGAATCACCTCCCTCAATCTGCTGGCCATGCTGCTTTTGATGCAGCCCAGGATATGTTTGGCTTTCTGGGTTGTGAGCACACACTGGTGGGTCATTTTGGGCTTATCATCAACCAACACCCCAGGTCTTTCTCCTCAGGGCTGCTCTCAATCTATTCTCTGTTCAGAGGTGGTTGGGATTGCCTTGCACATGGCCTCATTAAACTTCATGAGGGTGGCATGGGCCCACCTCTCAAGACTGTCCACATCCCTCTGGATGGCATCCCTTCCCTACAGCTTGTTGACCACACAGCTTGGTGCCAGCAGCAGACTTGCTGAGGGTGCACTCGATCCCACTGTCCCTGTTGCTGACAAAGATGTGTAACAGCCCATCCCAACACTGATCTGCGAGGAACTCATCACTGGTCTCCATGTGGACATTGAGCTGACTGAGTGTGACTGTGTTTCCCCTTTTCCAGATGGTAAGAACTTCATACTGTTGTTAATCTGTGCAATTATGATGATGTCACTTCTTCCCTCCCACCCAACCCTGGGCAAAGGCCTGGTATTATTTATGTAGACCTTGTCACAGTGATCTATGCTTTTGTAACCTTGAGACTATTGCAACACGCCCTTATGCATGCTTTAAACAGATTTAGAAAACCAATACAGGGCAAGAGAAAATAATTCCCTTATGAAACAGTGATTTAACTCCCAAAGCAATGAAGATTTTGTAAAAGTCTGGCACTGGGTTCTGCTCTATTTTCCCTACATAGAGTACAATTGCTGGACTTCTTTTTCTGTGTGTTTGGGTTTTTTGAACACAAGTGAACACAGATGGCTTGGAAGAAGAGTACTTAGAAGAACGAGACTAATTCTGTGTCTTGCCCTGCTATCAGCACAGAGGCCATGGCATGAAGTGTTACCAAATTTTAGAATTCACTTTCCATTTTGATAAGAAGTGTTTTGTCTGTGGGTCCAAGCCCAAAGCAGTTTTTCCCTGGGAATTTACACAGGAGAATGAAACAAGGATTCAAGGCAACTTAGAACAAATTTTGGAATGAAATCACACTGTAAATCATTGTTGTAATGTTTATTGAAGAAATTCTGAATTGTCTGGCTGATGTTTTCCACAGTGTCTATGAAAATGCTGTAAGAAATTCTAACGTTGAAGACACCAAGTTCCACAAAAAGGGCATGTGGTCACAGTGACATTTATGTCGTCCTGAGGAATTTTCAGGCACCCAGCTCTAGCACCAAAGCACCAAACCCCCACCAAACTGTGAGACTCGTGAGTGACTGTTCCAGTTAAGTGAAGGAAAACAAGCAAATCAACTACCTGGAAACCACTCAAAGAAAAAAAAATATCTCTGGATTCTGTCTCTCTCCCAGTTTTAAGTATTCGCCTGCAGGTCTGATAAAATACCCATGTGATTCTATTGTGATATCCCAATGAACTTAGCTCACATTTAAGTGCCTAACTCATACGTTTGAACAAGAGCAGTTGGCTTTAGAGTGAGGTTCAAACAACTGTGTCTTCCCATCAGCTTAGGCACATTTGCATGTGGAATGAAACCTGGGTTCAGTTCAGTGCCTTCAGCAGGTTAGGTCTGACACCTACTTGCAGCACAGTGTTTAGACCTACCCTTCTCCAAGAACTATGTTTCACCTCTCAAGAACTTAAGTTGGTGACAGAAAACTTTTTTACCAGTGCAGTGAGAAACAGATGAAAAAATTTTTAAAGGCACTGTCCTCCATGGCAACCTATAAGCAAGGCTAGGTCTGGGGACACCTTGCCAAGACAGAGTCTGCTTCTGCAGCATGGCTGGACTGCACTTATTGCTAAGGGAGACAATTTCAGCTTTGAATTTTCCCACGTGGATTGATTTATGCATGCACTTGTTATTGGATAGAACACATTAAATCAGTGCATATCACTCAATATGCTCCAGGTTGTTAACTGAATTAACATTTTGCTTTAAAAAAAAAATCTGTTTGTATAAAACACGTTGCTTGTCTGAAAAACTAAATTTGTCACACTATTGAAAAGAAACAAACAAATCAGCACATTAAAATATATATTCTAAAGAAATAGATTTAGGAAACAGATGTGGTTTAAATGTAAACAATGCCTAGAAATCTCACGAGTTTATCTTCAGACTGAATACCACAAATTATAAAGGGGTGAGTTAATTATAACTTGTGAGGGGCCTGAAGGGTATCTTTTCCCAAGCCTCTCCAGAAGATACTTCTGCAGCACAGAGAGTAAACAGACAGATAACCTCTTTCTCCTCTAGACGGAATACATATAATCCCTTTAAGATTTTATTACACTCTTCTCCCCACTCCCCAGATGAACCATAGTATTTTTGGTCAGCCCTACCTAGCCCTAGTATTAGGATATAGAGAGTTTATCTACCATCCTATCAGTGCCGTTGAAGAAATGGAAATATGAACTGCCACCATAATGCAGGACACCAATGAGGCCCACAAGATTTGCTAGAGTAGTAAGAAAATGGCTCATGGAAAGAACCCAGTTTCAACTTCTATAAAATCAGACCAAAGATTTTTGCATTTATGAGAGACTGCCTTCTAACTCTAATGGAATTTGTAAATCCTGTTTGCTCATCAAACTGGAGTTGGAAGGGAAGCTAAATGGACTGTGACCAGAGGCAACAAGAAAAAAACCTTTCACACTCGTGCCTCTTTGTCAGGGTTCCCCAACAGACATCTGCATAATCCAACTATAACTGAAGTCTGTACAGATCATATACTGTAGCTTGCTGTAAACTATCATACCAGTATTTCTAACAGCAAGAGTTAGCCTTCTTTCCTAAAGAGTTCAACTTTCCTTAACCACCCCCACTTTCTCCTCCAACTCTTTCCTCCGTGGGTGACATAGACTTGCAAAAAAGCTTAACATAAGCTGCTGTCTGCTCCATGTTTATGTTTAACCAAAATAGAAATGGTATTTAAGAGTAGCTAAAACTCACCAAAGGGTCCTGCTATTCTTAGCCCAGCTAATGGATTAAATGGACTCAATATAGCTCCTAGTGCTTTGATCCAGATTGGAATTGGTCTTTCGTGTTCAGCATTATCAGGCCTCTCTGGAAAACCCCATGGCTCCACTAAGATAAGATGCTTGACCCTGTTGGCAAAAAAGGTTCAGTGGTTTAAAGTACAGTAGCTTTTCTTCAACTGAGCATGATGAAAACATGCTATCTGTTTTACAGATACATACATACAGCCTACTTTAGTAATTTCTATCACAGAGGCTTATTACCTAGTTTCTGATTCATCAGCGCTTTTCATTTCAATTACTAATTAGAGAGTGAATTGCATCTAATCATATGTATGAATACCAGAAACATGGAAGCACGTGTCACAAAGAGAAACTCAGTATTTTATAGATACTCACCGTCACAAACATTTAAGAGATAGGATAGTCTTGTTTCTGTTTCTAAAAATAGCCTAATCTAAATGCTCAGTCAATATTATTTGCAGGAGCAGTTTAATTTGACAGAAAAGAGGATAATTGCATCTGTTTCATTTAAGTGAAGTTGCTAGAAGTCTAAGATCTCTGTTCAAAGAAGAGACACAATTTAACTGAAAAATCATCGAAGTAAAATTTGATCTGAGAAAGGCAGAGCAAAACTAGCAGTTTTCTTCTAAATTTATTGATTTTAGGTCATGAAAGAAAACATCAGAGAGGCAATTTGTAAAATTATTACTCAAAGGAATATCAGTACAGAGAGCATAGTAGGAGTCTCCAGCACATGCAACTATTGATCACTCCATGCTGTGTGTCCCCCTCAAGCAAAATTCTAATTCATCCTGGTAGATTAGAATCGTCCATTTCTGTTTAATCCCATAATAACACCTACTCTAACTGTCCTAGATACTGGTGATTTCTGGAAAAAAAGTGACTCTTAACCATAGTTTTCCATATGTAAGATGATTTTCCATGGCAGCTTCCTCATTATCGCTCTCTACAACTACCTGTCAGGAGGTTGTAGCAAGGTAGGCATTGGTCTCTTGTCCCAAGAAGCAAGCAATAGGACATGAGGAAACAGCCTCAAGTTGCGTTAGGGAAGGTTTAGATTGGATATTAGGAAAAATTTCTTCACTGAAAGGGCTGTCAAGCATTGGAAAAGGCTGTCTTGTTCAATCTGGTCTAGTGGGAGGTCCATGGCAGGGAACTAGATGATCCTGAAGGTCCCTTCCAACCTATACCATTTTATGATACTAAGCCCAAGGAAGTGGTTGAGTACCCATTCTTGGAGGTATTTAGATGTGTGAATGCAGTGCTTAAGGACTCAGGTTAGTGGTGGACTTGGCAGTGCTAGGTTAACAGCTGGACTAGATCCTAAAAGTCTTATCTAACCTAAAACCAGTCTATGGTTTTTATATTTTTATCTTTAACTTTTTACCTTTTTATCGTTACTTTTTCCTTCATTACTTCCTTCCCCATTAAAGCCACGAGCTTAGATATTAACACAGAAGAGTTCATAGTGCCTAAAACGATGCCAGAAGTGATGCCAAAAGCTATTTCTGGATTATAATCAGTTGGGAAACCAAAAACTTGTGCTTGGAATGAAGGGTGGGAAAGGATTAACCTCACAAAGATGTTTTCTGGTTGTTGGCTCAGCTATAAGCATACTTGCACCCTGCAGCAAACAGCAACAGTAAGAGGACTGTACAAACCAAGCAGGAGAGACCAGAGGCAAAGCAGTGCAAGCAATGAAGAGCCATTCAGGACAGTCACACATTCTGTGCACAAACTATGGCATTGAGTTTAATACAGCAAATGAATGAATAAAGGTAGAGTAAGCTTTGTTTCATGTTTCCTTTCTTAATACTTTCCTTCCTATTTGGTATTTTTTCTCCCTTTGGTAATCATAACATAACCCAGGATAATGGGAAGTTGACCATGAGAATCATTCCAAAAGTAAATGTCCAGAAAATCATGGCCCAGTTCAACTTGGCAATATGCTAAATGGGAATCTTTTTGGATTAGTAGCCTCAGATTTTCCATGAATGACTCTAGTACAGTGTAGCAAATTAATGGATCATCTATGACTGGAGAAACAGATCTACTTTCCTAACAATACGTATCCAAAATCCCTTAAGCCTCTAATGCATTGTTAGATAACCTGGTTGAAAGCTGTGCTATATTTACCACTTGATTCAATGCTCTTTTAAGATCCTAACAGTCAGTTTGTTATTTTGGTGGTCTTAGTTTAATTTCAGAGAAACATTAGTAATGTGAGAGCACAAACTAAAACATCACCAAATTAATTAACCCCAACTTAAGCACAGTACGGCATGAAGGCAAAGCATTGCTTTTGATGTAAGTCAGCAGTGGGCAAAACCAGTATCCCATCCCATAGGGGTAGGACAGTGCCATTTATAGATACTTTGGAAAAAGAGGTAAGGAACTTAAAAGTGATCCCTCCAAAAAGCTAACTACAGTTAGCTAAAAGGTGGTTTTATAACTATAATAGGTTTATATCCCTAAAGCAGAGGACTGCATTTCTTTATTGCAATTCTGAATTTAGAAACACACCTACTTTCACACATCATTTCTAGCCACTTGTGCTAACTGTTGTCCATTTAGAAAGAAAAAGGCAAAGTGTTTTAGGGAAAAATGATGCATGAAATTACTTCAAATATATCCAAGTGAGAAACAAAGAAACGGTAAAACTTGACACGAATAGAAGAGAATAAGGTATGTTTAGTATAATATAGAATCTGCTATATGATGTAGAGAGTTAAGCTTATATTCAGTTTTTCATAGGAGACCACTATGTGTAGCCCAACAAAAGCACTGTCCTTTTTTTTGACACAGAATTACCTCAGTTGGTGGGATCCTAGCTCAGCAGGGGATATATAACCAGATATATAACCACATATATAAAATAAACAAATTACTACTTTAAGGGGAAAAGAAAAGTATTAACTGTTGGGCACAACATGGTGCAGAAACTGCTGATGAAATACAACTAGAGAACTGCTGCAGCTGGGTTGTCTTGCAAAGAAGAAATATGAAGTGGCATACAGACAATTTAAATCAAAGAGTCACTAAAATAATTTTTACATCATCCTGCTGGCACCAGGCTGACTGCTAGAATATAGGCATAAATTACCTAGAGGAATTATATTCAAAAGTTTCAACGTTATCCATAATAGTGGGAAGTTTGGCAGGAATAGGCCTATTTTCCCTTCACAAAACAATCTTTGAGACAAAATATTCACCCATAAATATAAGGTGAAATAGCAATGAATATAACATGGCAAGGGGGTACTGAACCGAAGAAGTACGGAAAAGTATACAGAAATCATGTTTACCATATCTACCCATTTCATTCACCTGGAAACAAACCATACAATTAATACTTTGGTCTTCGAATTCAGTATCATTTCTTTAAATCATCACAGTCATTTACGTAAAGACTATCTATAAAGAGCCTGATGAAATAAAATCTATATTAAAATGACTAGTCAAATACAGAAAAGGAATCCCTTCATTCTTTTATTTTTACATACCTTGACGGATATTTTAAGGAGTAAGCAGCAGCCAGGAATCCACCTAGGTTGTGTCCAAGCAAAATCATTTTTTCTAGCCCCACCTCCTTTCTCCATTCTTCTATGGATTCCACAAACTGATTTTCTGCTTCCCGAGCATCAGTGTCAAAGTGTGGTCTACTGCTACGTCCAAATCCCAAGAGGTCAAAAGCATGAACGGTCCTGTTCTCGCAGAGATCTTCAAAGTTGAGAGCCCACAGTCCAACACCTCCTCCAAATCCATGCAGGAGAACAAGTGGAGTTTTATTTGAAAGGTCTGGAGAGAATGTCAGTGTCCATATTTTATTTCCATTAGATATATACACGTATCGTTTGTTGTATATGCTTGTAATACCTGGAGAAAAGATGGAAAAAAATTATGTTGCTAGACATGCCTGACAAAATATAAAGTACGATCTAGAGAAACCACTGTTTTAAATAGGAGCTCCTTTCAAAGGAGAGAACCTCAAATCAAATATCCACATAAGTGAAAAATGAAAATGTAATTTTAAACCTGTTTATTTCATCACAGTGTAAAAGCCATACTGAAAAACTTCTTTCATTATATTTAATGTAAATTTATAGAAAATCTAGTTATATCTATGGAAGATATTAAAAACCAAATACTTACATTTTAGCATTTTATCCTCAGCTTCTTTAAGGTGTAGCAGTGATGTGGGACACCAGGCAGGAAGCCAGCTGAATAACCACCCAAACCTACAAAAGCAATACAGAACAAAAATGTCTTGAGCAGCATGGCAATTTTTGGCACTGATGCTTTGAAGACATTTCTTTTGCTGCTCTTCATAAGAGAGCCCACGTTAAGCACACAGTGTGAAGAACAGGATTGTGCAGTGGGAGGGAATTCACTTTTTCCTGACTTTTTATAAAGTGGCATCACAATCGGGCATTCTTCAAAGGGTGAGCAGTTTTTCCACTGTGTCCTGATATCACAGCATACTGATCTGGAGACATGAGCCCTCACATCAACCCAACAAGCTTGGCAGGATATGTAACAATCACTGGAGTTTCCAGCCTCCTCTCAAGTTCCTTTGGAAGTCTGCCTGCACACGCATAACCTCACATGAACCTGTTATTTCCAGAAAAGCAATAACTTGTGCGTTCACCAGCCTAACCTGAACTGATTACTACTCTAAATTTAAAAAGTGAAAAATAAGCAGATTTATCCTAGCAAAGCAAAAACCTAGGACCTTAATTATGAACTTAGAAACAAAATCCCAGAGGAGAACAAACCAGCAATTCCTTCAACAGAAGCTGCTTTTCCAGCTGTCAGTTACTATCTTGGTACTGCCAGCTTGACCATGAGAGCAGGGGGAATGACTCAGCTGGCAGCATCGCCTCACCCAGCGCTACAAAGGATACAGCAATTTGGTACAGCTTTTCCTGGTGCTAATTTATCCCTTGGTTTTAAGACAGAATCTTATTTTTACGCCTCTCACCTTTTGAAGTGGCTTAGACTACCGGTGCAAAGGTGCTTAGACTACTGGTGCTACTACAGGACCATTCCTCACAGGGAAGAGGATGTAAGTGACCAAAACAACTTTCTCTAGCACTCTTTTTCTACACAGAACTGCTTTCCAATTACTTAAGAATTTTCAGGACTGAACACTGAGAGTAGTGGTTATACAACAACTAATGCGAAAAGACTATTAGGTTACTAACGTCCAGTTTTTCAGTGTGCACAACACATCAACAATAAATTAGAGCTCTAGCCCCACAAGTTCTTTATCCAAAGGATCTTCTCCACACATTCTAAGGAGCTGACCTACTTCAGCTGCATAGCTACTTAAGTTTATGATACAACACGGAAGGTTTTCTGGGGATGCACAATGCAACTGCAAGCAGCATTGTTTAGATTCCTAGAAACCCGTTAGGGAACATCAAGAAAAAAAGCCCCAAACCATATCTGACCAGAAAGGATTAATCATCCAATCACCCAGGCCCACTGCTATTCAGTATGATTTACTCCTCTGCACTGATATCTGGCTGTTCTGTAAACAAACTTCCTGGCCCACCAGACCACTGGAATTGTTATAAGGAGGGACCATGGGAATTGTTATCATCATTATAACTGAGGGACTGGGAACAGATGGTTCTACATCCTTCCAGGCCACGTGCTCATGCAATTTAGGAAATGAAGGAACTTGGCACCTTACAGGAAAATGGGCATCCACGTATTCTGCTTCCACATTAAACTATGCATTTATTTAAAAGTAAGATTTTTAAGAAGTTAAAGTTGGGACAAGCCAAAAGTAATTTTGCCCACAAGTAACCGTGAAATCCAAGTTTAACAATAACGCTAATTGTGTCCAATGCTATGAATTACTCTGGTAAATTATTAAACAACAGCTAGGTCACCACTCTTCTGAGTCAAGCTTTCTGTTAGTTATATGCTCAACTAGGCATTTTCATTCTTAACTCTTAAGTCAGAAACAAAACCAGTCACTATTTCCCCTGAGCTGAAACTCTATGTACTGTTTCTTCTCAGAAAAACCACCGATTCAGGGAAGAAAATACTTTCAAGATTTTATTTATTTATTTACAAAAATGTAAAGCTGTAACACATCAACAAGAAAACAGAGAAGGGATATGGCCACAATGAAATAGAAGTGACACCTACAGATCACAGTCCCAGAATTGTATTTCCTAGTCCTAGGGAGGCACCTGGATAGTTAGGAAAATTATTCAGGAAAACTTACCAGAATGGTAAAGTTGCCCACTCTTTCTTTTGTTAGTTATAAGAACTGTTTACAAATGCTTAGATTTTAATTCAGAAGAGACATTGCCTACATGTATAGTTTGACAAATACAGTCAGGAAGCTGAAGCTTTTAAAATTAAAACTATGTTTGCAATTCTCTCCTGTTGTACTTGCTGAACTAAAAGAGTAAGCAGTGAAGGCTTTCAGGCAAAAAAAAGTGAGCACTTTCTAGAAACATTATTTTAGAAACAAGGTATTTAGTTACCTATATTCAAGACTTAATATTTTGTTTCCCTCCTTCCAAAAATGATTTACCACATTGCTAGATGTTTTTCACACGTGGAGAATAAACATCTATTTAATCTATTTGAACAATTTGTCTCATAACTTTGGAAGGCTATAATTGCATAATTTCTTTTGTACATCTGTACTAAATGTGTCTTCTAAATGCATACAGGAACATCCATTACTTACATGGCCTATCATTTTTATTTCTGTGATATAAAGCTGTAAGTGCTATATAACATCAAAAATGAAGCAATGGACCTTGCAAAGCAGTGTGCACACCAGCAATGGAGATGAGTTAAGAAAGAAAAGATTCCAGCAGTTGTTTCACATTTTAAGCGAGCTATCCACTACCAGAAGCAATCCCCAGACTGCTCTCATCACCCACTACCTCCCTCACACTCTGTTCCCACCTGTCTTCTTACAAAAAGTCAAGAGCAGAATCCTGTATTTTGAGGAGTTAAGAGATCCACTGGCCTTAGCTGCTTGCTATTTCAAAAAGAATGAAATAAATCTGGCAACTGACAGGCCAAATTACCAAATGTACTCACAGGTGTTACACATCAAATTACCAAGGCACATAAGCAGTGGAATTTAACGTGTATATTTGTTTGTGGCCACATAGTAACAAAAACCAGTGTGCACATCCATGCTAAAATAACCAATAACCAGCAGTAGGGCAAAGCATTGCATAGGGTGATTCCTCTCTTCAGTTTGGGGTCAGTTACATTTTGCACATCTGTCTGAAAAAGTCTGGAGTAACAGAGGCTGGAAAAATCAGAGGCTAGCAGGCAGGGGGCTGCTGACCTGCGAGGCATTCAAAGAAGTCACTCTCTTTGCCAACAGACCACCACACAAACTTCCACACTTCTTATAACACATCTAGGAAAGGAGACCAGAAGGTAAGGGAAAGCCCTGGAGACACCCCCTAAATGACCTTAGAGAAAGTCAACGTGATTAATGTGAGACTAGAAGATTAGTGGAGACCATCAGTAGCATATGCTGATGATCAAATACAGTAATAAATAATGCAAACAAAAGGGACACAGGCACAAACATCTGATGAGGTGAAGCTGCAACCACATGTGCAGGGGCCAAGCCACCAGGCAGGATCTAACACATTGGCTGGCTGGAGCAAGTGTTCTGAGACTCTGGTTGCAAGCATAAGAAAGGATAAAAATAAGTAATTACTAGTACATTTTGACACTTAATGAGTGAATGAACTCATTCAAGTGCAAAGTGTATCTCAGGATAATACTGCTTTTCCTTAGCTGCTTGAATGTTAATATGAATCAAGAGCTTGCTGTCACAGCACAGCTTGAATTGCCCAAGGGTAACTTTCAAAAGAACTGAGAATCAAGTAGAGGCAGAGGTACAGCGAGCCTGACCCACCCAGCCACCTCCACTACTCAGATCAAACCCAATGAAGAATGTGGCAAATTGGTTGTACCATAGTTACTTTTCTGTCAGCTCCATTAACCCTATTCAGCTTGGTGAGGATTGATTCCATGCAAGACAACTGATGGATCTGTAGCCAGTTACAAATGTGACATACTCACAGAATGTTTGTGGAAGCTTAGATACTGCTGAAGAATTGAAAACATCTATTTCAACAATGAGATATTTACCGAAGCAGCTGAACAATCTATTTGATTTCTGGCTTGTTTCAACCTACTACAAATGTGGATTTAAAAAATGGAACCTCTACCACATAAAGATATTCAGCCGAAGTTGCTTATAACTCTACCTATGAGATACAAATGTACAGAAATGGAGCTCATTCTCTCATTTTTCAAGCTTATAATTTACTTACATTAGAGTTACATGAATGCATGGCTTACAAGATGTGGTAAGCTTGAAATCACTCAATAGAGGCATCTCCCCACATACAACACCATTGCAGACCTAGCTGTCATGATCTGTGGAAAGCCTGTGTGGCCAACAGCAAGTCAAAAAACCTGGGGTTTGCAAACAGGTTGCAAAAAGGTAACAGAACTCCACCAAACCAGAGTAAATGAATACAATACCATTTGCTACATGATCACCTGTCAAAAATTGCTGACCCACCAAGACAGGACATGCAGAAACCTTTCTAAAGTGTTGAATATAAAATCAGCTTTTCACTAAGAATTTTGAAGTTAGTATGGTAATCAAAACTCCCAGTACAGACTAAAAACCATGCAGCAGTGACAGGAGTGCGTAGAATAGATTTTCCTGTCACAAAGAATTATTTGGACTTAAAAATTACATCGGTATGGAAGCCAGAGCTCAGGTTATGAAACAAATATACAATAACTTGCAAACAAAGGATTATGGGAAAGTAACTGAATGCACAAGCAACTGCACATCTGTTTTTGTCTTGCTCTCAGGAAACAAATGTATTTAATATTTTTAACCGAACTTTTGCAGACAATATTGCAAACTACCAAGATTTTAGCTAGGGAGCAAGCTCAAAAACTCAAAAAAGCTGAAACACTGAGTGAACTCACTGGTAAACTACTTCAAGCTTTACCCTTAAAGAAGCTGATCTCTCAAAAACTGTAACCCTCTAGTCTCCTGACTCTCAGAATTAATTTCAGCCATTTAGAAGTAAGTAAGGGAAGAAAAACAAATTAATGCAGAGAATTTGGTACTGTTTCTGCCCAGCACCAACAGGAATGGCATTGGGATTTTCAGGGTCGTTCAGCCGACAATCCAGTTATAAGCATCCAGCAATTCGAGAAAAAACAAGGGTAAACTCAAATTCTACCCTCTTGTTTCTGCATGAAGTATTTTTGCAGTACTGTGCTAGCAAAAGAATTCAAAATTGCCAATATGTTGCAATCTAAATATAAGCAACATAAGGTTCATTCTTCCAAGGTCTTACATAAACCTCATCCCATAAAAACACCATGTTACTTCTCACAACTCATTCAGCCCTTCCAGTTGTTATAGAAATACTAAGAATGGACAAAAAAGGAGGAGTGAAAAGAAGCATCAGATATTCATAAGTGGGAAAGAGGTCAGCATATCAAATTTATGTCAAAGTGTCAATTTAAAAAATAAAACTGTTTTACTATAATGCTCTATGAACACTTTACAGTTAACACAGGATGGACACTTAAGTGAAATAGCTAGAGATACCCTTTTACCATTTTCTTTATCTCCTTTTGACTGGATGCTTTCTGCATTTTCCTCAGCATCAGCAATAGTCTACACAAATCTTAAGAGGTACATAGGATGGTTTCTTCCCCCATCAACACCACCAAGTTTACAGAGCAAATTCTATATTTGGTTACTAAATTTCAAGTTTACAGGTAATAATCTGAAACAATAAAAAGCAAAAGAAACAGTCAAGGATGACACAATCAAATAAAACTTTCTGTGTCAAAAAATCAGAAAAAAGTAGCAGGTTTACATCTGGCTCATTTCTATCCATGACAATTACATTTATAATAAACTTTTCCTTTCCCATTTCCTTAATTTAATAGCCTGCAATACGAGAATATTGGGTGCTGTTTACATGACTGATTACGGCAAGAATCGATGCTTCCTTGTTAACTGTTACCAGCAACACCACCATGGCAAAAAGCCCTTATATGTAAAGGAAAATATTTTAGTAATCACTATATCCAAGGTCCATCTTGGGGGCTGTTCTCTGCGCCAGATTTGTGAAATTCAGGTTTAAAAGATGCAATATTTTAAACCAGATAACTGTGGTTTAACCCAGCTATAGAAAAGCCAGAAAGTTAACCAGCAGACCTATGAACTAACAAGGTGGAAAGAAAGGCTGTGAGTCAAGGTGGAGGACACCAAGCTTTTAAATCAGAGCTGCCACTGACAGACAGTAACATATAATCATGACATCAAGTCTGCATTTAACTAGGCAGGGGTGTTTCTGCAACAAGGCTCAGGATATGATTTCATGAGAACCTTAAAGGCATAACTAATTTTAAGAGTCCTTCTAGCCCTTCATTCCCGTCCCTGAAGTGCAGCACGTTCTTTAATGTTTCTGTTCTAAGAACAGTGAATATAGTCCAGATCATTCAGGCATACACAGTAACTGTTGTTGTGAAGGCTGTATATCCAGGGACAAAGCTTCTGCATGTACAATAGAAGTCAGATGTAGCAACCCCAACAATTTGAATGAGATGTTCCTAGGACAAAACACTCCGGCAGATCCAGACAAACATCAGGAGGAGAAAAACATTCCATGTTTCACTTTCGTTGCATGAACAGAGTAGAAGTGCTGCAATCCTCAGGGAAAGACCTTGAAGTGCATACTAAAGAGGCAAGACCCAGAAGCAAGTATTAGGAATATGGTATGGGAACAAAAAACCTCAATGCTTTAAGAAATGTCTGTTTACCATTTCCATGAGGAGACAAAAAATGGATGAAATCATCGTCAACAGGTTAAAAAAGGATACCAATTTTTTTTTTTTCCCTGATGACATTATAACCCTGCCCATAAAGTTCTGTTTAGGTGAGTTTTGAGCCAAGATGTTCCATGCAATTAGATGTTGTGAAACTCTTGGATACTTCAGTAACATTAAAACAGAATGTTTTGAAAACCTCTGCATAGTATTTCTAGGAAGTGTAACATACATCAGTCCCATTCCAACACAAAACTCATGATAGGTTATTGCAGAATATTGCTCTACATTAGGGCAGAGGTGAAAACAATGCATTCCTCATGTACTTACGGCATCTTGAACTCTGTGTTCAGAACATTCTACATCAGAATTAATACAAAAATACAGAAGCAAATTTTATTACTGTTTTTATCAAAATTAACTATCACTTATCAAAATTAACCTGAAAATGTACCTCATGAATGTGAATCCATAACCAATGAGATTTTCTGGCTATTTTAGAGATATTAAAGTTTACCGTGCTTATCTTAATTCATTTGAGCAACTTGAGTAAAAGTGGAGAGGACCTACAATTCTGCTCCCTCCCATGGTGGACCTCAGACACAGGTACACCTTGCAGTATAACTTGCATGATTGCATCCCCCTCCACATTTTCTTCTGTGTCTCCCAGCACTTTTTTTTTTTTTTAACCATATGTATCCTTTTTCTGCGCTTTTATAATTTCTTCCACCCTCTTTCCAGCTATACCCAAAGGTGTCCATTTCAGGGCCAAGTGCTTTTTCAGTATGTACTACGAGAATGAAGTTTATCCACGGACTGTCAAACAAGCCTGCAACCTGCAATGCTCATATTGCTTATAAAGCAGCTGTGGTAGCACCCAACTGAGTTTCACATTCTTATTTAAAAGCTAAAATTTAAAAAAAAAAATCCAAAGCAAAAACGTGTTAGCAACTACATAGCAAGTATGGAATAATACAGAATTGAGAGATAAAGATGCAGAGGAGAAGAAATGGGGAAGCTGCACAGCCCCACTACAACTCCTCAACCCTGTGACAGAGACCACACGTGTAACACAATGCTAGGTACCACAGAGGTCCTACCTCTGCCTCCCCCACAGTAAACTCATGTCTGATAGAGCTTGACAATGCCACACCTCTCACATGTTTTTACAAACAACACACTGCACATTGCAGTAAGAATTTGTGAAGAAAAGCATAATTAAAATTAAGGAAACAAAAATTTCCTCTTGGTGCCCCTCAGATGTTATTTAATTTTCTACTGCTTTTACTTTATTCGTACATCAACTGATGTACTCCTGCTGCCCTTCAGATATTGCATGACTTCAGCCTTGCTTAATCCCTGCCTGCCTTCTCATACTTACCATGCCAGCAGCCAACATTTCAGCCTGTCCCCAAATTCCATCACACTGGACACGAGCAAAGCACACATGCAACAGGCACCTCTCACTAACCTGCACCATTGCCCAAACACATTCTACTCTGTTTACCTTTTGGTTAAATTCCATTGTATATCATGCACAATTTAGATCACAACTTCATTAGAAGGTGAATGTTTTCATTTTTCCGTAAGGACCCATATAAGAACACAGATACAAGACTATCTAAAGCACATGATCATTTCCCTCAGCTCCAAGCATGCTATACACAAACCCCACTTGTACACAAGTATGAATACACACTGAGGGTTGTTCCACTGCAACTCATTAGAGCAGTTTCTATGATATGTTCTTTTACCATAGTCACCTAAGGTGACAAAAACTTACCTATGCCAAAATGCAAGAACTGGTATTCAACATTTTGGACTATATATTCTTACTTCCATTTTCTGGAAAACCTAAGACGTGCACAACCCTTTTGATAACAGACTATTTTCTCTACATCCTTACACTGCAATTGCTTTAGATGCCAAGGAAGTGCAAGTAGTCTTGAAAATAGTTAAGAAGTTAAATGGGTTTAAAAAGCCATAGTATCAGAAGTCCCTTGTGGAAAGGTAAAGGTTTAATTAATAAGCTTTTAGTATCAGTATGACACTTTCCAAACGCAACCAAGAAAAATATTCTACAGTGGTCTGCTAGAGCACTAACCCACCCAATTTCTGCATTTTGCCCATTGCCACACCTTTCTCTTCCTCATTTCAATATACGAGCAGACTTTCTCGATGGCAACGGGCGCTCTTGCATCTTTTTTTAGAGAACGCATTTTTTTATGCCTGCATCTTCCTCTCCATTCTGTAGTCTCCTATCATCCTGAGTTTTCTATTACGACACACTCAGAGCACCTTCCTTCTCCGCCATTCCTCACCATGTTTTCTTGCTGCCACTTAAAATCCTCCTTTTACCCTCTTAACCTTATTCCAGACCGACCTCATTCCCTTACGCAGCTTTACTGACTCACAAATCTCTCTTCTCCACTGACCTCTCTCCTGCTGCTCAGCTTCTCATCTGGATCTTTCTGAGCCAATGTAAATGCAGACACTCACCTTTCCTCCCATGCCCTCTTCTCCCTGGCTCTCAATGCAAATCATGTACAAAAAACGACCCCAAAAGAATGTCAGAATTGCAAGTAAATACTCAGAAGTTATGAAACACAAGAATCAAAATTTCCTCAGCAAGCAATCTTAATAAACCACTATATAAAAGAAAACACATTTTAATCATTTATCAGTTGGGAGAGTTGTTCAGAGTCTCCCATAAAAGTTCAGAACAGTCAGAGAACCCCCAGCAGACACTGTCCCTTTCGAAGAGGTAGGTCTCTAACTAGGCCCCAGCAGCCCCCAGAAGGCTCTAAAACAACTTTGCATATACCCAAATACATGCAATACTGGCTAAAATTTGTATTCTCCAATGATCCATAGTCACCAGCACTATAGCAGCCCCACAGCTAGTTGCCCCTCTGGATTTATAGCTCTACTGTAATTTCCACTAGGGCTGAGACCCTCCCTCACTCACAGGTACCCTAATTCTACTTTGGCAACTTCTGAAAAAGTGTCTTTGCTTGATACTTGGAAAGTGGGGTTATGAGCATCTTTCTTCTGCCACTAGAATGAGAAGATAGCCCCCCTGTTATATTTTGCCATCTCCCCCTCTATCCCTTTAGTCTGCATTAGGTGAGATGAGAGATCCTTCCCTCCCCAAATTCATACAAGTACCGGAAACCATTAGAAATAATCCTATAAATGCCTGAAAACCTGTTCATACAAATACCTTCTGATGAGCTCATGCACATAGCACAAAAGGCATTAAGCAGTGAAGCTGTGACTGACACAGCCCTGCCAGCCAGAAAGCCAAAATCAGAAATGAGGAAGGAAACGTCCTTTAAGCTTTTTCCACATCTGCCTTCCACACTGCACTTACATCTCACTCAGTTTTTAAAAATGCAAGTTGTAGCTACCAAACCTGCGTTTGGTCAGGTGCACTACAGGAATGGAGAAAAGTAAGCAGGACCCTGCTTTCAGCAACCTATCCACTCAGTTTGCTTTAAAACCTAGATGATGTAACCAGCAAAAAAAATCAAGCAAAAATTCTGAGTTGAGAGTGTTCCTTCATGCTGTAACACTGTGAACCATCATACCAAGGAGAAGACATAGGCTCTATCAAGCCTAATAAACTATTCCTCTTTTATTAATCAAAGAGCTTGCTTCAAAATCGTATAAAGAGTTCTGTAATACAAACAAGCTTGTAGGATAACACAAAAATAATTGTGAACACTGGTGTTGCAGTGCATGTTTTTACCTTTACTCCATGCCATTATTCTGTGACACTACAGGCCAATTACAAGCAATTTCATGTAGGCTTGTAAGTGCAGATCCCTTAAAGTTTTGTTTTAAATAAAGCTATTCCATTTATCTCAGAGGGGAAAAAAAAACTCCAGTATTGTGATTTGGGGATTTTTTCCTATATATATACACATACATTTAGTAGCTGCTATTCCTAGTTGCATTACAAGCCATAAGCAGTCCTGCTGCATCCAGAGTGAATAAGTGAATTCAGTACTGGCAAAAGGCTCACACTAGGCTGTCTGCCTCACAGGCAGAAGTCTCCATCTAAAACTTACACAGAGAAGGTCCAAGGCTGTAAATAGGTTTGGAAATCACTAGCAGGTGACAGGTTAACCAAGCAATCGCTGTCATTGTGACTACTAAAACATTTGTTTAGTTAATCTTCTAGTTCAGAGTTAGGACAGGGCCATGAATATTTTTCAGATGAGATCTTCCAGAAAGTAACTGAACCACTGTTATTCTGTTTTCACCATGCTTTGCACAGTTACCAAATTGAAACAAAGCGAGTGTGTTGCATAACAAGTTGAGTCACACTATTGTTTTCAGAGCAGATAAACTTCGCATTTATTTTTTGTATGCACCTGCCACTAGTAATTTAATCTAGGGGTTTGATGGTGTACTGTAACTTCCTATCACTGCCGTGGCATTCCAAATGAAAAAAGATTTAACATATTTCTCTTGTTTATAAACTTCCCCTGGGTACTGAGCTCTTCTCAACTTCAAAAGATGAAGAAATGCTATTTTTAATTATTGCTAGAAACTGACCAATAAAAGTACTAACATTTCAACACAAACATACTTTCTGAATTCATGGAAAAGGATGATGAGATTTTGTTCTTAGAAGTCTTTAGTGAATTGGGAGGCTTACTCTGAAAAATACCACATCAATGTCTAATCGTTCAGAAGTTCTGAAAATCAACACCCTTTAAAAGCCATCCAGCTGTGTAAACCACATGAGAAACTTGCAATAATCCTCTTGAAAATTCAGCCTAACCCCGTGCCCAGATCAACGAGTGTTACGATCCTGCAATCCTGACAGGCAACTCGAGTTGAGGGTGCTTGGCACTGTCTCAGCAGCACTCAGCACTCTGTGTGATCAAACCAGACAGCTAATGCAGTTCAGGCTAATGCGCTGAATGAACACACAAACAAAACAGGCTGAGGCAGAGCTATTTTAAGACTCTTACTTAGAAAACCTGTAAACCAGCCACAAGAAGCTTTACAAACTACTTGTGTTTAAGAGTGTGAATAGGTCAGAAAGAACACAGAACCGAGAAGGGGACTTGTAGTTTCAAGTGGGTAATGTTGCAGAAGGCAGAGGTTGTGTGGAGGGGAAGATTTTGAAAAGCTATTTTAAGTCTGAGGAAAGGAGGAGAGTGCAGAGTTACAGATTAGACAAAACTCCATAGTGTTTTGAAAGGGAAGCCTTTGGAGTCTGCATTTTTAATGAGAATGCTGTGTACATATGGTGATAAGGGCATAACAGGGAGTTTGGAAAAGATGGATAGTCCAGATCTGGTCAGATTGAGCTGGCAGAGAAGGAAAATAAGTAAGATGAAATACCAAAATCCCAAGCTGGAAAAAGGACCAAAAAGAGAACAAGACTGAGGATGCAGGTAGTTTTGAAAGATAACAAAACAGACATATAACATGACAACAGGCAAATAGCAACATCCTTAATTAAGAAGTCATGAATGCATGGCATGAGTTTCATGCAAGCAGCTGAAGAATTTTACATCTGATTTCTCAAAATAACACAAGACTTAGTTACGCAAGAAGGGAGATGTAGGAGAAAAGGCAAGAAATGAGTTTTTGAGGGCTAGGCAATCAGCAATGGGATATACCTCCTGATATTTAAAGCACAGAGGAAGAGGAAAAATTCATGTAAACAATGCATACAAAGCATATTTACACATCTGACAGAAGGAATAAAGCACGTGTGTGACTAAAGCACAGCTAGATATATTCTGATAGAGGATTGTTTGGACTAGAACCATAAAATATGATGGAACAAACTTTGAGATAAGTGACTAGCAGATATATTAAGTACGTTTGGTAAACAGACTGAGAGATAGGATGACTGTATTATTCTACAGGGGCAGACAACTTATTTGGGCGCAATGGAAGGGTATAAGAATGGGTCTGCAATGGAAGCTGAAGTTTAACAAGAAGGCATACACGAGTAAAGAACATGTGAACTGAAGAACAGACCATGGATTAGTAACTCATATATAACCATTTGAATGTACACAGACAAAAGATATAGTGCGCAACTATGTAATTTCGGGCAGAAGAATGATTAATAGCTATAATAAAGTCATATATCAAGGGTGTAATTCATAAGCAAGTATTAGAGATATATTGGAAGAACAGGAGCAGGGTAACTTATGCTGTAAGAATTATTTCAGTAGATGTGAATGCCTTGGGACAGCGAAAGGAAAAAGAAAGTTAGCAGGGATAGCATACAGTACTGGAAAACTTAGAGCAACAGTGTATGCTTGTAATTTACATATGTGCTTTCATCTCCTACTTGTGTCCAATATAGAATGATGACAAAGAGAGGGTGACAAGTGTACTGTCTGCTCTACATCACAGTGAACGTATAGAATGGATGAAACGAGAAGACAGGATATCCGTACGCACAGATAAAGCTGCGGAGGCTTACAGGAGCCTGGGCCAACACTGTATACAGACGTGTGACCTCTGGGGCGCAAAGGGGAGGGTGGATGACAGTCGGTGTGCATACATACGCCAAAGCAAAGCGGCAGAGAAGCGCGCAGGGACACGCCTGCAGGCAGGTATGCAATGACAGCAGCTGGCCAGCCTCCGCGGAGCTCCAGTGCAAGAAGGCGAAGCAGCGGGGGCACGGGGCTCGCAGGGAGCCGGTGGCAAGCCCTGCCGGGAGCCTGCCCGTGCCAGGAGGCGGGAAGCCATGGCAGGAAGGCGGGCTGTGCGGCAGGAAAACATGGCAGGCAGTGTGCCCGCACGCCGGGGAGCGCCCGAGCGGCGATGGAGAGCGCGGCGGGGCCGGGGCGGAGCGCGGAGCCCGGCGGGCGCTCGGGGAGG
>VWZT01006488.1:512830-533792 GCA_013397055.1 Pachycephala philippinensis
GGGGGTCACCCGCGGCCGCTCCACTCACCCTTCGCTGGGGGCCTCCTCCTCGGCCATGGCGGCGGCGCGGCGGCCGGGAGCTGACAGCGGCGGAGGGGCGGCGGTGGCGGTGGCCGGCAGCGCAGCGAGGGACAGCGCGACGGCGGCGGCACCGGCCATCACGGGCTCCTCCCTCTCTTACTCCCTCCCTCCTGCCCGCCCGCCGCCTGCGTCATCGCCGCGGGGCCGCCCACAGCCCCGAGCGCCGCCCTGCACGGCCCGCAGCGCCCGGAGCCCCGCGGCCATCCCGGGGGCCGTGTGTGGGCGTCGCGCGGGCACGGGGCACCGTCCTCCAAGAGGGGAGCGGGTCCCGGGCGGTCGCCAGCGGCGTGGCTGGAGCAAGGCTCCCGTTGGTAGGACCCGTGTCCCGCCTCCTGATCCCGGGATGGCGGCACAGATGAGGGCCGTGCAGAAGGGCCGCGGCTCCCCGGGCGGGCAGAGGGGCGCCTCTGCCCCTTGAGTGTGGGGCGCACGGTGCATGTGTGTGCATCCTGTACTCTGCACACTGTGCCCTGTGTGCACTGTGCAGACATTGTGTGTGCACACTGCATACCGGCAATATCTACCGAGGGGCTGTGTTCCCCACTGCCTCCCCACCGAGTGACGCACAGGGGGACACAACACCGGGCAGTGGCATCGGAGAGCTGGCAAAGCCCCCGTGCCAGCACACAGCTGACAAGTAAAGCGGGAGAGGTAGCAGAACCCAAACTACAGTGTAAGCTCCTCCGCAGACAAATCTTTGCGCAACTCTCTCAGCAAGGCTTGCAAAGAGGGTAGCCAGGCTAGTCAGCACTAGGTGTTCCAGTTTGTAATGTTTATTTTTACATATAAGAAGCAAATTAGGAGTTCTGGATGCAAATTAAATATCCGTCTCTAAGACCATTCCAAGTAGAATACCTACTGTGATTGTCACTTTCAAGTGTTTTGAAAGACTTAAGTGCAGCCGTGCCTATGGGGAGGAGAATGCTTGTTTTAGACAGCATTTGGCCTCACAATATTGGTTGTGTTATTGTTCGGCTGCATAAGAACTGCATTTGTATTGGACAATCAACAAACCTTCATTGAAAAAAATCAGCAAAGTGCAGCAAGTGGGAGGAGTGGCGAGAAGATTTTAAGTCTTGCATTTCTTCTGAATTTTGTCACTGAGCTCTAAACCTGTTTTTAGAAAACCAGATGGAATGATGATTACTGTTTCTTTTGGTTTCTGAAATCCTTTGATAAAAGGTATAAGGTGAATTTGGTAATAGCTGAAATAATTCTCAGCTAAAACCATTCTGCAATTTAACAACAGTGACTGTTGAGATTACACAATCTCAGCTAAAGTTTGTTTGGCTGTGTCACAATGGTTTGGCAATCTGATATTTTTCTCGGGAGAGTGTATTTATTTTTATTATTACTCTGAAAGATTTTATTTATGAGAAAAGTGACTATCAGTGTGTGTAAAAGTATATGATTGCTGGCAAAGGTTTTCAATGATGGTCGCTCGAATTTGCAAACAGCCTGAAACAATAGCTCTGAATGCTATGATTTTATTTCTTCTTAATTTCAATGAAATAGTAAGTTTAAAACCTCATAAATGAAATTTACATCCTATTCACGGAATGTGCAAGTGTTCAGACACAATTATCTCTGTGATTTTAATTCAGTGGTGCTCACCCGAGCAGTAATTTGTTACCCTTATTTAAGAACATAATTGTACAAGCAGCCCACTCCCACTTAGCGGTCCTTCTTTTTCTTACTGAGGAATGATTCAGTTTCTTCAGAGCTGATTGGATTATGTGGATAAATCAGCTGTATTTCTGTGCATGAAGAAATGACGTGATAATGCTGATAGAAGAAAGAGAGTTGTGCATCAGTTGGCTGATATTGCAGTGTAGTGTCAATGAATGAAGGACAGCTGTATTATAATGAGAAGAAAATAGTTCAGATGAATTTTTCCATCTCTGTATTTCAGAGAAATTTCTGGACATTGAAAATGTCTCAAAGGGAATGGTCCCTGCTACTGTTTAATCTCTCACTTCTCTGCGTTGATTTTTAGTGGGGCTTGTATCTGGCCCTCATTACTAAGTTAGTTTAGTACCATACTATTTAATAAGTGGTATGTTACCCATGAGTAAGCTACTTCTCCAGACTGCATCAGTTGCAGTTTGCAGCTTGCTAAAATCACTCTGAGCAACAAACTGCAGAGGGGGTTGACCTGGCCAAGTATTACAGACGAAGACTGTTTAAACATGTTTATATTAGTAAGGTAATTTATTATGCCTGATCTTATTTTGACATTTTGTGGGGCCTCAGAATAGCAAGGAGGAAGCAGAATAAAACTGATTGGTTTCTGCAAATGAACCTGTTTGTGATGGCAAGAGGACCTTGGAGCTGTCGTAGAATGCCCCTGGGAGCACCTGTCCATGTGTTGCTGTCACTGGAGGACTGACTTCCTCTGCTGTGCTTCTTCAGGAGAGAAGCCTGTTTGTCAGCTGCCTCAGGGACTGGAGGTGCAGGTGTTGGAGTTAGCTGTGGCTAAGCCTGAGCGGAAGCCCAAATAGCACTGGAAGACTGAAGATGTAAATGAGGAACTCTGCCCAGAGTCCTGTTGTCTGTGTTTCTGTGGGGAGGGCTCTTTGTGTTACTGAGGTGTGGGAGGAATCCTGACATTAACTGAGCCTCTTCTGCCTGGTTCTGGACCTCTGAACCAGGCAGCTGGATGTTTCAGCCTTGGCTAAGTCATTGAAGAAACAGAAAGTCATAACTGTCAGTTTTTGGTGAAGTCTGGAGGTTCATAGTGTTGGGCCCTCTCAGACCCCAGTTGTCTATGGGGCCACAGCAGCCCTGGGCAGCTTGTTCAACTTCTGATCTTTGTGGGCTCTGTCTCAGTGCTCTCCTCCAAACTGCAGTGGCAGTTTGAGACCAGTGGCAGCATGCTTGTTGTGTTCCTAGTGTGTCTGCTCCATGTTACCCTGTTTCCTAGACATATGTGGGTGTAGGAAGAGTTTTAAATGAGTATAGGTTGACCAAGAATTGTTCAAATCTTGGAGATCCTCCTTCATGTTTACTTTGCCGACATCTTCCAGCCAGCATGTGGAGCCTCCTATGGTGAGCATAAGGAGGCTATTTCTACAGATACCCAAACTCCTGAAAGCTGTGAGGAATGTTGGTGACATGGGAGGCCCTCCCTGAAGCAAGGCTACTGTTTTGATTTGGTCCTTGTGCCCAAGGCCTGCCCTGCATGGGAAAGCAGTCTCTCTTGTCCCTTCACATCCTTGCTGTGCAGGCGGGCAAGCTTTCTTGTGCCCCTTCTAGGACTCAGGTCTGATCCTGCTCTGGGAGCAGGCTGTCTGTGTACTGGGAAATCGATGACACGGTGGTCATGACTATAAGGGGACAGTTCCAAAGGGAATGTTTGGGGCAAACCAGAGTCTCTGTGAATTTTGGCACGTGAACAGAAGAGGTGTAGTTGAAGAGAACTGTAAGAAAAGTTTTGCTGGTTACTTCACCATGATCATGTGATGGGAGTAGAGAACAGAGCAGTCCTCAGTGAGCTGCTGTTCACACCATCTTAGAGTGGGTTTGCTTTCAGAGCCCCTATCTGCCCTATAGGCAACATTTTGAAACCATGCCTGTGGCAATTGCAGTAGAAAGTTGAGTAACTGTGTGCAAGAGTCAGCTGTGAGGAGACCAGGAGAAGTTTAAGTGTTCCAAGGAGCGAGTGAACTGCAAAGAGGGGTGCCTAGGTACGTATTTATTATTAATATATCAGTATAATCAATAGCTGAGGCTGTGACAGGCTGTGTTGCTAGGCAGAACTTCCATCTTGTCTATTCCAGAGTTCATGACTCACACGTGACTAACCTAAAATTCCCTCCTAGACACAGGAGTGGCTGTGGAGAGACAAGATCTCATGTTTTCAGGTGGGTGACAGGGTACTCCCACCAAGAGTGCTCTGACTCTGTCTGTCTGGGTCATACATGGTCCCTGTGAATAACCCATGATGATGAGACATTGGCTGTATGAGGCAGGGCATGTAATTTAAGCAGTGTCCCTGTGGCACAAACTTCTTGTTTCCTCTCCCTCACATGTGAATGTGAATACCTACATGAAAACAAGGGTGGAGACAATTGAACCTTCCAGATTTTCTGGAGAAGTCTGCACAGACCAATAAGGCTATTCTAGTTTTGATTACAGGCAGTAAGAAGCAGGTAGCTGAAAAGGTCAGGGTAAGCACTAGTTGGGACTGTACATGGCATAGCAGAGTGATGAGAGATTAGTGATCTGCAGAACCAGAACAAGGAGTATGATCAACATGAACCCCATGGAAGTCAGGAAGGCAGTCTTCAATGAACTTGGAGTAAGGAAACCAGCTTGGCTAAATCACTCAAACTGGAAAAACAAACCTACAAGGAAGGAGAAAGTAAGTTAGCTTTTATGCTGGTTGTTAAGGCTGAGAATAAAAGTACAACAGAAGCATGTGAGAACAAAATCAGGAAGACAAGCATGAGATGAAATGCAACTAGGGAGCGAAATAAAACCCCCACATCACTTCAGAAGCCCATTAATTGTGTGAAATAGAAAGTGTACTCTTAACTGTAAAGTGAGAAAACTAAAAGGTGTCAGGAATGCAGTACCTTCTAGATTTCACTATCTAAGGTAGTAAAATAAAGCAACTAATGCACTAGCCAGGTGCATTTTCAGTTAAGAAAAGGGTAGAATGTTTAAGCCACGTATTTTCAAATTGACCTGAATTCTCTCTTTAACTATGTCTTAGAGTATTTAAAGCTCTTGCTAACTGAATCCCAGTGTCAGTAATCAAAGTATTTGAGAAGTTATGGGTGCTGGGTAGGATAGAGGGAGGCTGTAAAGTGACAAGCCTGGTGGAGAGAGAAAGGAGAAAAAAGGTATGACATTATTAAGCAAATTAATTATTCTAGAAAAATATATTTGTACATTCCTGAAAAATAACATAGGGATGAGTAACTGGCAACAAGAACTCACATCTCAAAAATCTGATTGCCCTTACAACCACATAATATACCTTATGGATAGAGAAGAGCTCTAGACTCAGTATGTCTTGATTTTCAGGGAACTTTTTATGTGCTTCCCATATGGAAATTAATAATACATGTTCCATGTTGGTCTGCAGCTAGGTGCGTGCGATGCTTGTTGGAAAACCAGAGTTAGAGAGTGATTTTCTATCAAAATGGAAATGTGTTATGAAGTTGGATTGCACAGATTCAGAAACTGGTGACCTGGATGCATGCTTATGAAAGGGAAAATGCTTATTGAATTCACATATGTATCAGGCTGGGAGGGAGTAGGTATGCTGGAGGGCAGGGGCAAAATAAAAAATTATCTTCAGTTAGAAATATGAAAAAAATGGGAAGTTGTTCAGCCAAAACAGATGCAACCCTAGGCAGGAATAATCAGCTGGTAGGGGAAACTGATTAAGTAGAAATTCTGTACAATAATAACCCAGGATTTGAGTGGTCACAGACTGGGTGTGAGTCAACCATGGCTTATTATTGCAAAAAAAAGATAAGCGTTCTGCTAGGATGTATTATGAGGATTAGAGTTTGCAAGACCTGGCAAGGAATTCTGCTTTGCTTAACAGTTGTAAAGCTAGTTCTGAACGCTGCACGTGAAGAATGATGTGGACCACCTAAAGAGCAACCAGAATGTCAAGGGACCTATAGGAAATAGTGAATTACTTCAGATTAGTTAATTAGGGAAGAGTAAGATTAGGAGAATGACAATACTCCGCAAGTGTACAAGAAGTTACTGATGAGATGGAAATAACTTCTTTTCTCTGTCCACCAGGAGCAGAAATTGAAACCAGAATATTTTAGGTTAAACATTAGGAAAAATGTTTTTCGAGGATAGAATACTGGAAAAAGGTTGCCAGTGGTATGATCATAGTCTGTCATTGTCACTTTAGGAACAGGCTGTGTGCATCTCCTTCATAATCAGAAATTTAATAGGTGTAGTGAAGCTGTCAGTATGACTTTCTGAGGCCCTTCAGCCCTCTGTTTTGATTGTTTTTAGTGTCATAGAATCATAGAGTCACCAAAGGGTTTGGGTTGGAAGGGAGCTTTAAAGGTTGTCTAGTCCAACCCCCCTGCAGTGAGCCGAGACACCTTCCACTAGACCAGCTTTCTCAAAGCCCTATCAACCTGAACTTGAGCATGCCTAGAGATGGGGCATCCTCAGTTTCTCTGGACAACCTGTTCCAGTATCTCATTATCCTCATCCTAAGAAAGTTCAGGCTTATATCAAATCTAAATCTTCCATTTTAAAGTTTGAAAATGTTGCCCCTTTTCCTATCGCTACAGGCTTTGGTAAAAAGTGGATCCTGTCCACCAGTACACCCATTGTCTCATCTCATGTCCTGGAGGCCATGCGACTCCATTTGATACTAGTTGAAGGTTTCAAACCAAAAAATTCTCCTCACAGTCCTGCTCCTAGTTAAATTAATTTACCTGTGAAACACAGTGCAACTTCTCTGGTGTAATCCTGATCCCATCTTCACCGTTGGTTGCAACTAAAAGCTTGTGCAATGTTTTGGAGTTTTCTTTGTATGTAAAACCATAACTCTTCTTTTTTTTAAACCCTAAAGCGTATGTTGTAATACTCAACTGGTCAACCATCTTCAAGCATCTGCCATAAGTAAATACAGGAGGCCTCCTCTGGGTATTGTACTTGGTATCTGGTAAGCTCTGAACCTGAGAATTTCCAGTCATTTCTCTTGTGAAAGAAGTTCTTATTGCAGGCTTTTTTCTTAAAAATTATTTTAATACCTCTGTACTTGAAATACAATAAATGTTTTCAACCAGATTAATCAAAACAGCTCATTATTTTTCATCCATGTTAGGTCCCAGTTATTTATGTATACAACATGAGTAAAGAATAATTACTAGTAAAATCCTCTGTTTTATGTGTATGAAGAAAACATTGAAAGCAGTATTTATAGTCAGTCAACATGTTTTGTTATAATTTAAGTGTTGTTTCTTCTTTTGAAAGAAACTGTCCTTTTTTTATTGTTCTGTTTTGATAGTAAAGTATTAAGGCTCAATAAGGCTAAAAAAGAAATAGTTGTTATTTCTTCTGATTCTAGCTGGTAGAAAATAGCAATAGTAACTAGTAGCAAAGTGGAAAATACTTTTCTCCTTGGAGTTTGGCCTTTTCAACATAAAGATCACTTTTGTAAGGCAATGTCAAGATGAGTAACTGCTTAAGCTTAGTTTAAAGTACTTTTTCCCCCCCTACTTTGTGGCCTCTGTTGCTGGCCAGATTCAGCCTTATGAGGATTTTTTTTTTTTAGGGAATTTACAAAATTAGGGAATGCAGTGACAGCGAACCCAGTTATGTCTATGGTGTAGTGTTTTAATTCACAAGAAATGTTCACAAACATTTCCCTGAAAAGAGAACGAATCAAAGGACACAAAGCATAATGTCTGCTTACAGTTTGTTCTTTCAGCTTTCTCTTGGTGACGTGTAACTGCTGCTTCTCTTTGCTCTCCATGGCTTTTCTTCTGTTTGTTTACTGGGTGCTGATGACAGACGGATATGCACTGTCCTTCCTAAATATGCTCAACCTTTGCATTCACATTCAAACCACTGTGCTACTCTTTATGCCACGTATCTTAGTTCCCACCCCAGGCTTGTCATGTTTGTCTGGATTTCAGCCAGTATTTTTTGCTATGTCAGTTACTGATAAATAAAGGCAAATTTGGCATCATTAGATAATCCTGTTCTGCCCACTGTTTTCAGCAGTGCCCACAGAGCAAAGTCAATGGCTACTCCCAGAGACAGCAAATCTACAGGATGAATTTATATTAAACATGAAATATGTATTTCTGTAATCCTAGTGTTCAAATTGCTGCAGTATATAGCAGCATATATGCTGCATTTGTTTGTTGGGGTTTTTTCCTTCTGAAAAGGAAAATATGCTATCATTTCTGAGAGAACTCTTTATCCCACTGGTATTTCCCACAGGACCTCAGGAGAGGACTGGGTTTGAAACTGCTGCTTCCCACAGCAGCAGAATGGTGCTGAACTGTTGCTGTGGGAAGCAAGCACCCCCAAAGCACAGCTTCTGCCAAGTCTTGAGCTAAGTAGGACGAAAGGACAAGTGACTCTGCTGCTCACGAGTCAGCCCTTTCCTTTCCTGGATGCTGTGAGTTTCTATGTTCTTCCTGAGGTCCTAATTAGCTGTCCTGCAGCTATTACACAGCTGCATGATCTGCCTTTGTGCTGGGCAGGGAGTGCCCATGGAGTTCAGACCTTGTCCAAAGGTGAGAAAACCTGTAATTTAACAGTGGAAGAAAGGCTCTTGTGATTGGCAGAGCTGGTGCATCTGAAGTGGCAGAAACTCTTACAGAAAATGCCATCCATGAGTGTTCAAGGATTTAACAAGACAGTCTCTGAAATGGAGTAAAAATTTTTCAGGGAGGAAGAGAGTACAATTTTTTTTTTGTAACAGGTTGTGGAACAGAGTGATTCTTTCAGTGTTACCACATCTGTGGTTCAAGACAGCTGGCTGTCACACCTCCAGGTAAGCTCCTTGGTGAACAAGTTCTTCAGCTGAACTGACTAGGCTCAGATGAGATGCCAACAGCAGCTGTGGTCACACCTTTTCATTATATCATGTGTGCAATTCTGTGTAATGTAGGAGAGCTCTGTCACTGACCTAATTAGGATGAAAAGCAAATCGTAGTGGCTGCCTGCAAGACCCTGTGATGTCAGTAAAAGTTTTACCATTGTACTTTTGTACCAATCTAACATATCATGACTTCAGTCTGCTTGTGCAGAGACCCAATGAACTAGAGCTCTTATCAAGCTTCTGGGGTAAAACTGATCAAAAATAAAATACTGTACCAAAATCTGCTCTGAGTTTTTTCATGTTTCATACAAATTTAACTCAGCTAACTATCATGGAATTTCTTTTGCACTGTTGCAACCAAGTGCACATGTTTTGTTTCGTGTGTCTCCCAGCTTCATAAATCTCTTAATTTTTTTTTTGTTTTTCTTTAAGTTATTTCACTAAAGCTTCTTCATCTTTTCTGCTGAATATACATTTGATTACTAAATTTAGTGCTTCTCTTCACATGACCTATTTCTTTTGAGTCTTAGTGTTGTTGCTTGGATACACTTTTCTACGTGAGACACTTGGTTTCATCTTGCTTTTTTTCTGTGCTTTGGGCAATACAAATGGATTGTTATTGAATATTTTTCTGGTTTTTAAGTGTAGTTGGTTTGCCTGGCAGCTTGGTTTCTGCAGAACTTTTGTCTTTGCAGATCTGTGATTTTAGGTGTAGTATACTCTGTGTAACATCAAACAGCTTACTATTCTTGCATTTCTTTACAATCAGATACAAAAATGGCATGATTTTGCCAAGTAAAGGCCAATCACTGTGTAACTTATGAGAATACTGATTTTAGAGATAAACAGAGAGATATTAAATTTCATTTTTGTAGTGCTGTAGCTGCAGGTTATTTCCTGGAACACCTTACATGAATTTATCTTTTTGTTTTAGTCATGGGATAGGGAAAGTAAGTATACAGAAGGAATAAACTCAAGCATTTTAATTGGGACTGAAGTATTTTTTACTCCTGTACGGAGTTTTGCTTATGCCATTTTGAAAAAGGTATAATAGGCTAGGACAAGAAAAAGTTGAAGGAAGGGTGGCAGAGACTTTCAGAGGTAAAGAATAACTGTCATGTGTGGAGAAGTTAAATAGTTTCGAATTCTTGGCCTAGAAAAGTGATGATGGAAAGCAGCACAAGAAAAATCTTTAAAGCAATGGATGATGTGGAAAGGTAAACAAGAAGCAAGCATTCACAAAACCTCACAGTACAAGAATTAGGATTCCTGTGAATCGTGGTATAGATGAAAAAAAATTATCAGGAAGTACTTTTTCACGTGATAGAAATAGTGGAATGTGGTGCTGTTGAAGACTGAGGAGACAGAACTGTAGACATGGGAGTAGGCAGGGTAAGGGGAGGTGTCTGTTGATTGGCATTGAAGACAGCAGCCAGAGACAAATCCCATCTCAGTCCTTTGGTCGGTGATTGCTGCAAGCTGAAAAAAAAACAACGAGAAGGTTCAGAGCATGTTGCTAGATTTTTGTATGGCTTGTGTTCTGATTTATATAGTGTACTGTCTGGCCTGTGCTGCTGCACCTACACTGCTACTTGTAACTATGCTAATTGGATTGAGCATAGCACACATTTACCTCACTATGCTACAGGCATATCTTGATTTTGTTGTGTAGGGTGTTTGGTCATGTAGAGCAATTCTGAGAAGAAAGGGGAAACTTTTAAAGTTTACTCTTGTCAAAACATTCCATATGCTTACTGGTGTGTGGCTAAGTAATCATACTGATGTGAGTGTTTATTTAATACTGTGTATTTTGGGCACACCCAAAGTTTCATTATGATTTGTACTGCTGGAGAAATAATAGAAAGATGTATGTATGAAGGTGCTACTGTAGGCTGTGTGAAAGAAAAAATTAATGCTCATGCTTGCTAATCAAAATGAGAAAAATGTATGCAATCATGTCCTTGATGGGTAACTTGTGTAGTGAACTGTTGGCTTTTGAGGCTGATGCAGAACACTCATCTTTCAAGAAGACAAATAAAGCCCACCTAACTAGAGAAGCAAAAAAGCTAAATAAGCTGCTTAAACATACCTGTCTAGTACCATTTTCACTGCTGTGTGGTTTATCTCTCCTGTACTCCCACTGTTGCTTCAGAACGGTGCAGGTCTGTGCTCAGTCTTGTGTCTCTGCCAGCCCTCTGCAGGTATCTTTGATACCCAAGGGTGTGTCAAGTGGCACTAGATCATGCAGATAATCTCTGTGAGTGGCAGCTGAAAGGTCGCCTGGGGAGCTCTGGCTGAGACTCCTTCAGGTAACAGGAGTGTAGAGTAACCCATCTGGGGAACCAATTCCTCACCTAGATGTGTCAGAGCACTGATGTGCAGCCCCAAAAATATAAACATTTATACTTCAGCTACATGGGCTGAACTTAGTGGAGTCAAGACAAATAAATCACATTAAAAAACCATGTATGCATGAGTTATGTAAGAACAGACTCCACACAGTATAGAGTACACTACTGGATACATTACTTGGATTCAATTTTTATTTGATTTTGGTGTCTAGTATGGAAGAAGCTTTAGTAAAGGTCAGTTAAATGCTAAGGTAGTGTTTCTTCTGGTCTTCTAAGGAACTATAATTTTTTTACAAATTTCCTCCTTATTCAAATATGTTCAAATGATGTTGAATTTGTCCTATACCAAACATGTACATTTAAAATAACAAATAAATGTTATGGCTTTTGAAATTAAAACCCCCCAAATTGGTGAAGTGCCTTTATTACCCACTGTATCCCTCAGAAAAGTGAATGATGTCACTGTGAATAAATCAATAATTAAATGTAATCATCCCATGACAAACAAATAAAAAAATTAACAAGACAACAACTACAGATCTATGTAACATAATCAAGGAAGATAGTAATATATAAAATAAGCTGAAAAATGTCCATAAAAAATAATTTAAATTATATTGTGCAGTTAATACATCTTACCATAAGAGCTCTGTATTTTTTAATCAATGTTAACATTTTTGGGAAACTTAAACATGTTGTTTTTCTTCATATTTATCATACAACATTACTTTGGTCATGCAAAAAAGTCCCATGAGAATACTGAGATCTCCTGAAAGACCCTTTAACTAAGTGGGGCACAAATATTGTCCATTGAAGGCAAAATACCTTTCACCTTTGAATTTAAGGTCCTACTTTAAAAAAACAGAGAGGGATGTATGTTTGATTACTTTGCTAATAAGGAAAACAATGCAATGCATTTGGTAACTCAGTATTGCTTATTAACAGGTGCCTAAGCAAAGAATATGTAAAATCAAAGTACATTCTTTGATTTTTGAAGAAAGACAACGTGTCTTTCTTGTGGCTAGATGGCGCTGATATCTATAGTATTCCAGCACTCTAGGTCAGTGCTGCCAAGTGGATCATTGCCTTCAGCGCGGGATACTGTTACTGACACCATCTAATACTGCCAGTGCCCATCTTAATTCTGCCATCTACCAATCTTCCTGCTTTTAAGAACGTTAAATGCCCAGAATGTTTTAGATCGGAGTGTTTCAAGCCTAGGTTAGTGTGAGTTTCCAACTTCTCTGAATTGGTAAAACTCTGCAGCTGCACACATTCTCAGCCATCTCAGAGTACACAACTGTATTAAGCTGGAACTGGCCCAGAACAGCCTGTTCTACCAGTTTTTGCACAGATCCATACTTCCAGACATACAAAGATCCTCAATTCAGCAGGTTCTGCCTATCTGACGTGGAAAATCATCTCTCTGAGCATATTGTTATATGCCACTAAGGGCAGTTTTTCACCCTTACCACCAGCCCCTTGTAAGTGCATGAGGGGGTGTCTTGATTGCGTGTGTTACTTGTGCACTTACCCTGGCACGGTGACTACTTGTGGACACCTGAAACCACCTCACTCAGTCTGGAGGTGGGATTTCAGTTCAGACAAGCTGGTTCAGCTGGGGGACAGGACCAGCCCTGCTTGTTACTCTTACTTTTGTTAGCAACATGTCAGCTTCAGAGTGACAACATAAATGGGTGCTGACAGTCCCTCAGTATTTCCCAGCATTTCCAAAGTGTCTGGAAGAGCAGTCAAGTTCTCTCACAGTTAAATGAGAAAGAACCGTGCTGTTGCAGGTGTGCATTTCATAAAGCCATAGATTAATCCTTCCACACCTCCACATTGACCTTCACCACCTCATTCCCTGCTGTAGTCCTGGGAACTGGTGTTATTAGGGTAGCACTGCAGCTTCTCTCAGAGCCACCAGTGCCAGGCACCTGGGAAGAAGCTGTGGCTGTCTCTGTGAGCCAAGGAAGGTATGTCTCTGCCTGCACTGCTGCTCCATGCTGTTGTGTGTGCCTGCCCTGGGGACCTGCCTACCTTACGTGCCTGTAGGGCAGCGTGCTCTTGCCACACAGCTCAGTATGTCCAGGTGTGCACCTCCAATGCACGGCCCTACACAGAAGAGAGAAGCTTTCATCTGCTGACTTCCTGTAGAGCCTCCATGCACCCCAGCACTGCAGTAACACACAAAGCTTTATGTTCCCATCAGTTCTAGGGCCTTATGTGCAATACTAGTGAGACTCACTGTGACTTACAGCCAGCTTTCAATACACCCACTCATACCCAGACTGGACTGACTGAGATTGTCTGTACCCAGACACCTGACACCCTCATTAAATCTGAAGTGAACAGACTCCTGCTTATATAACATAATACCGAAGTAAAACATTATTTTTCCTGAAAAGGGAAGAAACCCCAAATGGAACTTGCATTCCATACTCTGTTTTTAGTGCGTGACTTCAGATCCCCCAGGCAAAAGATTTTTAAGGGCAACATTAATTGTTAATCTTTTTTTGACTTGTACTTGACATTTGACATTATGAATTTAATTTGAATATATTCTTTAATTTAATGTTTTGCTTAGTTTATTTCACTGTAGTACCAGCACAAGGGAGCATTCCCTTCTGCAACTTAAAACAGGGCAAATACTACACTCTTCTGCCATTCCCTCTTGACAAACACTAGACATCTGCTTCAGAACGAACTGAGAACTGAAATAGAACTTCTGTTTTCTACCACATTGCATTTCTAATTGCTGATTGGAGATGATTTTTACTAAAATAAAATCTTCTTAAAATTAGGTTTGTTATATCTGAGTGTGCTTCAAATCAGATTATAGAATTATAGACTACAGAAATAAAAGAGAAATTCAAAGACCTTGATAAAATCAAGATTTTTCTGTACAGACTCGTAGTACTTATAGATTCTAATTGAACCACTTGATACTAAGAAAGATAATAGTCTAGTCTCTAATTAGTTGGAATTTTTATGAAATATCTTTAACATTACAAATGTTTTGTATCTGGTATTTTTGAATGTATGACTATAGCAGACAGGTCAAGTTAAACATTTTTTCAGATTCACTTTGAGTGCCTTGTGTTCCCCTGAACTGCCAGAAGATATTATATATCTTTATTACCCCATGCTCTGAACATTTGATGACAGCACTGGGACCCACGTGAACGCAGATGTTGAAAAACTGTACCTGACTTTGCATTCAAGGAACTAGCTGGATACCAAAAGTACATGCTGAACTAGATCAGCACATGCAGTCTTTTAACAATAGCATATGCTCACCTCCTAGTTCTGTCAGTACTTTTCTCGTCAGTACGCTGTAGAAGAGATCACAGCAAAAGACTTTCTCTTTTGACTCATCCCATTTTTCTTTAATAGCTAGTCTTACTTCAGTGATTGCTAAAATGTTTCACTGAATATTTCAAATGGTGCTATTTTCATTAGTTCGGGTTTTTTTTCCTTGGTGTTGTTGGTTTCTAAGGGGACAAGTTCCATAATTTAATGAAGTCAAATGATCCCATTTATATTTTGATAAAAAAATTAAGAGTGATTTATTCAAGGCTTGCAATTTTTATTTCTGTTTTGAAGTCTTTGATGAGTAAACGCCTGTATGCATCAATCTGGTGTCATCTGAAAATGAAGGTGAAGATATGTGTCTGAGTATGTAGATGTAGTAAGTAAAACTAGTCTGACATCAGTAATAATGACAAGTTTGGGCCCTTAGAAACAACAATTAATAGCAATAGGATATCTGTAGTTTAATGGATTTAACTGGTTTTGTCATTTCCCAAGCAATGGTGAGAACAATCAAATAAACAGGTGTACAATTCATACTAGGGGATAGTAGTTAAACAAAAAAGTTACATGCAGACTTGGAAATTTATCTTACAGTGCAACAATGTGTACTGCATAAAAGGAAAACAGATCTCAGAGTCTTCAGATTTAAAACTGTTGGACAGCTGTCAAATCTATGATCGCTTTGCCAGCAGTATGCCAGTGCTACAGCCCTTGCCTAACTATATAAGTGAATGTATTTCCCTGGAGAAATCAGTTTATGACAGTGTGAAGAATCAGCTAGAAAAACCTACAGAACTCATCTTTTCATAATCAAGAGCTCCATAAAAAACAGTTCCCAAGTTATGCTTCAAGTTACTTAAAGTGATTGTATAGAGGTGTGGCATTTACAATCAATAAAGATAACTTCATGAAGTTGTCTGTAAGAACATATTAAATAGTTCACAAAGCACAATAAAACCTACCATGTACATATCTGATGTCATTTGGAATGGCTGATGGTATTCCTTCGCTCTGATTTTGGTTTACCTTAAAGCCTCATGCTGTGGTTGTCCAACAGCTGCATTCAGGCACAAGAGGTGAAAGACAACTGGAATCATTAACTTCTTCAGCCCTCCTACAGCAATTCCCATTCATAATTCAGAGCCCTCAGCATAGGACTGTAAGGGGATTTATCATGTCGTTATCTGCAGTGAGTGTTACTTTGAAGGTAGTGGCTGGAAGGACTTTTATTGAATAACAAGTCCCTGAACTTGACTTGCCCAAACCTTGTTCAAGCTCTTTCAGCTTTTTAGAATAATCTTCCTTCAGTTCCTAAATCCAGGCAGAGATATTATTAAAACAGGTATTTGAAAAACACAAAAGGCTGTAAGGCTGCATCAGATAGTACGGTCAGGGAGTGCCTCTGTCAGGCACAACCCCAGGCATGGCATCACGGCTACTGATGAATCCAGACTGCACATTTTGGTAGAATGTGTTAAATTATGCTATCTGGTAAATCATAGTAATTAACCAATTAACTGTGCACTACTGTTTCTAGCCATGCACTAAACAGATAAACCAAGTATGTTCTGCCCAGGTGGAATGACAGACACAGTTCTCTATAATACTAAATATGCAAAGAAAGAAAACTAACTTAAATATACAAAATGTACAGCTTTTTTGTTGTTGTTGTTGCTGTTTTTGCATGACATGCTAAATGCAGCCTTTACAACTGTTGAAGTCTCCAGATGAGAGAAAAAAAAAGGTGTTGTATGTCAGTCACTGAATGGAGGCACTCCAACTGAATGTATTGAAAATTCCAGTGATGAGTTACTTCTGAATAGACCAGTGGTCATAGGATATAGGATGCTATTCCACAGCAGGTGGATGGTGAAGTCTAGTAAACTACATTCTTTTAGGAATGAAGGGATAGCTAATAGAAACAGAAGGCCATATAGATAAATCAGAAGCACTGTAACCTCAGTAACCTCATGGCTCCATTTGTCTAAATGCAGCAAAATTCAGACTTTTTGCTCCTGACACTTTCACAATGATGTGAACTGGATCCCAGTGGTTAATAGTGAAGTTTTTAGATTAATTCATATATTATTTTGACAAATTCAGGGACGCTCTGTAAGCCAAAATTCTAGCTCACCATTTGGGATATCCTAAACAGTGACACATGCATCTCAAAAGAAAATCAGAAAGGATGCATTGTTTACAAGCCTCTGGGATGAAATTTTGAAACGCTTCTTCATGTACAGTAAAATTACGAACTTTATTCACTTTCCCAAAACATAAAGATCACTTGGCTTGCTGGATCTCCCTCATCATCACCCAGCTGTGCAGGCTACTCTAATACTGAGAAAATAAACATAGAATCATTTAGGTTGGAAAAGACCTCTAAGATCATTGAGTCCAACTGTTAACCCAGTGATGCAAAGTCCATCACTAAACCATGTCCCCAAGTGCCACATCTACACGGCTTTAAAATACCTCCAGGGATGGTGACTCAACCACTTTCCTGGGCAATCTGTTCCAAGCCTTGACAAATCTTTCGGTGAAGAAATTTTTCCTCATATCCAATCTAAACCTCCCCTGGTGCAACTTGAGGCCATTTCCTCTTGTTCTACTGCTGGTTGCCTGGGAGAAAAGGCCAACCCCCACCTGGCTACACGCTCCTTTCAGGTGGTTGCAGAGAGTGATAAGGTCTCTTCTGACTTTCCTTTTCTCCAGGCTAAACAATCCCTGATCCCTCAGCCGCTCCTCATAGGACTTGTGATCTAGTCCTTGCACCAGCTTCATTGCCATTCTCTGGACTTGCTCCAGCACCCCAATATCTTCCTTCGAGTGAGGGGCTTAGAACTGGACACAGGACTTGAGGTGCAGCCTCACCAGTGCAAAGTCCAGGGGGAGATCACTGCCCTATTCCTGCTAGTCACACTATTTCTGATACAGGCTAGGATGCTGTTGGCCTTGATAACTTTAAATTTATTTTTCTTCACATATAAATGATGAATAACATCTTACGCATGTTTTATCTTTTACTTGCTCCTCCTCGGTAATAATTTGAGAATGGTTTCTCCTACTTCTTCCAGGCTTAGGCAGGCTAATCCTCCTCTTTTTATGTTGTTTCCATTTTGTTTGACAGGACAGGGCTTTTCGTTCCCTGATGATCTTATTTGGAAATAGATACCTAAGTTAAAACTAGATGTTTCTAATCAGATGGACACAATGTGAAATGGAAGAGATGTGTCTTCCATGTACCTTACAGATTACAATCAATCAGCTTCATTGCTCAGTATTTATGGATCAAAACTTCCATACTTTGACACAAGCAATACTTGTACTTCTTGAACACACTTATGTGAAAATTTCTGTCAGGATGTAAAAATTCTGCCAGGTGTCACCCAAAAAATAATTTACCCTCCATTTGCAGGAAGGTAAAAACGATTTAATAATGTTTATTACACTCTTGGAAAGATCCTGTATAATCTGACAAGAAATGTCATTGAAAATTGGTAAAATGTCACTGTATCTTACTCTGACAAACACATTAATTGAAATTTAATTACTAATTTTTTTAATGTAATTGTTATTAATAACATAATAATGTAATTTAATGTTAGCGTTAAACTTTAGGTATCTCGTCATCCATTTTGCACTCAAACTAATATGTCATTAGCTTGTGAATGAAAAGGATATTTTGCTGTTAGTTGCTCCTTACTTTTATGATAACACAGTGCTCCAGTATGCCTCAAAACCTAGGTAAAGGTAAATTTTAAGAGAATGATTGCTATTATATAGGACTTCAGATAAGAGTCAATATTAATCTCATTATGTGACTATGTGAAGTATGGTTGTCATACCATACATACATCTACATGCATTTGAATTAATGAGGATTGCTGTATGGAAAGGTGCTTTCCTTGTGCCAGCTCTTTAATGTTTATCTGAGTTTATTTAAATCACTGAAATAGAACAAAGCAAAGCAAACCAAAAGTGGGTGGTTTTCTATGGAGCTGGTAAATTGAATGGACTCAGAGATTAATCTGGTGAATGCCAGAGTTGGCTTAAGTGTGGGGCAGAGCCCTAGATCTGGCAATGTGGGTACAGGGAGAAGGAAATTAGAATGGTGGACTGGGAGTGAGATCTCACCCTATTAGTAGCAGTGAGATGCTGGATGGGCTCAGTTAGCCATTGAACTGTATCCAAAATACGATCAAAATTTCAACCAGGTGTAAAAGCCAGTTTCACTTCACGGTAGGTTAATGGCTTGTTAATTTAGTAAAGTACTGTAGTAGTCATTAGTCCAGGGAGGAAAAGAGTTAACCACAGAATAAAAATAAATCTTCTGTTCTTGAAATTTTCATGGATTCTTCTTTTGTCTCTCTTTTTTTTCCTTTTTTTTTCCTGCCTTACCACAGCTCATCCATTCTACTCTGTCTGCAGTCTGCATGGTGCCTGACAGAGACAGACCATGAAAATGCTACAATCAGCTAGCAGAATCACAAGACTGGACTACAGTCACTAACAGATACAAGCTTGGGATTTATATTTAGCTATAGTGCTAGTGCAGTTTTCAATTTAGGATGGGCATACCTGATTCATCTTTAAATTAGCTAATCCTCTCAAGAGAAAATTTCTAGTCACTACAACACTGTGATTGGCACAAAGTAATTTACTTTTTGCCATCATGGTGAGACTGCTTCCACTGCGCCAGCAGTGTATGTGTGCGTGGATTACTTTGTAGACACATCCACCACCGACTTTTTCCTTCCTATTTTTCTTTTGTGAACATGGCATTACGTGCTAGCCATTATGCATGGCTAGCAAAATGTGAACTTTCTAGAGAGAAACTGAGAGTGTAACAGTAAAGAATTCATTGCATAGCAAGAATGTGACACCTAGTGGATACACGACATTGAGGAAATGTGACAGTCCCATCAAGCAATATTGCCATTAGATGACCCCGTCCAGTAGAAAAATTAATTTGATAGCAGAAAGGAGATTGATTTTGAATGAATCTTTATATAGGCCAAAGTAATTGGATAATGTCAAGCCCCCATTGAAAACTCATAAATGTAGGAGATGTCAGAGATAGTTTTAAAAGAATTGACTAGAAGACTGAACATATCAGGCCAAGAAGGCCAGAGGCCCAAAGCCCATGAAAACATTGTGGATATTCGTAAGATGCATCATAACTGGAGATGTCCAACATGCAAACCACAAGAATAAGGTCTAAAAACCTCCTTTGTTAAACTCACCTCTCTGTTACTGCCATGCTACTTCTTCAGGAAGTGAGAGTTTTCACAGTAGGCGATGCTCAGAGGCTAATAACTGTATGGTGAGGCCACTGGAAGCTGGACAAGACTGAAACACAGTTTAAGAAGTCTGACATTCTGCCCAAATGATCTGATACAGACGGTGTCTGTCTTCTAACCTCCAGTGCAGTCTGTAGTACCTAAATTTCAATTATTTGCATATCCCCATTTTCCAGGGTGCCCTAGACCCTCACTGTCTCATTGGCTATAAATACTAGAAAAATTCGTCACCAAAAGCTGGTATTTTATACTCACTACCAAACACAAATCAAAATTTCATCATAAAATTTGCATACAAATATCTGTATTTATTTCAAAATATGCTGAGAAGTATTCCCCAAGCCCAGCAGGGGAGTATGCTTTGCTAGCCAGATCCTTTGCCTGCCACCACTGCTTTACAGTCATACTCTTCCCAGCTCTCTTCCATCTCTCTTCCCAGCTCTCTTCCCAGCTACAAGTGGATGCTTGGAACTATATTCTCTACAAAAGTCTCGGTATCAAAATGCAAAAATGTCCTCTTTTCCTGTGCAAAACAACTTTTGGAAAAATATCTGACCCAGCTGAAGTGCCGGGTTTTTATAACTCAAACCTCCAAGAGGTTTGGGCTGGGTCCAGAGAAGGACATGAGCCAGCAGTGTGCCCAGGTGGCCAAGAAGGCCAATGGCTTCCTGACCTGTGTCAGGAATAGTGTGGCCAGCAGGGCTGGGGAAGTGATTGTCCCCCTGTGCTCAGCACTGGTGAGGCCACACCTCAAGTGCTGTGTCCAGTTCTGGACCCCTCAATTCAGGAAGGACATTGAGGTGCTGGAGTGAGTTCAGAGAAGGGCAACAGAGCTGGTGAAGGGTCTGGAGCACAAGTCCTGTGAGGAATGGCTGAGGGAGCTGGGGTTATTTAGCCTGGAGAAAAGGAGGCTCAGGGGAGACCTTACTGCTCTCTGCAACCACCTGAAAGGAGTGTGTAGCCAGGTGAGGACTGGTTTCTTGTCCAGGCAACCAGTGCAGGACAAGAGGACGTAGTCTCAAGCTGCACTGGGGAGGTTTAGATTGGACATCAGGAGTAATTTCTTCACAGGAAGGACGAATAAACATTGGAATGGACTGTCCAAGGAGGTGGTGGGGTCACCATCCCTGGAGGTGTTTAAGGAAAGACAGGATGTGGCACTCAGTGCCATGGTCTGGTTGACACAGTGATGTTCAGTCGTAGGTTGGACTCGACGATCTTAGAAGCCTTTTCCAACCTAACTGATTCTGTGATTCTGTGACAGGAGGCAGCACAGGGAGCAAAAGGTAGAAATGCACAAGAGGATGAAGTGAGAGCTGGTGGTCCGTACGAGCGTTGCTGAAACACTGACACTGGAGCATTTG
>VWZT01006488.1:533869-609812 GCA_013397055.1 Pachycephala philippinensis
CCAGTGCCGAGCCGGGGCAGCCGTGACACCCGCAGCGCTTCCCCCGCCGCCCCGGCAGCGCTCGGGGTGGTGCTCGCGGCGTGCGGCCGCGGTGCGCTGCGGGCGGCGGGGGGGAAGCGGCGCAGGGCCGGGGGCAGGGAGGGAGTCACCGGGGCCGTGCTGCTCTCCTCCCCGGTACTCGGGTTGCTAAAAAAGGAGAGCGAGGCGCAGCCTGGCAGCGGGAAGGAGCCGTGATGGGCCGCCTTAGAGCGGGCACGGCCCGGACGCGGCAGCTCCCGGGGCCGCCTTAGAGCGGGTGGAGGCTGGGCACTGAGCCTGGCTCTGACCCGCTCTGCGCCGGCACGCCCTGGAAAAGGGCTGCAGCCCCCTCTGCACTGAGCTGACAAGGTGGTCCTTGGTCATGGGTTGGACTCGGTGGTCTCAGAGGTCTTTTCCAACCTAATTAATTGTGACCGCCATCTAGGCACTCCGTGAGAGCGGGAGCTTTAGGGGTTTGAGGGCCTTTTGGGGCTGTTCCACGTGCTTCTGTGTCGCAAGTTACACAGCGTGTAGGTATGAAAGAAAAGGCCGAATTACCTCCCATAGGGTCTGGGCTGGGCTTTGGACAGCCTGTTTGGAAAATACGTTCGGGAATCACAGGCACGGTTTGGAAGAGTGCTTCAGCTCTGTTGTAGTTTTCAGTAGCAAAAAGCCTGACAATAACAGTCTTACTGAAAGCCTTAAAATAACAAACTGAAAGAGAGTAGTTTTGGATTAGATATTAGGAAGAAACTCTTTACTGCGAGGGTGGTGAGGCACTGGAACAGGTTGCCCAGAGAAGTTGTGGATGCCCCATCCCTGGAAGTGTTTAAGCACAGGTTGGATGGGGCCCTGAGCAGCCTGGTCTAGTAGGAGGTGTTCCTGCCCGTAGCAGGGGAGTTGGAACTAGGTGATCTTTAAAGTACCTCCAGCCGAAACCATTCTATGATTCTGTGATGATTCTGTGATTCTTACACTGTCACCATGCCAAGCACGATGATTCTGAATAAATGACAGGAGCCAAGTTCACTGAATAGCGCACTGTTTATAAAAGGGCTGTTTTCAAGAGATAACTGTTCTGCAAAGTGATATTCTTAACCAGTAGTATTTAATAATTATCTTGTCCTTTTCATTCTTTAAATTCTTTCGAAATACACAATGATTCAGGCATTATTTTAGCAAACCCCTGCAAACACCTAATTATGGATAGTGATGCATTAAGGCGCAGTGACTCGTAAAGACAGTGTAGTTAGTCACTGACAATTTCAGTTACAGTGCCTCATCCCTGATTATATTTTCCTCTGTCTGGTTCATCCTGTTTGTGCAGATATACATCTAAAATGTTTTAAAATATTTCACTAATCTAGTACATTTCTTTTAAAGACGTGCTTACTTGGGTTGAGAGCTGTAAATCTGAATGTTGTAGAATTGTGTGCCTGTGAAAAGACAAGTGAAACAAACTGAAGACCCCATTGAAATTTGGCTTGAAAGTTTTTTCAGCCAGTCAAAAGTTAATAGACTTGTTTATTATGATATGCATGTGTTTACAGTATCACTGTATTTTGCAGGGAAATTTATATGACATACTGGAGACTGCTTTGTTTTTGAATCACACAAGCATAACTGTCATAAAAGCTGAACTGCATCCTTATAGCAACTTCCTTAGAAATTAAGTATGTTCAGTGTTTTAACAGGAGAGGGAAAACTGCTTAAAGGCAGTGGGTCAACTCCCTTCTTCAGTCAAGTTAATAGCAAAAAAAATCCCCAAACCCCCCAAACCAAAATCACCAAACCTTCCCCTCACTTTTAAATTTAGTATGTTAAATCTGTGATAGGTTTTTTGTTTGGGTTTTTTTACTTTTTTTTTTCTTAAATGGAGTAGGTTAGTTACCGGATTTATTGTTTTATATCAACATCTCTAAGTTGCTTTATGAAGCATGAGACAGTGATCTCTGTAGAATAATTTATATAAAATTTGTTAACAAGACAAAAGACAAGTGTCTGGTGTTGTTCAGCCTAAAGAAGGCTCAGAGGAGACCTTATCATTCTCTAGAGCTACCTGAAAGGAAGTTGTTGCAAGGTGGGGGTCTGCCAAGTAACAAATGGTAAGAGAAAATGACTTCAAGTTGTGCCATTAAAATTTTGTGAAAAATTTCATTATGGAAAGGGTTGTCAACCATTGGAACAGGCCACCCAGGGAAATGGTTGAGTTACCATCCCTGGAGGTATTTAAAAGCTCTGTAGATATGACTCTTGGGGTTATTATTTAGTGGTGGACTTGGAAGTGTGTTAATGGCTGGACTCAATCCTAAATGCCTTTTCCAGCCTCAGTGGGTTTGTGAGTCTCTAAAGGCCCACTTAGATGCTTTGGATTATTTACACAGGAAACTCTGCTCAGTGCTTTGCAGCTGGACTTTGTCACAGAACACTGGGTTTATAGGTTCCAAAAAGTCATGTAAGTGCTTTGAGTTTAATTTGCCTATCGATATGATAGGTGTTTTACTCACCTACCCAAGATGGTGTAAGTTTCCTTGGTATGGTTAAAGCTTCACAAGATTAACTGAGAAGGTTCTTCCTTACAATGTTTGCATACTTATACCATGGGAATCTTACTGATTTTTAAATACCTGTTTGACTGAGTTTCTGTTAATGTTTTCATTTGCTTACAAATACGCTGTAGGAAGTTGCAAGCTGTTGTTTTTGAGGACAGTTTCACCTTATTGGTTTGTTTCAATTTATTGATTTGCTTTCCTCTCATTACTGCTTTGCTATACATAGCAACAACAGTTTTCCTACGTAGAGGGTAGGACACAAATGCCATGGGAGATCGGTAGCATCTTAACAACTGCAGAAGTTACTCAGCCTGGTAGTAGTAAGTGCATAAAAGTGCACACCTATGCCTTTGCTAAGCACAGACCTGTGTAACTCACTACAGTAAAGTTTTGTGGTTTTTTAGATCCGTACCAAATATTTTTAGCACTTGCATTTTGTTTTGGTTTTGTATTTAGCAAACTCTCAAGAGATGGCGGAAAAAACGAAAGAGATGGGGGAAAGCTGGTCTTTCTTGGATACTGTTGAGTCTAACTTCAGGCCTCTGGTAGTAATTGAACTTGCAAAAGGCACCAAAGAAGAAACCATAGAATGGTTCACTAAACGAATTGTGGACAAAAAGGCAAATGGAGGTGAGTACGGTATGATCTTCTGTAACACTTTGAAATCAAATTGGCTGTCACCATAATATGAACACATACAGAAAATTAGTTTTCAGGGAATTTGTGGTATAATGATTGTTTTCCAATCTCATTTCGTTTTGCATTTTTTGAACACACTTAACCCTGTTATTAATGAAAACATTGGCTTAAGGTCAAATGCCAGTTGAACTCCAGAATTCCTCCATTTTTGCACTGAAGCCCTGATAACCAATCTGTCAATGTACTGTTGATATTAGTTTTTATAGCAGTTGTCTAGACGTGTTTCTCCTGTTGCTTATGGAAACATGGTAAACCTTGCCTAAATGAAGATGTTTCACATCCTGTCCATAAGATTTCGTACCATGTTGTAGAACAAAATTAAGTCAGCAGAAAGCAATTTAATCTTGGTAACTTCATGTTGAATTTTATTTATATTTTTTGGTAGCATGTAGGGTCTTACAAAGACAATATTTCATTACTCATTTTGGTATGCTTCTGGGAATTGAAGTTAGACTAATTAATTTGCAATTCCTTGGACTTTTTTTTAAACTTTTTTTTTAAAAGTCAGTATTTAACGGCTGTTGTGGCTTATGGTCAGTAGTGTTTTTGTGGCTGTTGGATTTGTGACTGCAAACTCGCTTTCAGGCCTCTGTTAGATAAGTTAGGGATGTTTCTGTTTCAAAAATCTAGTCTCCTTAAAACCAGAGGGACTGTTTGCAGAAGCACGTCTGGCTTTTGTGGTGTGAACCTTAGGGGAATAGATCCAAACAGTCCCCATTGTTCCCGTTCATTGTTGAGAGTGCTTCAACAGAAACAGGGCTAAATCAGGGGGTGACCCTGAAAGATTCTGAACGCTGTGTGTCAAGTGCTGTTGAAACCTGAACTCTTTGTGCCCTTAAAAAGAGACATTTTCAGCACTCCTATGAGCTAGGGCCAATATATTGGATGCTAAAATACTAGGGCTTTTAGATGTAATTTTAATGTATTTTCTTACTTATTTTACCCCTCTTTACTTTAAAGGTGCACAGCTACTGATTAAACCACTGGTTATGGAAAATGGAGTTGAAAATATTTATCTGGTTGGAGCTTCCCACTTAAGGCTGTTGCTGGGAGCTGAAACTGTAGGTTTGGTGAAGGAATGCAGTGATAACTCAATGAGAACTTTTACATACAGCAGTAGAAAAAGTTTCAAAGATTTTGCAGGTAAGCAATTGTAGGAATCTTTGTCATTGCAAAGTGGTGACTAAAGATTATAAGCAATTACACTGCTGAATCTTTTACTGTCTTTCTATTCCTTGGAATGGTAACTGTGAACATCAGGAGGAAGACCAAGCCATGAAAAAAATACTTGTTTTTAACTGTGGAAAATCAGGTCATATAATGAATTTTGTTTTCTTTCACATGGCTTTAGTTTTTTGCTTGTCTTTTCCTTTATGCTTTTCTGTGCTCCAAATAGTCTCTTACTTGTATGAAAGATTTTCTTGGAAAATAAGGCAAGAAAAAGAGTTGATAAACATGATTTTATGATTAACAATCCATGTTACGAATTAATGTAGCAATTTAATTTCTGTGAGGCTGTTTTGAGGCTTATTATCTTTTAATTAGCTGGAAAAAATAGAAACATTTTTCTCTGTTACATGTAGACATCAAACAAACAATAATTAACACTACAGACGCATTCTGTGGAATTTGGGCATGATTAGTGGAATTGTTCCTTTTCCTCTTTTATTTTGTGAAGGTGCCAACACAGGAACATTTCCTTTTAAATGTGTTGCTTGTAAGGTATTTAACCCCTCTACAGTGGCAGAACTAGATTTTTGCTCTGCAGGTAAATATTGGAGTTGCAGCTTAGTGTTGCTAATACTTTGAATGTGTCTGAGTGATGGCTTTCACCACATTTTCAATATAAATGTTCTTGGGTCTGTCTGAAACAATTTTGGAGTTTTGTTGTTCAGTGCCAGTTTTGCTCAACACCACTGCTGTGTGCAATAACTGTTGCAGTGTCTTTACTTTTGTGGCCTTTCTTTCCTGAAATTAGGAAGCCTTCAGAAGAATTGTCGGTTCTAAAAGTGCCACTTCCATTTCTTTCATGCCTTTACATTATTAATGCAAATCTGACACAAATTCCACTGCTAACAGAATCTCTAGGATCAGCTGGAATTCCAACTGCTGTAAATATATTTTTGACTGTATCCATTGGTACTTTTTCTTTTTAAAAACACGAATGTGATTTTAGTTTTGTCCAGGTGCGATCAGAGAAATTGTCACCTACAAAAGAAACTCTGCAGTCTATGTTGTCTTGATAGTATTTGTTTGCCCAATTTGACTAATACTATGTTGTTACTCTTTTTGTATTAGAGTTTTGTTGATATTTTAGCTTCTTACTTAGTGTATTTAGGGCAATCCCTATAGTTTCTTATTCCTAAGGGGAAAAAATAATAATTTGGTTTTTATCTCCAGGAAATCAGACTCTTGTTTCCATGATGATAAATTGATGGGGTTGACATAGGTTTGTTGCTGTAATTTTTTTTCTGATTCTGATAATTTTTTGTGGTTATTTGCTGCCGGGGTTGTATTCCTGTGCTGCACCATTTCATACAACCTTCTTTTTTATTTAGATGACAATCACAATTTCCTTACAATGGCAGAATGTCAGTACATCATCAAACATGAACTTGAAAATTTGAGAGCTAAAAATGAAAAAATGATCCCTGGATATCCTCAGGCAAAGCTGTACCCAGGAAAATCAATTGGTAAGCAATGTAGTTTGTTGCCTCTAACTCACTGTGTTGAGGTAGGGTAGTGTTCATGGTGAAAAAAAATTAATTTTCCTGTAATGAAGAGAAATCCTTCAGACATTCAAGTCCCACTATTTTAACCAACTTTGTTTTTTCACTTCGGTAATAGGACGAAAGGCAATGGATGCACAATACAACGAGAGAAGTTCTGTATAAGTAATCAAGAAAGTATTTTCCACAACAGGGTAATCAAATATTTGATCAGGGATTTAAAGAGATTGTTGGTAACTGTACTGGGAGACTTTTAGATCCTTTCTAGACAAGGCCCTGAGCAGCCCAATTTAAGCCACACCAACTTGAGCAGGAAGCTGGACCAGATTACTTCCAGAGGGCCTTCCATCCTGACTTGTTCCGTGAGACGGAGGCTCTGGCCGTATGTTCTCTTCAGCTGGGTAGTTTTTGCACATGTTGATGTTATCAATTATTTTTAATTATTACCAAAAATATTTATTTTTAAAATTACATGATTATATACTTGGATTATCTCTATATAAAATATTGGAATGAGTAGCAGTGCTCCAGAGTTACAAATTTCATAATATGAAGGAAGTTTTATTTCATTTATTTGGTTTCACTGATCCTCCTCTTTGCTTCAAGAGCTCTTCCTTTTCATGGGAGAAAGAAGCAATGAGAGCTGGTGCTATTTTTATGGTAGCTGGAGCTAGTTTGTTGGCAGAGATGCTACAGATTCTTAAGAGAATGTATCTTAATAATTATATGTCCTTTTATTAACAGTATCTTTATTCAGTGTTGGTCATCAAAGAAGATCTGTGCATATTAGTGGTTCAAAAAATGTAAATAAATGTAGATGCCAGATGAGTTTACAGTGGTAATTTTTTTATATAGCCAAGGTATTTTTCTAGTTGTGTCAAACAGATGATGATGGGAAATAGTGGAATACTGTCACACTTCCAGTGCCTTCCTGTTTTTTAATTTATTTTCTTTTTTCCATGGTTGTAACTGCAGAGCAGTTTGTTAATTGTTTATCCACACATGTAGTATTGCTTTCCATAACAAAGTTAAATAAGAATTGTGGAATATGTAGTTTGTTTGCAGTGAACATGTGATGTAATTTATGAATTAGTGTAAACTGATAATTCAAAGATGTTCTGGTATCTTTGCTATAATTAATACAATGATGGCCTTGTGGCTATCCTCACAAAGCTACATATGGCACTTCAGTCCTGACCTGTAGCACTTTTTGCTATTGAAGCTGCATCTGGTTATATTGCAAAGCTATGGAGTATTTATTAGATGTAAAAAGGTTGCTCTTTCTCTTCCAGTGGACAGCACAGTATTTGCAGGCATAGGTATAACTGCTCTCTATAGTTTTTAACTAACATGAGACAATTTTTTTTGGGTTTGAGTACTAGATCTATTTCAAAGGAACTTTAGGATTGCTAAGTACACAATGTAACCTGTTTGCTTATGTCAACTTCACTGTCCTTTGAAGGAGTGCTAGGTATCTGTTTTTTCTTTTCTCTTCTAGTGAGAAGATTATTGACCAGTGGTATTCTTGTCCAGATCTTCCCTCTGCATGATAGAGAGGCGTTGAAAAAGCTTCGCCACAGCTGGTATGGCCGAGTGAAAGTTGGTTATCAGCCTTTAGGTATGTGAACAGCATTGGGACTGCGGTCATGCAGTGGAGTCGTGAATTTAGACCACTGCTCTTTTAACATTTGGACAAGTTTTTCCTCTTCTAGTGTTTCCTGTGTGACCTCCTGAAATGGTTGTAGACTTCCAAAATTGGTGGTTCCAGAGTCTGCAGATTCATTGTCTGTGAGCTTCCATGTACCAGCCGTCTGCACATCACGAATTCTCCCCACCCATCAGTAAAGCAGGAATGGTCCAAGCCAACACTGTTTTCTCAGACTGACTCTTGACAAGCTCCCACGTGTCTGGAACTCCCAAAGCTTTTTTGGGTTGTAGGTGTGTCAAAAGTGTATTTACAACTGTTTGTTTTAAATTCATTGTCTGAATGAAGACTGTATGTTGTTGCATGCCAGCATCACTTACATATATTTTAGACACTGAGTAATCTTAAAATGAATATAATTTTTAGTCTGGCCATGTGGAAAGTTAAGTTCTAAACTCTAAACCTGTAAACTTTGTTTAAAAATAAGAAAGTAAGCATTTGGGAGCTTGTCTGATTATAAATCTCTGGGTCTTGCAGTTACTTGAGGTTCTTTCCTGAGCTGCAGGAAGTTAAAGATCTGGCTTGATATGCCTGCCACAGAGTATTGTGTTAGGAGCCTTATTGTATGCTGGTCTTTTGTTTATATGAGAAAGGGTATTTTTGTTGGACTGACACTGAATCCATACAAAATTTTGAAGTAGATCCCAGGAACCTGTTAAGTAAGTACTAATTTAGGGATGTCTTTCATCAAACGATGCTTGGAGTGTGAAATGATGCTAATGACCTACACTTGAATGTATTTGTTAATGAATTTTTGATTGACAGGGATGTTGGAGTGCTGATCCTTCTGTCTGTTTACCTTTCCTTCTTGCTTTCAGAGATTTTTTTGTCTGGTTGACAATTGTGAACTTCTGCTGTAGTGTTTTGTAAGCCATAGGAATATTCTGGTATTGCATGTCAGGTTTTGTTGTGATAGTGTATTACAGAGGTAATACACTGTGGTAGTGTATGTACAGTGTCAATTCAGAGGTCATGCTTCTGTGGCTGTTTTGTTGAGCTGGTGAACACAGAGCAGTGGCATACAAGCAATCTGGTCTTCTAAGCAGGCAAAGATAAGAGATTTCAGCATTCTGAACTCCATTTGGTAGGCATTTCTGTGTCTAATCACTTCTAGATTATATGAATAATAATCCTATTTTTTTTTTGTTATTAGTAAGATAAGTGAGATGTCTTCTTGGAGGTAATACATCTGTCATGAAATATATCCATTACTAACGCACTTTCCAAGTCTCTGTAGCAGACAAACTTACTGAGTAGAGGAAGTATGTATTTAATGTATCAGTTGTCTGTTGAAGAGAGTATCTCAACCTGATTATTCTATCTGACATGTTTAAGATTTAAGATTTTGATACAGCTGCCCATCTATTCCTTTAGTTCCTTGAGGGTTGTCAAAGCACAGCTAGCCTTTTTTTTTTCCCTGAGCAAGCTGAAGCAAATTTGTTTCCCAGAAGTGCATATGCCAGTGGGAATTTTCAGAAGCTGGGTGTCAACTTGCTGTTAAAGTTCGGTTTTTATCACATCAGGTGTTTTCCATGCCATTCATTGATCAATTGTGTAATTCTATTTTCAAGAATTATAGTGTTTTCTGTTTGGTTGGGTTTTTTCTTTTTTTTTTTCCCCCTTTGGGTATCTGATGTTGATGTAGTAGTTATTGAGGTATTTGACTTCCTTACCATCTGAGTGGTATGTTTATGTGTGTATATGTGTAACATAAAAAGAAGTTCAGATAGTGATCTGACTTTTTGGAATAAGGGTGAAGGAAGAAAGCAAAAGCAATGATATGCATTGTGTTGTTTAGAAGAAAAAAATTCTGGCCAGTGGAAAGTTGTAAGTTCGTGTAGGGTCAAGTTTGATGTTGTACTGACATCTCTGTTAAGTGTAGTCTTAATTGATTCATTTCTTTCTGCAGATGACATACGCTGCTACTTTGGCGAAACCATTGCTCTCTACTTTGGCTTCTTAGAGTACTTCACCTTTGCTTTGATTCCAATGGCTGTCATTGGGATTCCTTATTATGTGTTTGCGTGGGAAGACTACGACAAATACGTGATGTTTGCCACGTTCAACCTCCTGTGGTCCACTGTGATCCTGGAGGTTTGGAAGCGGATCTGCGCCATCCTGACGTACCGCTGGGGCACGCTGCTGATGAAACGACAGTTTGAGGAACCAAGGCCAGGCTTCCATGGTGTGCTGGGTATCAATCCTGTCACTGGCAGGGAGGAGCCAGTGTACTCAAGTCTCAAGAGACAGTTACGGATTTACCTGGTGTCCTTACCATTTGTGTGCCTTTGCCTCTACTTCTCACTGTACGTGATGATGATTTACTTTGACTTGGAGCAGTGGGCTCTGGATTATCATGAAGAGAATGAGTCTAACTTCAGCAGCTTGATGCTGTATGTGCCCAGTATCATCTATGCTGTTGTGATTGAAATTATGAACCGTATCTATCGGTATGCTGCTGAATTCTTAACATCATGGGGTAAGAAAGTTGTTCATTCTTCTTCCTTCAAGTTAGAATCCCACATACTTAGAATTTGTTTCTTTGTAGAATACATTACTATGAGCTCTTGTTCAACAGAATGCTAAAGAAATTTCCCAAAGTAGGTTCTTGCTGTGGGGTAAAAGAAATGGCCATTTTAACTTCTTGTATTTTGAGTGTCCTGAGATTGCAGTTTCATATTTGGTTTAATTTGGTCTGAGTCTGACATGCCGTCAGAAGGGGTGATCCTGCCTTCCTCCTCAGCCTCTCTCTGCCTTTGGTGCAGAAGTTCCCCCTGCCTGATTTAGCTCTATGTCTGGCTGTATGGGCCATAGTGCTGGTAAAAGAGGTGAGGGGAGAGCATGAGGATAAGAGCTCAGAGGTGTATGGATAGCAGGAAGGACTGTCCTGGTGAGTTGCACCCACAACCTGGCTTTGCTGAGTATGTTTTAGTCTACTGTACACCTGTGCAGAGGCACTGAGGTAATGGAACCAAATCTAAACCCATGAACTAAATGTCACATGAGAGTGTTTATATATGCTACAAATATAAGAAAGACCGGGATTTCACATCCCTATCAAAATGTATTTCTCTGGGCACTCTTAGAAGAAGAGGAATATTATAATAGATTACCTTTTTTTTCCCCTTGTGTGTGTGACTTACTTAACAGATTGTGCCTTGTGTTTTGTAACTTACCATAAGGACAGTGAAATGCTAGTGTTTATTTTGAATTTTAGCACTTCTACAGACATGTGAAGTCACTTTCAGACAAAGTTAATAGATTAAGCTAATGGACAATTAACTGCTTCGTGTAGCTCCATATGGCATTGATTTGCAGGACAGAATCCAGATTACTAAAGCTGGAGACACAAAAAATTAAAAGAAGAAAGAGAAAGCAAAAGGGAGATTGATGCAGAAGACAGAATAAAAAGAGGTTTTGAAGTGGGGGTTGGTTATGCTTGCCAAAATGATTTGCTCAGCAAATTCAACCTGACAGCCATGATAGTAAAAGCAAGCAATTTCTTGATTTGTTTATGACTGTTCAAGGTTTTTATTTAAATAATGATTTTTAAATTCATATCTGGGGCTCAGTTGGCTGTTTTATTTCATTGTTTTTACTATACTGCAAGAAAAAGCATTTTTGTGAAATACCAGTTATGTTGATCAGGTAGACTGAAATGTCTTTAGCCAGCATCTCAAGGGTTTTTTTTTATCCAGACTTTTTTGATTTTAAGCTGATGTTTCATATTCAGCAGAGATAGTATTTATGTAACCTGCTACACTGACAGCTTGTGCCTTTTCTGTGCTACCTGATGTGTTTATGCTGCCATGCCCTGAATAGGCTGAAAAGCTCATCTGGCTGTCCTACCTTCCTTCCCACCTGGCATATTTTCAGATAATATCTGACTTCAACAGCTGAAGTCACAAAGCATGGGAAACAATCCGGGGTATTTTAAGCACCCCTTTTGCACCCATTTATCGTGAAAGCTGATTGTGTAGTGAAAGCTAAAAGTAAAAATTGCATTCAGTCACCTGAGTATATTTTCCATGTGGCAGGCCTAGCTTCATGCTCCTGTCAGAGTAGAACTCCTTTTTTGTCCTGAGTGAGGTCTGTAGGTGATGATGTCTCCTTTCAGCCTTGTTGGCACAACACATGCTGGTGTGCTGCCTTCTCAGTTACTGCCTAGCCAGGGCTTTAAAGGTGCAATCTGACAGAATAGCAGACAGAAATTGAAAATGTCTCATTCACTTCCCTTTTCTCCCTTCTAATAAATGAGCCTTCCTGAAACCTCAGGTTCTGACAGTGTATCTCCAATGAACTGAAAATCTCAATTTAGAATGAGTAATGCATCTGTTGAACTTCACATACTCTAGTCTTACTTTAGAGTGTAGGCTCTTATCTAAATTTCTTGGAGAGGGATGGGAATATTTCTGTGAGCATTTACTGGTTTTGAAACAAAATTGGAATTGTTACTTTCCATTATGTATTCCTGTTTGGGTTGCATTAGTTTTCAGCCAAAGAACAATCAATAACTGGACACATTTTGTTAAGTCTTAAAAGTGATGGATGTTTTTTCTTCTATAAAATAGCTCTTCAGAGTAAGAAATATATAAAAGGAAAAACTTTAGCAGTAGAAAAAATACTGGAGTTGTAGTCAAAAGTATGTATGATAATATTGTGCATCAGATTAGCTTAATAAATTGAGGTATTGGTACAGTATAAATTCTTTTTACAATAAAGTATTGGAATAATATAAACTATTAGATAAGTGATTTTAATGCGGAGTTAAAGTGTCTGTTTACCCTTTGGATAGCAATGTCTAGTACATGATAGGAGCTTCTGCTGTTTACTAATTAATAATTTTGTTGGTATTTTAGAAAATCACAGGCTGGAATCTTCATACCAGAATCATTTAATTCTGAAGGTTTTAGTGGTAAGTATGTCATATAAGCAGCTTTTAAGATTATTTAAAAACACAACATGTACTGTGTTTTATTAGTGCTTTCCTAGCATTACCTCAGTGGCCAACAGTTTTGCTCAAGGCCAAATAGTACCACAAATATCAGAGTAAACAAGATTTCTATTGTGGCTGCAGTAACTGCTAGACTATTTTAGATACCTCTTTCATAGTGGAGAATTGGCTTTTTATTTGTATTGATTTGTTCTTTCATTAGGATGCTGTATATCTAAGTGTCTGTTAATTGGTCTGGTCCTGTCTTCACCTGAGAACTATTCCATTCAATTTTTGCACGATTTTATGGTAAACCATATTTTAAAAAGTTCATGTATTAACTTTCACCTACACTAACATTCAGAGAACCAGTCAGAGGAAACTAAAAATACCTGCCCACCAGTCTGTTCCTGTGCAGTTCACAGCATATACTGATCTATTTAGTTTACCTAATCTTCTTCTTTCCTTTTTGAAAAGATCATTTAAGTGTCTTCCTTTTTTATTTCCTCTATTTCCTTGGAGTTCCTTCTTTATTTCCTTCACCTTCGTTTTTTTTTTGTGTGTCTGTGTGTTTATTTGGGGTTTGTTTGTTTTGGGATTTTTTTGTGTTACATCTTTGTGTTATCCATCTGTTGCTGGTAATGATGAAAAAAATTATGAAATGTCGAGTGTAAGTTCCCCCCAGTTTTCATTCTCAGTCTGTGAATGGCTCTTAGCACTCCCAATATTATCTGTGTTGTCCATGAGCTCCAAAACAGGAGCTGCAACACTGTTAGCGAGTAGGAAACTTCAGAGTTTGATTATGATTTTTCAAGTACAATACTGTGGTTATGTCTCATTTTAGAAGCAGGGAATATTTCTCTTGGCCATAAAACCTTTTGAAGTGATTAAACATAAAGCACAAGTAACATATATAAAGGAACATTTTTACAGATTGAGAGATACATCATCCAACATGTATATNCTCTAAATTAAGATCAATGGTGTTTCTCTCTGGAGAAATTGCCAAAAAAATGGAAGTTAAGTAGATGGTGATGTGTTTTTAATGTCCACGTTTCATAATTCAATTGTAGTTCTCTTTTTACACTTTGCTTTAGGAAAGCATTCAGCTTGTTAAGTGAAAAACTGAGTAAGACCAATATTGAGAATGTGTTTTTTCTGACCTAAGGTTTGAAAACGGTTAAGAAAACTGTAATGGACAGTTTACATATTCATGGAAGCCATTTAGTCAAGGCAGCTGTTAAGTTAGATGGTATTCTGCATCTGAATTTTTGCTTGAGTACTAAAACCAAGTATTTTTATTTGCAGTTCAACTTCTTAAATTGTTTTGCATCTCTCTTCTACATTGCCTTTGTGTTGTTTGATATGAAGCTTTTGAGGCAGGTGAGTTCCAAGAACACCTTAAGAATGTTGATGCATCTAGGAAAATAAAGGATTGATTGAAACTTTCATATTTAATATTCTGAAACATAAACTTGGCAATTAATACATTTCACCTATATTTTCTTAGAAATCCAGCTTCCATGTTTCAGTTTCCCTAACATTATTGCAGAATCATAACAGAGTAGAGTAATTCTTTCTCTCTGTATAAATGAGGAACTGTTTTCAAATAAATTTGATTATTCTCTTACACAGATGAGACTGGAAATTTTCATTTCCTCTTTATTTCCTTTTGTGTTAGAAAATGTTCTTTTCTGTAGTGTTCTTAATGAGAGACTCTTAAGGGTAGGGTCGTGATTAAGTTTCTGACTACAGTGAGGATCTGAGAGTAAATAAAAGCAAAAATGATTTAAAATACCAACTACAAATTAACTTTCACACTCAAATGCATGAAAATTTGATATAAGGAAAATATTTTTGCTCTAAACATAATGAGCAGTACAAGAACTTCAGCTCGAGACTTTTGTTACTCTGAAGTGCTCTTTAGCAAAACACTTGACATATCTATACCAGACATAACATTTGTGACATTTCCTCTACTTTCGGGTAAAATCAAGACATTAAAAACCTAGAAAAAATTTCAATCTTTAGCTCTGTGATTGTCATTGGTATATATTAAATACGCATTACCCTTCATTGTACTTGTACTGTTTGCAAGATACATCCAGATATACAAAATACTTAGACCACTAACTCCTAATTAGTGCTTTTCAGCACACAGCAAAGGATGAGAACTAGATAATCTGTACTTTTCATATGCTATTGCTAGGTTTGTTAGGCTGGCCTTTTTTTCATGGTGTAGTAACTTACGGTGGTACTAGAGCACGCAGAATTGCAAATGATCATAGGTTCATCACAGTTCTATTATTTTTTATCTCTTTTTTTAAACTTAAGAGCTTGGCCACTTTGCTGATAACTTCGCAGATCCTCAACCAATTTGCTGAATCCTTACTTCCTTACTGGCTCCAGAAGAGATACAACAGGAGAATGAAGAAACGCATGTGTTCCCAGAAAACTGATCGGGACCTGTCAATAGCTGAACAGGTCAACATGGAGAAAGAAATGGGAACCTATTTGGTACGTTGTACTACTGTAAAAGAGGTAAAACTTTTCTGGGCTGTAGTTGACAGAGGCATCAGCCAAGGTAAACAGGAATATTTTTGGCTGTCTGGCCTGGCAGCTTATTTCTAGCTTCATCAGCTTTGCTGGTAGCTGTTTATGCATCTCTATAGTATCCTGGATCAAGAAGTGGATACAGTGCAGGATCCCAGTAACACCAGAATGAAGGGGAAGGAATGAACAGCTCTGTCTGGAGCTACCTAACCCCATATCACTGGAAAGAAGTATTTGTGTAATATGCCCTTGATCTCCAAGGGTAACCCAAAGGCTACCAGGATGAGTCAAATGGCACAGGGAAGACAGAAATTTCTGTTTTGGTTTGGTTTTGCAGCGGTACTAGTTTAAATGGTCAGTTAAACTAGAGCCGAGAGAGAGAGCACTTATGTCTGCATGGGGCCATAAGTGGAGGACAGAAGAAACCAGCTCTTCAAAACAATACTGCTGCCGGAAGCTCTTGCCTCTTGAAACCACAGCTTTGGTATTCACTGTCTTCTTGGTTCTGTTCTTGACCACCTCCTACCCAGTATAATTTTTAATTGTATTTAGCAGATTTCATGCAATTCATTACTTAAAATTCTGAAGGAATTAACACAGTGGACATCAATGTGTATGTTAAGGCCTTACAGACTGGCTGACAACTTGATCAGATGCTGCAAGCAGAGTCACAGGAGTCTTAATACTGTATGATTTATGCTTCTACAGAATAAGAAGTACATGTAGATAGTGTACCTTTCATAAAAAAGGTAGACATCAGCAGTTTGAAATTTGATAGTAACACCATATCAGATTCCTCTCTTCCTGCATGAAGTGCCATAAAGTGGGAAAGGAGAAAGAATTATCACCTTTACAATGTAAAAACTGTACAAATGTGTTCCTGTGTGAAGGTTGGAGGGAGATAGATTTAGACAGCCTGTCTGTCTTGCAGTGCAGAACATGGCAGAAGTCCCTGCGTTAGTGTCTGAACTGGTAAATCAGCACAGTCCAGCACAGCACCTGCACATCTGCCAGCACAGCTCCCGAAGTTGTTTGTCAGCATCAGGTCTGACCAAATAAGCTCTGCCTCTTAGACCTGAGCTGACTCCTGATTCTCAGCTGTCACATACAAAGCCAGTGTGGTGTCTGAGTCACATTGCCCAGTTCTTCTTGTGCAGAGCTGGATCAAATGAATCTGCACCTGTTGTACTGTTGTGCCCTGAACAGTTTTTCACGGGGACCCAAGAGGTCAATTGTAGAGTTACGGCTTTGCCTTGCATGTGTCCACTGCTAGCCTCAGTTTTGGTTCTAAGTGCTGTGTACTCGAAGCCCAATTTTATATTCAATCTAAAGATTATTGTTTTGCTGTGCTTGTGAATAAACGATATTAGACTGCTGATTTGTTTGCAAGCAGTGAGCTGTCAGCAGGCAAGAATATTTCTAAAATTAAAACTGTCACAAGGGGGAAGCATTTGACTGTTTAGTAACTGAGGAGTCTTGACAGAATTCTGTGTTTCAGGCTCTTTTCTTTTGTTCTCCTTCCTTCTTTCGTATATTCTTTAACATTGAATTCTCTATTCTTTTTGTCCTCATTCTCGCTTACTTTTCAAATATCCAGCCCTTAACCCTGTTTAAGATGTAAAAACATCCTGCAATAATTTTTTAATTACTATTTTTCTAATTTCTGCTTCACTCCTCTAGTTAATTTTTCCCTGAATTTCTTCCTTGGTTTTGTTTCCTTGATGCTATAGCTGATCTCGTGCCCACCGATTGCACAGTTACAAATTTCTTTAACATCGTCTTAGACTCCTGTCTTCCTACACAAAGTTTCATAAACTGAGTAGCAGAAAAATAAATACTTACTTACTTCATACGCTGCTATTCTAAAAACCAATAGGTATTGGGCAAGGAAATGAGAAGAAAATGTTGAGGAAGCAGTGGGAATACTGTGCAGTTACCAGAAGGAGGAGCACAAAGGAAAGCTCTCTCTCTGCCTGCAGTGGTTGTCTGAGAAAGTGATAGCAGTAACAGATGTGTGGCTGCCATTCCAGTGAGTGTTCCTGCAAATGTCCCTAAGGAAGACCCTAGCAAAATTTAGAGTTTATACAAAACGTTTCTGAGGAAAAAATCTTAATGGCTTTAAAAGTTAGGTAGCTCTTCCTGGTCTGGCCTGCAGATTGGTTTCTGAGACCCAACTACTGTGCAACTTTAAAAGCAGCTCGAGTGAAAAATGCAATTAATGAGTACCCCATGTTGATTTCTGAGCTTGCAGGCTTCTACTGCCTCTCTCTGTTTCCTAAGGGAAAAAAGCATTGGGTGTTGGAGAGGGCAGTCAGTTTAACAGCTGTGATGGGCAAAAAAGAGTAGATAACCATGTGTTTGATACTTGGAGCCAAAACCACTTTTATGTGGTTCTTGTAATAATTTCAGTTACTGTCAAGTCTTCATGATTTCAGTTTTGTGAGAGAGGACAATACATGTGTCTGTGTAAATACAAGATAGCTAGATCCCAGTTTAACTTTTTTGTGGTGTATCACCTTTCTTTGTTTATGAACGCTTTCTCTTTAAAAGTAATTAGTTTGGTTCTTCATTAAAAAATTGCTGCAGTCGTAGTGAACTATTATTAATACTACAAAACTAATATGCAAATATATGATCACCTACGTGTGAATACTTAATCAGCACTGAAGTACGTGTGTTCCTTTTTTAAAGATCAGGTGATAGACCTATTGGGATTTGTTAAATAGGTTTTTTTGTTTGCACTAATTGTTCCTTTCAGATGTCAGTGCTGCCTTGTAGATTTCAGCCTTCAAGTGGGCCACTAACTCTGTCTTACCTATTTTGAAATAAACAGAAATACCAGAAGAGAATTGCCTATCTACCAACCTACCATTCTAGTTAGGTCTTTCCTGGACAGTCTGAAATGCTAGGACTTCTGTTGCCACAGTGCTTTCAGGAGAATGTTCTACCAGTTTAAATGCCTGGTGCTGTTTTTCTATTCCTTCTGTTACAGTTTAACTGAGATACTCAGGAACCTGGATAGGTTGAATGTGTTTATGCAGTTACTTTGTGTAATAAGGATCGGAAGTGTGACTTGTAGAAAATGCATTAAGTAAAAGGAAAAACCTGGGCCTCCCCTTACAAGAAGTTTTTAGTGATTGAATAATTCCAAATGAATTAGATTTTTAAAAAATTCTTGTTGTTTACTATCAGCAGTCAGTTCCAAACAACTGATTTGGGATGAGGAAACACGTTTACAACTGTGGTATTATTTCTGTGTTTCTTCAATTTTTTTTTTGTTGGTTAAAGTTGCTTTTACATTTGCTCTGTTTTTCAGGGTACTTTTGATGATTACCTGGAATTGTTCCTACAGTTTGGCTATGTGAGCCTTTTCTCATGTGTTTATCCACTGGCAGCTGTCTTTGCAGTGTTAAACAACATCACAGAGATATACTCTGATGCCTTAAAGATGTGCAGAGTTTACAAGCGTCCATTTGCAGAACCCACAGCAAATATTGGTGTTTGGCAGGTAATTCTTGTGTCTTTTTTTTTCTATTCATTTGTTTAAAAGGGGTTTCACCAACAGTATGAAAGCCTTGTGTTTGTCGCATGAGACACTTCAAAGTTCAGTAGGTACTTTGTTCTCTTCAATGCCCTGGAATATCATCTATCCAACTATATATCCCGGTGATATTTTTGGTGGGGTTTTTGACCATATGTCTTTCAGTTGCCTTGGAAAAGAAAGCAAATCTTTTCTTTAGTTCTTGTATATGTATTGTACTCCTGTTGTAACTTCAACAAAGCAAAGCTTCCAGATATTGCCCAGTATTCTTTATAGCCAGTGTATTTTAGAAATAGTAACTTCTGATGCAATCTCAGAAGTGTGGCGCTCAGCAGGGGTTTCAAAAGACATTGAAGAATAGGTAAGTAGTTGGATTCCTAAGCCAGGCTAGTGGCATGTTCCCCTGTGGTTACTGGTACTCAAGCTGACTAATTTTAAAATAACCTGGATCTGTGAGCAGGAGCTGGAACTTTCTGCACAGCCTGGACACTGTAGTCTGTCTAAACAATTTCATGGTAATAGTACTGGGTTAAGCATTTTCTGTCCTCAGTTGTTTGTCCATGCAATCATGTGCCACCAGCTATTTTGGGGCCTGTTGAGTGTGCTGCATCAATGAACTGATCCTGAACAGAGTTTTCTGGAGTGACTAAGTTGCCTCCAGACACTTTAGCATTCCATAATAGCAGTAGCTTGAGAAGGGAGTGCGAAGTTGGTTGGGCGACCTTTCTAGGGGATGATCCATATCCTAGTTTTATTTAACAGGTTTTCTAGTGTTATGTAATGGAGATAAAGGGCACAATGGAGTATTTAATTTGGAGGAGTTGTAAATGTTATCAAATGAAGCAAATGAGAGGTGAGAAATGAAATCATTAAACCTCAAGTAAAATATACAGTAAAAACATGCAAACCAAGGGTTCTGAGCCATGTTTGTTAGACATATACATAGATATTAATGAAGTGGACATAGAAGTGAAGTCTTTTAATATTATGTTGTTAAAATGTGTGAATTATATAATCTGATTGCTTTTTAACATGGGTTGTATTTTCTCAGTCCAAATCTATGCTGCCAACATCTTAATGACATAGCTGAACTGAGCAATTGTGTAACCACCAGAATAATCAGGCTGTGGTCATAAGTTACAGCAGGTATATTAATAGCATTTAGTTTTGGTAGAATAGTTTGTTTCAATCAAGAGAGTAGGCTGAAAAATGATAACATTACTGTAATTTTTTTTTTATGGTGTAATTTTTAAACTAATAGCAGAAATGAATTTGCCTTGTGAATTAAAAATAACTAAATTTTCAAGTCGTCTATTTCATATGGGAAATTAGAGCATTTGCTGAAAGATTTCTGTTAAAGGAATACTGGCATTATTTTATTAGGTGAGCTGAGTCACTAGCTTCTTGTCAAGGAGAAAGTTATTTCTGCTAATTGATTATGACAGTTTCTACAATTCAGTGTCAGTCTTTCTCATTCCAGACAGGACCTTGGAATAAGAAACCATTATATTGCAAATGTAATAGTTAAGCTGTATTAATATTTTCAGACATTTTGTGGGAGCTCTGTAGGCAAGAGCTTCTTAGACTGCTGCTACTGCATGTGCTTAAATGTAAATCTTTTAACAAATCTCAAGTAGTTGTGATTTGAAAAAGGCATTCTGAACCATTCTTACCTTTTCCTCCTAACATTCAGACAGAACCTCCAAAACCAGTGTTAGGACTATTAGCTCCTCTTGGAATTTTGCGGTTTTTCCTTTATCCTGAAATAAATTCATTTAGGAGTACAACTGTAGATGAATGCATACTCTTTCATGTGTTCAGGTTACAACCTTGTTGTGGTCTTGTCAAGCTGATGAAGTCTGGACTGCTTGCCAAACAATTCTTACGCCATAGAACTTAAAAGATGAAGGAAAATAAAAAGTTAAACTAATGGGTCTTCTGAGGCTTTAATGAAGAGTGAGGTACGGTCCAGAGCAATTCAGGGACTGGTAAGTTAGAGGTAATGGTTGTAACTGTAAATATATTTGTGTTTTATTTCAGTTGGCCTTTGAAACTATGAGTGTAATATCAGTTGTGACTAACTGTATACTGATTGGAATGTCTCCACAAGTAGATGCCCTTTTCCCAGACTCAAAAATGGACCTTGTTCTGACTGTGGCATTGGTGGAGGTAAGTCTGTCTTCTAACAAGGCATGTTTTAGCAAATAACACAAACACCAGTGAAAATGATATCAGGAAGTAGACATCCCCTACATTAGAAGGAAATTAAGATTTCTCTATCAAATAAGTGTTTCAAAGTCTTTCTTTTCGATTTCTTTCTCTTCTGTGTTTTCATTTACTGTGAATGCTGTTGCCATACTTTCCCATGCATTCCCAAGATACTGTGTATTTGTTGCTTCATGTACTTCAAGAATTTAGTAGGGCTATTTCAAGAAGCAAAATAATCACATTTTTGTGAACTGTTTATTTCTCTGCTTGGATTGTGACCCCAGCATATCTTAAAAAGACTTCCTACATAATCTTTATGGACATATCCTGTAGGGCTTATCTGAAACAATTTTGTGTCACGACTGTAAATATTTGTGATTGTAACAGCATTTGGGTTTAATCTTCTCCTAATTCCATGTAGTAAGCACATCAGTGTCATTCCTTTTCAGACATGGAGGGATGACTGTGGGCATTTTACATAACTGAAATTGCAGGACTTTGACCTTACAAATCTTTCCTTCAGGGCTTTTTTGTATTGCATTGCCTTGACTTCTATCATTATTCTATTTTAGCTTTTAGGAACTGGATTACTTTTCTCATGGCAAAAGGTCTGGATTGTGTATGTGTGGTTACTAAAGTGCATCACTTCACAGAGGTGCATCAGGAGCATATATTTCTTTGTTGTTCTTTTTACAGATATTAAGTGTTATGTGATGAATTATGAGCTTGCTTTGTTTTATTTTCCAAGCTTTAAGGTTTGCAGAGTCAACTGTAAATGTGAATCATGTCAACTGGTTTGCTGAAGTTTGAGTCTACAGGCAGCCTGATGTACTCTTCTATTATGCATATGTGAACATTTACATTAACCTCAGTGAGGTGTTTTAATATAAAACTAATTTAGCAAATTAAATGTAATGATATAGCTCATTACTGGACAATATATCTAGAGAGGTGATATTGTGAAAACTGGATGAGTAAATGTAAGCAGTATGGATTTCTGGCAGCTTAGAGATGGGGCTGTTTTTGCCTTTGCTTGCTGTGTGTTATCCTTTTATCTGTTTAAATGTGAAGCTGGCTATTTGATCTCAGGCAGACCCCTGTTTCTTGGTAGACCAAAGGAGAATACCAGAATTTTTCTCTAAATTTAAATTCCACTTATATACAACCCTTTAGGGAACAGGAATTGCAGCATAATAATAATAATAACATTGTATCTCAAATTATCTTTAAAAGCTGTGGAAAGGGAGATTCAGAAAAAAAAGGGAAGAAAGTTTGGAGGGAAAAGGTAAATTAGTACTGAGGAGAGGAGAGGGGAAAAATGTTACCTTATGTAGAGAAGCAACTTTGAGGAAGACCACCAATCTATAATTAACATAGTATGAAAGGACTGTTGGAGGCTAATGCTGGATGAGCCAGAGGAAATGAAAGGTAATCATTTGGTTAAAAAAAAGTCAACTTTTCTCTAATTGTTCTGCTTAGTTAAAAAAACCTGAAACAACCAAACAACAAAACAACACGCCATAACGCACTGGTCAGAAAAGGTCTATTTGAAAAAAGTTTTAATCAAAAGTATCCAGTATGCTTGATGATTTTAAATATGCTAGTCTGATTTTTATTTTTTTTGTGGTTGTTTTTCTGTTAATACCAGCTATTTATTGTCTGAGAAAACACAGAGATACAAAACGAATGTTTAAGTCTTACAATGTGTTTCTGGAGCATAACAAGCCATGTGATTTTTTTGGAGTGTCGTTGGTTATAAACAGTTCCAAAACTAACCAATGTGAAATGTAAGACTTTTGCAGCCTCCATAAGGACACTCTTTCAGTACATTTTAAACAGTATTTAACAACTTCACAGGTGTGGGGTTTTGGGGTTTGTTTGTTTGTTTTAGTCTTTTAAAGAGCTGGAGAATAGCTCAGGTCATACAATATCGCAAAAAGTTTTGTAACACATATTTTGGACCTTTTAGAGTCCAAAAGAGTTCTCCAAAGTGAAACACATTTTATACAGAAATTTAATTTTTAAAAACTATATGGAAATAAACACAGAAAACATGAGCTTTATTTCTGTTGCAAGTTGTTTCAATTGTGTTGACAGCTAAACATATTCTTAGTTACAGAATTTTTTTTATCAGAGGTTCTGTTGTATATATTTCAGGTTAAAACATTGATTGCAAAGGGTTGAAAGAAAAGTGGATTGCTGCATGCTGTGGGGCTATGAACAGCAGCAGTATAGATTTATATTAACTTCAAGAGATGGGGATGTTTTTGCTTTGCTTCCTGTGTATTTACTCCCATCTTATCTGTTACACTGGGACTTCCTTTTATCTGGTGCCTGATGAAACAGATCAGGGAGTTGATGTGGGAGAAGCTGCCTGACCCAGTTCACTGGGAGCAGGGCAGAAGCAGCGGTGTGTGGAAGACACGCAGTAGTGCTGTGGTAGGTTTGTGCTGGATTAAATTTGTGGGACTTCCGCACCACTGAGCCTTTCTACTTTAAGTATCAATCTACAGAAAGACCTCTGAACTATGAAAGGAGCACAAATCCCGTGTATTGGCAATATTCCCATGTGTCTCCGCACTATTTATTAATGATTAAACTCTGCATTTCAGTTGTAAAGAAATATTCAGGAACAGAATATGTAACACTAAACTTCTAGGACAAACCTGATGCATCTGAAGTACATCAGTGTCAAGGCAGAAAAAAATTCGGATGTGTCAGGTTGTTGATAGAAAAGTGTTTTAGATCAGCTAGTAGAGATTCAGAAAAACGTGATACAGGTGAGTTATTTTATTTTCTGATGTTTGCTGCAGGTGAGGATGAGCTTTTTACAGTGTGTTTACGCTATTTTGACAGCATCTTGGCAGGCAGTTTGAAAATGTTAAGAGAGAAATTTCTTTGAGTTGGCTTAGGTGTATTTTCACATGTTCTATTGATGGGGTAACCTACTTAAATCTTAGCTGTCTTTAAGTATTTTAATCAGTTTTAAGTAACTGAGACTCCAGTTGAATATTTATGTATCTGTTTGATGCAAAACTAAACAGAAAATCACTGTTGCTGTCAAAGCCAAGCATAGGTATTAGCAATGTCCTGAATTTTTTTTTCAAAAAATGCTAGTGCTTTTTAATAATTATACTAATACTCTTTAAATGGAAACAGTTTATATGGCAACATTTAACACCACCCACTACTGAAGTAACAAAGAACTGTGTGTGATATTCTTGTAAGCATTCTGTACCCAGCCCTTACTGATTTATGCAAAATATTTTTTATTCCACTAACAACTCTTAACTCTAATGCTACCTACATTTTTGGTGGGAATATATATAGTGTGAGCGATATAAGTGCTAACTAGAATACCATAGAATAAAGTATTAATGATTTCAAAGTAATGGCAAGCATTAAAATAATATAATAGTATCTTTTAAAGTATTAAACCGGTGATTTTTTTTTGAACAGTTGACCTATTTTCATCAATTCAACATCTGCTTCCATGGCAACATGATTTGAACCAGGAGCAGAATGATGAAACTCCCCTCTTTTCCTTATGGATGGATGCTGGGTGCAGCCAGTGCAGTTTTCAAACAAAAAGAAGTAGCTGAATGCCCTTAAAGCAGGAAACAATAAATCCTTATTAACATAATTTTTAAATAGTTGTATCACATAGTGTGTTTAGTTATTCAGACTTCACCACAGACACATAATTCTGGTGTGAATTCAGGTGCAAAGTAGGACATTCCAAGCGCGCGTCTGTGCTTGTGTGAAACTGTTCCAAATCACTTCTGACTGCCTACACTGATTTGAACCAGAAAAAAAAGGAAATAACTCTGAAGAAACTCCATGAATAGTTAGGGAAGTAGGTTAAAACAAGTGTAACCTTAATTCCGTAGTGCTTTTTAAAATTTTTCTTCCAAAAATTGTTGACAAAGAGTTTTGTTCCTGATGACTGTTTCTTTTTAATGTGGACTCTGATAAATTTAAGGAATGCTAATTAAATCAGTGTTGGGACTACTCTGAAAGTTGAGTTCAAGAAATCAGTTGTATGTACAACTCTTAAGCAATGATTTTTTGCTTTTAGCAGTACATCAGTAGTGGTGTTTTGAAGCAGTAGCTGTGAAGTACAGCTCATCATGAATGTGTCCTAGCCTCCAAAAGCAACTCGTGTATCCAGCCCTGAAGTGTGGTAAACTAATGGAAAGCTTTTTTGCAGAAGTGCACTTAGCCTGGATGTTCTACGGTACATTGAGGCATTTGGGAAGTAGCTTGGAAATGCTAAGTAGTCATGAAGGTCCTTCTTGATAATGGTAATATAAAATCCGACATTACGATCTAGAAATGCAGTTTTGGGAAGAGTGTAATCAGCTCTGCTATAGATGAAAATGAAGACCTTTGCATAGGGACATGTGTGGTGTGTTTGTAGTAAACATAGCATAAACAGTTGGTCTGTGTTGATTTAATTTCATGGTGTCCTCATAAGGACACAGATCTTCATGAGCATCTTAGAAAAACCTGTATTGAAAAGTCACTTCTGCAAGAAGTATGGAGTGGAATAGAGGAAGTAATCCTTTCTTAAGCTTTGTTTTTTCTGGGTGAGAGGGAGCTAATGGTCCATTTATAAAAGGCTGGAAAGCAGGAACCATAGCATGTCAATAAAGCTGATCGAAAATCAAAGTGATTGAGAGTTGCCTGGTGTACAACATTTCTTTAGAATTCCATTTTATTAAGAGTATTATTTCATCAAAGGCCTCCTGGTATAGAGTAGAAGCTCTTTGAGCTTCTGCTGAACAATCTTGATGTTATGGTCTCAACACTCAGTCAGTTCAACAGTAAGCTTGACAGTTCTTTCTGAAAGGATGTGCCAGAGAAACTGGGAAAAACTACCAGAGTCAAGCAGTTTGAATTCTAGTAGATGACAAGGTATATTTATCACCTAGTTCTAGGCATGATCGTACTTTGCATTCTGCACAAACTTGAAAATTAGTAAACATTGCATCCTGAGTGCAGTTGATGATCTTTTGAGTCCGCTTTCTGAGCAAAAGCAATTTGATTGTTACGTCAAAATCAAAGTATTTTCCCTTTTTTTTTCCTTTAAAATTTCTTAAATGTTTTGCAACAGATTTCAATCTGTTTTTTCCTGATAAAGCTGGGTAATTTTGGTTTTTACAAAACAGTTCTAGCTGAATTATTTCCTGGCAGTAATGTACATGACTCCATTCTGGCCGGCTGGAAATGAGGCATGGTCCTGCATGGTACAGCGTTCCACATGTGTGAAGCAAATAGCTTTGTTCGTGTAGAACTCATGAGTTTGGGATTTAGAAGATATGCTAAATATACATTTATGTAAGGACCAACTTTAGTAGAAAAGGAACTGGGAAAAAATGCAGAAAAATAGGCTTCATCATATACACACATATATAAATCCTTTGACACTGATGGAGTTATAGAAGCGCAAAGATTGAAGCACGATAGCTGTGCATAAAGTGGTGTTTTTGCTAAATTATTTCTGTGTTATTGCCAGGCACTAATGTAGCATGTAGGAGCTGCAGAGTTTCACATATGGAATCAAAGAGCAGTGTGGGTTGGAAGGGACCTCTGGAGATTATTTGCCCAAACCTTCTGCTGAAAGCAGAACCCTGGATTAAGTTCTCCGTGTCCTTATCGAGATAAGCTAAGATTGAACACTTCCAGTGAGGGGAAGTGAACCACTTTGCTGGGCAGCCTGGTTCCCTGTTTAATTGTTCTCATGACAAATAATAGGGGTTTTTTCTTACGGGAAGAAAAAATATTCTCTGGTGCAAGTTGGTAGCTCATGACTTCTTGTTCTTTTGCTTTGCATCTTGGCAAAGAGGGTACCTCTGTCTTCTTGAAAACTACCTGTTAGGCATTGGAAGAATGTGATTAGATCTCACCCACCTTCCCAAGCCCTTTATCTAAGTGTAACAAACTGAGTTTCTTCAACCCTGTGTTTATATGTCAGATTCTTCAACCCTGTACATGGCTCTCCAACAGGCCCTCTCCAAGTTTTCAATCTCTGCTTTCCAACTGGCCCATGCCACTTAAAAAAAAAAAAAAAAAAGTGTTTGTAATGTATACTTATCCCCTTATGTCTTTCTGCTAATTGCAGTGTGTATTCTTTCTTTGTCTTCCATCTATTTGCTCTTTAATCAAAGATAACTTCTGGGAGTGTTAGGCAACTCTTTTAACTTTGTAACTGCTGAAATTTTTTTGGCAACAGGCTTGAGGTGTACCGCCACATTGAGGTATGTATGTGAAAAAATGTTAATTCTTTTCTGTGGTAATGTGTTTTTTCCACACTGACATGCATGCATATATACTACATTTGTAACCTGAGTAGTTTGTCAGTTTTCAGGTATAACTGTAAGGTAGAGTCCTTAGTGGTAAGTATTTGGTGTATGGTTTAAATTTCTTCCTAGAAGTTGTATGTGAAAAAATATTTGATTATTTACCTATGATGAGTAAATATTAATTAGGGGGTTACATATAAATCTGTTTTTCAAAAATGTTTCATGGTATGGTCCAAACCTTACTGACAGCTTTATAGGTCATTTATTGGAAAATATTTGGTGATTTAAGTCCTCAAGTATTTTGTTTCAGTGAAACAGATATCCTAGCCAGACCTATCTATGCTTGCACTTGTGGTGAAGAAGGGAAAACATAGGAAAATGGAAAAATGCACTTTATGCAAATTGTGTAATTATTTGGTTCATTGTTGTATACATACATAAAATAATTCTGGAGCATTACTGATTCTGAATATTAAAAAAGGTTAATCCAAAACACTAGTGATTTCAGTTAACATATTGTTTCTGTTCTAGAATACCTCTACAAACATTTACTTAATATATACATATACATAAGAAAATATATCTAAAAGCCCTTCTCTAAAAATCTAATATGTATATTTTTAGTAAATAAAAATAATAATTTGATTTTTTTTTATTCTCTGCTAGACAAGTAACCCATTGCAATTTGGTTTATTCCTAGGATTGAAATCATGAGACATAAAAATAGTTTACTATTTTAACTTCAAGCTGAAACCCTGGCAAAAATTACTGGTAGTTGCTGAATAGCCTTGGTGTAAGACTTAATGAAAGCTTCTAAAGCTATAAAGACTTACATAAAGACTATAAGACTAAGTCCAAAGAATTAACAAATTCTGCTGGTTCTTTATTTTACTCTTTGGCAACATTTTAAGAGTAAAAATGAACTCAAATATCAGTGCGTTTTATATTCATACTACTCTGCGAAAGATTCTTGAAATGGTAGGGTTTAGTTTTAATATAAAGTGAAGAAATACTTTGAATAAGTTATTCTTCTGAGTTACAGGAACAGATTGTTCTCAGGGGGTTTTTGCTCACCTTTCAGACATGGGGAAAGATTTATGGATTTGTCTGTATAAAATTTTCTAAATGTTTACTGCTTCAAGAAGTCTCCTGGAACCATTTCAATGAGGTTAAAAAGAAATGCCAGTTTTGCTGATTGTACATTACTACAGATTATGTCTATTTGCAAAATCAAAATTTATCACAGATTTTTTTATTGCCATCTACTGGTTCTTTTGAGATACTTATTCTGATTTTAGTGTTGATTTTTCGGTCGCTTTGAATAGTAAAGCTTAATGCCAAAAGTGTGTCAGAATGAAAACAAACACTAAAACGTTCAAAGATGTAAGTTGTGTCTCATAGCTTTCTGCTAGTATAGAAATGAAAATGCCTGTTAACATCTATGCTTAAATAGTCCAATGGATTTTTGAAAGTCTCAGAGCTTTAAACACTATTTTCCCATTTTCCTATTTGTGAGTAATTTTCATTTGTCCCTCCTTATTTTCTGTTATTTCAGGTTCTCAGTTTGCTATGTTTGAAATTGAAAAATAATCACACAGATGAATGAATTGTGCTCTTCAAACCGTGTACAAACACTGAAATGTGTTAAATATGTGGGCATGTATAGTAATGTGTAGGACAGCAAGAAACCAAGGTATTGCATCGGGTTTTTCAGCCCTGATAGCTGGAATGTGTTGATGTATTTTACTACTGTGTCTGCCCCAACTGGAGCATTTTGACAGTAATGTTCATTCTTCGCTGACACAATTCAGAATGTGATTTTTATCTTTAAAGAAGACAGTGTGCAAAGCATGGCTGAGCTTGGTCAGATCAGGGGTCTTTATAGGCCAGGATCCTTTCTGTGGCAGAGGCCAAGGGGAGAGTAAATTAGTACAGCCAACTATGTGGTCATGCTCTTTCAAAATTAATTCCCAGAATCTGATGATTTGCAGTGCAACCTGTCTCATAACTGAAAATGATCTGGCCAGAGCTGCCAGTGAAAGTGTGCAATGCTTTTATACAATGGCGTACCTACTTTTTCAAAAGAATTTGAATTATACTCTAGTAAAATGCTACTTAAGCAACTAATGTTAATATACTCTTGGCATCCTAAGTAATTACCATAGCTATTGGTTCTACCCTGGATTTTCCTAGCTTTTCTCTGTGCTTTTTTTCAGTTGTCTTTTCTGTCTAAGAAGCATTTGTAATTCTTAAGTTGAATTCTGCCAGTGTGGTTGTGACATTATAGTGAAGATTAAGAGCGCAGGAAGCCTTCTCACTGTGAGAAAACCTTGGAGGTATCTTAGTAGAAACAAGGATAGCAAAAAGAGAATGCTCTCTTCTTGCTGTCAGCTGGGTGGAGGTAGGAACAGGGAGCTACAAAGGTATCGGGTGCTAGTTAGCTGAAAGACCTGAACTTTCCAGAAAGGTCATGTTGGGTTTCCTTCAGTAGGAAGCAGAAGTGGATGTGTCTGAGACTGTGCTATTCCTCATGAATTACCATTATCTGGTGATACTGCTGTTTTCTTATTAGGAGGGTTGGATGGGGGAGATACTTTAGGAAGAGAGCACATTTCTTAACTATGCTAATAAGTGCTTCAGAAGTGTCAGCCTGGAAGAAAGGCAGGAGAAGACCAAGTAAGAATATTTTTTACCTGTTTCTTCTGGGATTGTGCAAGGATGCCAGAATGACAAAACTTCAAGAGGGAGGATGAATAGAGAACAGATCTTTGGAGACAATTACAAGACATTTTAAAGAACTCTATAAAAATCAGACTTTTAGATCTCTTTAAAACCCACTTAGCTTAATATTTTCCACAAAGAAGTTTCCTTTAATGTGTAAATATTTCCAGCTCAAGCCTGAACACACTGAATACACTTCCTTACTGACAGTTGGAAGCTGAACGTCCAGACAAAAGCCAAGTTAATACCTATTAATATTAATTGTTTACTTTCCACTTGATTAGGATTAGTAATTGTTTAACGACAAGACAGAGTATGAACATTCAAAGCCTTCTTGCTTCACAGCCATTTCAAGACTGGCTTAGCATTTCATGAAGCTGACTTGTTTTGTTTTGTAAATAATGTATTAGTTTATTCTGTTAAATTATTTAAATAATTCTCTGCAAATGCGCTATCCGTAGCTGCCAGCACAAGCCTGAATAATGGCTTTTCCTAGGAATCTGTGAATAGGTAGAGCTGTGGGGCTCTACCATATATCCATTTATCATTTATTTATCCATATATCATTTATTTGATTCAGTTTGCAGCAGTATTACTTTGTATTGTTCTTACTAGGAGTGTTCGTTTTTAGGGACTGCAATGTTTTTCCTGTCTCCAAAATTTTTTATGATTTCTTTGTCTAACATGGTATGTTTTGGTTGGTTTGTTTGGTTTTTAAACTGTGTGCAGTGTTGGACAATAAATACACTTTGTCATTTGTATCCTCAGATGGTTGAGAGCGAAAATGAGTGGCTCTGAGCAGGTAGGGTAGAAAATGCAGAGTTTGCAGCTGCAGCTGGAAAAAAGATGGAGAATATGAAATCAGTAAAACTGACTGTAAATAGCAGGAGAAAGCCAGTCAAACATGTTGGAGGCTCTCTGCTGTTGATTAGATATAAACACCTCTTTACAGAAAGAGTCTTAATGACGTAGTGTTGTTGCTCACATGTTTTCCAGTTAAAAAAATTGGAGAAGAATTTACTTTTCTTTTATTAAAATTCTTTGTGATAACTTTAAACATTCTGGTTTGGAATGTTAAACCTTCTGGATAAACTTTGGTACTCACGCTGTTGCCTTTGTTACATACCTGCTCAGAGTTGTAAACATAATTAGTAATCATTTATTGGAAACTTGCAGCATGCGTTCTATAGTCTTTTATTTTAAAAGGAGTGAAATTTGTTGCTACAGTTTTTACCCTCCCAACCCTTTTTTAAAAAAAGCTCTGAAGCATCATGTGCTTTGTAAAATCTGGATTTATGAAAATTTTTTTTTTCTTTTGCTTTGTTTTGTTTTTTAAATGCCACCTGGCACACTTAAATGAAAACTGATTTTGGAACTCAAATCGTGCAAGAAAATGCAGTAATGGATTGAAAGGCTGTAGTAGAGAGTTTTTGGGGGGTTTTTAACAGTCTTTGTGAAAACGTTTTATTAAACGGAGGCTGAAGATGGTCATGAGTCATGCTGGAAAATAAACGTCAAGAGAACTGGGGCTTAATTACTCCATTTGTGCACTGAATTTTTATCTTACACTGGAAGAAAGTGTCAATCCTGATTTTCACTCTTCTGATCAGAAGAAATTAGTGGAATGATATGTAATTTTCAAAGGGATTTTTCATTTATTGTGGCAGTGTGGAAGCTGTGAGGTGTGTCCTGCTTTTTTCATGCTTCGAACAGTCCTTTTGACATTATGGGAGATTCCTCATGCTTGCCTATAATTGGCTAAATCTCTACAGTGAATAGCACAAAGGAGGTACAGATAGATGCTGCTGAGAATTCATAAACCATAATATGTTTGATCAAGGTTAGTTTTAGTCAGAGGATTTGTTGCGTGATGAAAAGTGTGTGTGTATGTGCCTGGTATAGGGATTATGGATAAACCAGTGTCAAATATAAGGATATCTTTTATTAAACTTGCAATATAGTTTGTGATACTGCAGTTAATCTGCATCTCAGTGTATTTTGTATTTTTTTTCAGAAGTTCATGACCACTGAAAAATCTGAGACAAACTTGTTTTAGAATCCACTGAAATGGAAATAAACAGTTTATTAGAGGAAATGTTTAGATTTTTACTCTTATAGTTTAGCAAATAAAGTTATTAAATTCAAATACTTTTTTTGTTCTTCTAGCTTCTAAGAGGCTTTGTTTAAGAAAAAAGATGATATACCAAGAGTGGTTTGTAACAGACAAATTATTAATGCATCTTGAATTATAGTATGTTGAAAACACCTGGAAGCATCAGTCCACTGTAACATTGGTTCCATTTGGCAGTCCTGCTTCACTTCCTGTGTAATTTTAGGAACTGCAGGGAGAAGCAGGAGAAATATGATGGGTATTAGTGTGACATCTTTCCAGTGGTCTTGATGTCAGTTTAACAAAATAATTCTGTAGAAAGTGTATTACATTATTTTTAAAAACGTAAAATGCGTATATAGGCAGGATTTGAGGATGAACTCCATACTTGTGGATGAGGAGTTCACAAAATAGATCACAGACTATTCCTGTCAGTGCTCCTGTTTCTGTTTCACTCCCTGTAATTAGACTGTAATGACTTCTGGATTCTGACTCCAGCTGTCCTTTAAGAGTCAAGGGCACAGCTGGTAGTGAGAATGGGATGTAGCCATATTCCTCCCCAAGGAGACAGCAGGTGGAAAAGGGGTACTGGTGCCATTTTGCTAATAGCTTCATGAACTGGTCTTCCATAAACCTGGAAGGTCCTGTCACGGCCAAATGAAAGTGACTCTGGGCATGTCAGTAGGAATGAGTGGATCTGCCTCTTTAGGATTTCTGGTTATTTTGATGCTTATCTTGGCAGCTACATGCAGCACAAAACATAACTGGTAATTTCCTCGGTAGTAGTGAGACTGCAGTTCTTTGCCAGCTGCATGGTCATTGTGTTGGTGTGGCTGGAATTGCAAGTTCTGAATTTGCTGAGTATGGGTAGAGCCTTATATCTTTTTGGTGTTCTGCTTTTATGAGTCTTGCAAGTTGATCAGGCTTTCCGAGCAACCTCAGGTGCTGTGATGCTCAACTTGCCAGAGAAGTTAACAATAATACTTACTGAAGAAGAAATATTAGGAGTGCACCTCCTCATATGGATGCCCTGTTACAGTATTTTAATAATTTTATTCTGGTATAAATCTTTAAAATGACAAGTTCCGAATGCGCTGAATTTTTAGCCTGTTTTTCATGTCCCCTCCCCTCCCTTCCTAACTGTTCCTGAAGGTGGGGTGAATAATAGTGCTGGCAACTTGCTCTTCCTTCCCACCTTCCGTGTAGATTAAACTCTGAGATCGATGGCATCTGTAGTTACGCAGTTTAAATACAAAATAATTTCTACAGCAAGGGATCAAAAGCTGTATGTTGTAAAATGTCTTCTGAAGCTGAAGTGTAGGAGTATATACAGCTGTATGATACATTTCTCAATGTAGCTAGGGAAGCTAAATGTAAGAATTGCCTTTCTAACAGAAACTGAACAAAAAGGAGGAGGGAATCCAGTTTCCTTTGCAATGTCACATTGCATTAATAAGTAAGCCTGCATCTTGCTTTGCTCAGCTTCCCTCTGAACACATCTGAGCTGCAGAGATCTAGTGAGTGATAGGGTATAGTCTTGGAAGCCACAGAAAGAGACAGATGCTTCTTTTTATCCCACAGAGTAATTGTGGCTAATATGTAAAAAGAAAAAGCTGTATTGTGGATTCTTTCAAAAGTTTGGGGGAAGACTTAAAACTTTGTTGACTCTGTTTCAAACAAAAGATGCCTCCTGTCTTGTCGTTTTCTCTTAGTGCATTGCCTCAAAACATTGCCTTGGTACAATTATACTGATGGATTCTGCTGGTACAGAAGTGTCCTTATGCATGTGTATGCATTGTATAACACACAATGGTAGCTTAAATATTTTGGCAAAAAGTCAAGACTTAGAGATAAATTCATGTTAGATTCCTTAGCCCTACTGCCATCTGTACCTTTCTAATGTGCTTTATATTACAGAATTCAGCTACATTTGGAAAACAAGTGTCAAAGCCATTCAGGGCCTCAGAGGGCTACCTGGTGTTTTGGTGTGTAACTCAGAAAAAGCTTGACTTTGGCAGGACAGGGCTCAAGTGTGCATCATTCTCCCTCTGCTCCTGTTTACCCCGTTTTTCATCAGGAGAAATCAAGGGTGGCTGTTTGAAGGTGGAGGAGCTGCAGTACCATGGAACAGCTCTGCCAGTCTGGCTGATTGGGGGAATGAAGATTCAAAGTGTTTTGTAGACCTTGCCTTAAGTTTATCTTATCTAAGTTTTCTCCAGCTGCTCTGAACCAAGATCACATAATCTTGACCAGCCCCATGACATGTGAGATTGCTGACATGAGGGTTTTGAGCCTTCCCAAGTGACCTATTTATGAGCTTTCTCTTCTTGTGATTCAAGAATTTTTAACCAAAATCTCCCAGTACAAGTTAAGCTGGTAAATACTTTGTAGCCTGGTAGTTGCCAGTGGTTACTATTGATGGGCTTTTTGTTCCAGTCATTTGTGTTCTTTCCTATTCAGTTATTTGAATTAGAGTGTTTTGAAAGTGATACAACTACTATCAATCTTGTCAGAGTAGTTACATTTACTTTTATTGTTGCTTCTGAACCTGCAGTTCAAGTTTACGCATTTCTGCACTATAGTGTCATTTGTGAATGGTTTTGCAAGGAATTTCAGAAATATTGATACTGAGAAATTGTTTTCTAGCTGTCAAACAAATTGCAACAGAATGTGTGATTCATCCTCTGCCACTGTTGTCTGAATTATAACCATTTAGCGTTATATCAGGGCATGTGCATGATAGGCAGAAATAACACAAAAAAGGTCTGTGGAGGCCAAAAAATTAATTTGTTGTTGTGTTGATAGAGTTTTGTTAGCACTTGCACTTCCAAAGAAGTCATCCATTTGAATTCTACCTGGTAGGCTGCACCTACACATTGTCAAGTGAAAAAAGATAGGGGTCTGTTCTGTGAACTGATGGTGCACCATGATTTCCTAAGCTCACCTCTACTCAGAATAGAAAGGGGGTCTGAGGTGTTCTTAAGTAGGCAGTGCTTTGTGGAAGGTGATTAATGACCTCTCCCACCAGAGTCTCCTTCATTATCACTGCAGTGAGGTTGCAAATACACCATGATACTGTCACTGAGCTCTTGAGTCATTAAAAACATAGTGCAAGCTCTGATCTGGCCAAACAGATAATTCTGTTACATTAGTACTGCTGAATATGTGGAAATATGTGCCAATACAGAATCACTGTCCCTTTGGACCCCGTTTCATGTAATAACAATTTGCTATGTTAAAGTAGGGGGAGAAGTATGTGGATGGGAGGTTTTTGCCCATGCTTTCTAATATAAAATATAGCTGTTTTATTTTAAAACTAGATAGCATGTTAGTCTTCTGTTATGAAATGTTAGCATAATATTTGGGATTTTTTGACAGTGTTAAGTCTGGCAGTGTGTGAAGCTGAGTTGCTTCAGATAAAGTATCTGATGCATTGGCAATGTTTGGCCAGTTATAATGCAAATCACTGCCACAAACATAGGTCAGTGTTGGTGGTGTTTCTGTTATCAGTTCACTGCCTAGTATTTAGAACTAGAGAATAAATACTCTTAAGAAAGGGAAAGGAAATGCAGTAGCTTAGAACGAAAAGAATACAAGCATTCGCTTATGATTCTGGTAATCAAAGGGCTTAATTAAGTGCTAGTGTGTGGTGGAGTTCATTATCTCTGTATTGGCATACTTCTTTAAAAATCATAAAATCTGGAGAGTTCTGTGACATTATGCTAAATTTGTTTCATACCTTTGAGAGTTCCATTCTGTGTTGATAATTATGTTTTTATCCCTGGATTCAGTAGTGAAGCCACCACTCATGCTCAAGATAAAGTTGGCATCTTCAATGAATAGCTTTCAAAAGAGGTTGCAGATAGACTATTAGTGGCCCACCTTTAGTTAGGAGGTATTATGAGAGTAAGGTTTTTATCCCGGAGAGGGGGTGCACAGAAACTCTGAATGTGGTGGGTCTCACGGTTCTTCTACCACTAGAGGGCTGATTTGTATAACAGTGAAGGGTGTGCTGGAGAAGGGTGCCTTGAGACAGATTTCTATTGCTTCATACGGTCCAAGAAAAACAGATGGAAGTGTGACGTTCAGGGGATGGATATCAGACTACAGAGTCAAGAATATAATGAACTAGCTAGCTCTTCTAAACTCAGAAAATGAAATAAGAGATGGTATCTCAATCTACAACTAGACATAGAGGCTGATTAGAAGTAAGAATAGATTGGAGAAAATAAATTCAAATATCCTGCCAAATTGTGTGTTTTAAGAGTTTTGGTGTTCATTTCACTTCTGCTTAAAGCACCTCTTTGACAGAACTCTGCATTTTTTGGACATCAGTTGCATTGTCTTTGTTTCTACTTTTCCTTTTCAGCACAGCTGAACATTTCTTCATTTTTGCAATCCACGCTAGCGTGCGTATTTCCTTGGGAATCTGCTTAGTACGGAATGTGCCTGATTCACAGTGCCAATGAGAATCCCAGTACAAGTGTCCTCTCTTTCCTTTTCATAAAGCGTGAGTTGTAATGGCAGAATATAACATCTCTTTTGGCACTTTCCAAGAGTCTCCCTTTTGTTTTGAAACATTGTTTGGCAGTTGCTTGGCTTGTCAGCACAGAATCTGTGGAGACAGCTTTCCCAAAAACTGCCACTAGCTTTGGATTTTTGCCTGTATATGCACTTAAAATTAATTTTTGCAAAACTGGAGTTCTTGGTCTGAGTCTCTTCTTTTGTTTAGAGATCCTGCAAATTCTATTTAATGATTCTTGAAATGTGCTGTTTTCATTCCGAGTTTTGTGTCTGTCATTAACAAGTATGGAATCTCTAATAAAGACAGTGCAGTTTCATATTTTCTCAATAATCTCTAGATAAACTATGCTTTGTTTGGGTTATTTTCTTTAAATAAAATGTGCATACAACTTGGCAACAAAACAGTTGATTATATATTGGAGTTCTTGTTGGTGTTGGTAGTAGTTACACAATAGGGAGTTTAAAGGAAAATTTGACAGGTTATCCCCCTTAAAAAAAAATTAAGGCAAAATTTTGTATTTTGAAACACGCACACACAAGCAGGAGTAGTTGTCTAGTTTTTATTTGCATCTTGTTCACTGATGTTTCTTTTCCAGAAAAAAAAATCTCTTTGGAAGTCTAATGTTCCGCATCACTAAAAAAGTGTGTTTCTGTGCAGATAATACTTTTCTCATTTGTGTGTAGTGTTTTGGTATCACAATGCTGTGACAAAACAAGTGGTGGCATGTATCGCATTTCCGCTCTAGCTTGGCTCATAATAGTTGTAGATAGATTTGTTTTTTTCTTTTTCCTCTTCCTGTTCCCCAACTGTTTTCAAAATCTGTGGACAACAGTGACTTCTCTCATAAGTATCCCTGACAGCTGTAAGACCCAGATGCCAAGTTCTGGCTTGCAAGCCTTGACCTCCTTTTGGGCTTCTTTTCTGGTCTTTTGGCTGGCTCCTCTGCTTGTTGCTGGGGCAGCTGCGGACTCGTCTCTGGAGCCGATCGATGCAAGGCTGGCTCATTCGGAATGTACTTCGTTGTTGTTGATGCCACTTCTCTTAGACTTAGCTCAGGGAGAATTATGTTTATTTTTTTAATATATTCCAAGAGCAAGAATTCTTAAAATTCTCGTAGTACTGTGATTACAAATAGAGACTTTTAAAATTTTCTGACTGTAAATAGAAAGTTTGGTTCTGCTTTTCTTATAAGCAAAAACAGTCTGAATATTAGTACAAGGCATAAAAAACAGTAATTCTCCATCCCTCCACATTTTTGTTGGCACTAGCTTTCTGGATAAAAGGAGTGACAGTATTTTCATTGTATGAAATATTTCAGTGACTTTGTAGGGAGAAAGTTTGTCTGAGACATGGTTAAAGTGTCTTAAAAGGAATGTGCTTGTAATTTGAAGGCCAGAATGTATTGAATGTGTGTTATCTATTAATGCATTCAGTATCAGTAGCTATCCAGGAAGAGTGTCTAATCTGGTTTGGAAGAGGCTTAGTAGATTATTAGAGGGAAGAGGAGAAGCAAATGTGTCAATACAGGATGCAGGGCCAAGTGGGATGTCTAAACCTTGTTTAAGACAACTGGAATTTATGAAAAGAAAACAATTGGTTTTTGTTTTTTTTAATCTCAGCAAAAAGTGAAGTTTTAATGCCCCCAAAAACTACTGAAATTTAGTATCACTGAGTCCATCTTAGAGTAAGGAAATACAATTAAATGACCACTGACGTTGAAGGTGAAGCATTATCTGTGTCTTTAGAAAAACTAAAAAGCAGGACCAAAATCAGCCCTTCAGTGCAGATTACATGGTTGCACATTGGCAGAGGGTGTGCAGGGTTTTAAGAAAAGCTGCTGTTACTAGATAAATATATGGAGAGGTTATCTCAATGCCTGTGGTTGTATTTCAGAGCAGGAGACAAATACAAATGGAGGTTACAAAAAAAAGAGTTAATATATTTACTTGCTAAATATCTCCAGAAACATATACTATAATTTATACAACTAAATTAATTCCATACTGTAGGTAATTTTTAATTTTTTACTACTTATCGTGTAAACATTAGTAACAATAAAAATAGAATAAACTCAATATTGTAAATGCAAATGCCAAGATTTTATTCTAAGTGTAAAATAAATTCAGAGCTGATTCAGTGTTAGTGATTAGTGTCTCTTAATGAGTATACAGTTTTGCAAGACCTTGGGTGTTAAAACTGAACACACTGACGGTTTTCTATTAGCCAGTTTTAAGTACATCTTCCCAAATTAAAATCCTGTCCCGACCTACCTCCAGATCCAAGATGTTCTCTTAATAGCCTAAGTCTTCATCCTCTACCTTCTGGAAATCCTTGAATGTGGTTTCAGGTTGGAATCTCTGTGTTGGTGCATATTTGAATCTAGGTTTCAGCTCTATGATGACATGTAGCAGAACACTGCCTTTGTTTTGCACCGGAGAGGCCTTTTTACCATTGGATGCCGTGAATGCTGGGCATTCTTTGCGAACTTGGCTTGTGTCTGAGATATGAGGGGAATGTTCCTTTGTTTAAAGGGTTTTTTTTTTATTTGTGCTTTTTCATCCCAGTGTTATTGCCTCCTGCTGCCTACCAAAGAGCATTGGCAGCTATTTCCAAATGTGTGCTTTACTAACTTTCTATAAACTCTTCTGCCACTGTGTGTGTGTGTGCGTGCATTTTGGAGGTTTTTTTGGTCAGTGCACATTCAAGCCCCCAGCGAGCTTGAAGCCATCCTGGCTGTGTGCAGATCTATTTTTACCTGATAATTGGTTTTCCTGCTTGAAGGATTCACACATTGTAGATGAAGGTACTGATTTGCCTGGTCCCTGCATGATGTTTTTATTTCCTGGTGAATTGCCCTGTTGCTTGATGAAACTGGTTTATTATAGAATATTAGCTGCAAATACCTCAAATCTACTGAAGTGTATCTGAATTTTAAAAAAATTAAACACTTTGTGAATAGGATAATCCCAAAGTTCGATAATTAATTGCAATACGCTTCCTTGTGTGCATGCAGAGGAGAATATTCACTGTAAGGGCATCTGTTTTTTATACAAAAATAATCAATTGATACATGATAATGTAATCTTAAAATTGGTTTAAACCAAAATCAAATTTCAGTATTTGTGAGTTAGGAAACAGGAGTTGAGGGATTGGGTTGTTTTTACCAGAGCTAAGCAATAGTCCATGTATTGGTGGAAGGAAAATGAGGGATTGAAATTCCTTATTTATCTCACTTAGATAATGGAACATGTATAAATGTCTTACTTGGGATGTGGTCAGTTTTCTTCAGCTAAAACCTGTCATCTTCCATAGAACAGAACCCCTGCCCAGTGATCGACATTATTGACTTGTAGCTCTGGCTCACTTCCCCTAGCAGTAAGTCTGTAGGCAGATTGCTGTTTTTCTGGCTTTCACTGCATATGTCCTCTCACGTTTTTCCACTTCTTTGTCAGAGGCTACATCCCTGCTAATCTGTTGTGAGAGTACTCCTATATCCATATCAGTCAAAAGGAGTCACTGTAAATCATTTATATTTGCATATCTAATTTGAAATGGATCAGGCGTCTTCAAATTCTGTAAAGGTTGTGTTGGAATAACTAGCTTAAAAATATTTCCATATATTCTTAGAAAATTGCTATAAGAAAAAGTTGGAGAAGGCTAGAATGCTTAAATGCATAGCAAATGTATAGTTACCATCAAGTGAGGCATATCCAGTGCATGGTCCAGGTAATTTGTATGACGTTAATGACTGGGAGTTGCCGGGCATAAGCAGGACAGTGAATTTGATGTATCTTCTAGATTATTCCTCAGAGTTGAAGTTTGCTGTCACATGGAAATAATTTATCACAATGCCTTTTCATATGTAACGTTATTTTGTAACTTTGCATCAGATCTTCATATGCAGCGCTTTGACAATGTATTTATTAAAGATGCAGTTTGATCATAACTTTGAATGGAAACTTCCATGCGTTCAATGCAAATACTTGAAATAGTGGGTCAAAGTAATACACAGTCACTAAAGCATTCTGTAGTTCCACTTTCAGTATCAGGATGATATTGATTGGTAGAAATCTGTTTGTGAAAGGTTCTATGCAGATAGGTCATGCTTGTGGTGAACAAAAGCGGGGAAAAAAGTTTGTACAGTTCTGTATAGGAATGGTTTTTCAAGCTGTTTTTCCCAAACTGATAATCTTTAATTTCCCATTTAAAATTGTGAGCATTATGTTAAAACTCTTAATTTGGTTGCATAATAATGATATTATTCCAAAGTAGCATACTAATATTAGTTTATTTAAACTGAAAAAAAAAAAAAGTAAGACAGATGCATATATTTCCAAGCTGATGGTTAATTAGCCAAGGTTAATAAAAAGGGAAGGTAGTATGTTTACAGCCTGTTAGCAAAGTGAAAATATAGCAAGTGGGATTAAAGAGCCACTTTATGGGATGGAGCTAATTATGAAAATGGAGTTTAGAATGGCAAAGATAATTTTATAGTCCATATGTGAGTTATCTCCATAAAATATCAACTGGAAGGATTTTTTAAAACTGTATCTTTAATTTTTTTTAATTTCATGAGTATTTACTCAGTAAATTTTTTTTGTGTTTAAAATTTTTAAAATGAAGAATGCACATCCATTACTGCACTTGTTCTGAGTGGTGTTTGCCTCCACAAATATAGAACATCTTGTCAACAATAGGGCTGAAAGAAAACGTTACTGCATTGTCAGTAGAAACATGTTCTTTTTGAGGGTACTAAAGAGGATAATTTAAAAGAAGTTTTTTAACAAGCTTTTGAAGTTTTTGTCTATTATTTCATATACTAACTTCTAATGTGTTCTAATACAAAAAAAGAAATGAGTCTTTGCTTGTTTTATTTAATGTATTTTCATATATGCTACTTTGTTGTAGCAATTGTTCTTTAAGTACTTCTCTTGCATGAGTAACTTTGACTCCTTCCTGGAATACCTGTGAATATTCCTAATTACCTGTGTATACTTACAACTGTGGTCCACGGCAGATAGGTAGAATATGTATCAACAAGATAGTAACTTGGGTTTATGTTACACAGTTTGCACATCCAGGAATACAACATAATTATCTTTGCTTACAGTGTTATACTGCACAGGATTGTTCATAATCTTTGGTCAGTAGAGATTCATTTTTTCTTGCAGGTAGACCTCATAGCTCTTTCTCCAAAATAACTTGGAAATGTGTAAAAATATATAGTTAAGGAAGAGCAGCTTGTAGGATTAAGTTTGTTACAATGCTTCTTTTTAAATAGCTTGAATAAATCAAAGTGTTACATGTATCTCCAAAAAGAACATTGAAATAAGAGAGAGATAAAGTTTTACTAGAGAACTGCCACTACCTCAAAACTTGAGATAGCTGTCTCATTTTTATTTTGGATGACCTGTTCAGGGTTTTTTTATTGTTGTTGTTTTGTGGGGGAGTTATTTTATTTGGGGTTTGGGGTTTTTTGTGTGCGTGTTGGGGATTTTTAGTTGTTTGTTTGTTTTTGTTTAGGATTTTTAGGGTTTTTTTTTTATTGTGTTTGTTTCAGTCTAAAGGAAGTTAAAATGGTACATTATTTGGTGCATTAATTATACCATTATGCTGCATGAACTAAAATTGTAGCAGGCCTTCAAAGCAATCTGATCTGTTCTCATACTGGAAATAAAAATATTGCCTAGGAATTATGCAGAAATAACCCTAGTAATATGAATGTACATGTTATCTCATATTGGTGTCACTTCTGGATTAGGCAAGCTCTAAACATTTATAATATACATTATATCCATTGTTTTGGAAGTTACCGTTTCTCCCTGCTGATTTACCAAGGTACTCAGAACTCAAAACAGTTCCTGCTTGTTTATCATAGAGCTTTAAATTCTGTCTGTGCTAGCATTTTAAAAGTATTCAGGAACTCGATGGGCTTTAGAAGTTCCTTAGTATTGCTTGGGAGATGGGGATTTTAGTCCAGATCAGCATTCAGTTGTTAAATGTATTTGAATTCTGACAACTTTTGGAGGGTTTTATGGAACACACTAAAAGGAGAAAATAATGGCCTGAAACAACAACCCAAACTGTTTCAGTCTAGCAGAACTGTGAAATCAGTTTTCAGAAATGTTTTATTTGTAGAGTTTTTGAAAAACAAAGGCAAATTCTTACACTTTTTTCTTTTGTGCCTCCCTAGATGTAATTGATAATTTGCATTCCTGCCCACAGATGTTTCCCCAGTGACAGGATGTTTGGGCTGCGGGAAATAAACTGAATGAAAGTTGACTTAAAATAGCTTTAACAGATAGCTCTTTACAATCAGTGATAACATAGGTGTGATGCCAGAATAAGCAAAATAATGATTTTTCTTGATGGAGAAGAATGAGTCTTTAATGACTTGAAATGAGAGTCATCTGAGAACATAAACAGTTTTTCACTCAATACTGACAACTTTTTAAATACTGCACACAGAAAAAGACCCATTTCACTGTTACATAGACACACTGACTTGCAATACAGTAAAACTAAGCTGCTGATCCTTTGAACCAGTAATGGATTTTAAGCGAAGAAAAATGTTTTAAACTTGGGTTGAAGTAGGTAGTGATCCCGCACACTTTGTGGTATTATCTCAGCATTTGAGGAAATTGCCTAAGCCCAAATAAATGGTCTGACAAAGACCAGTGTTCTGTTTCATTTTCCATTTGCAGGCATGTTTTCTCCTTTTGAGTTGAAGTATGTGGGAAAATGTGTAATCATGGGTTTAGAATTTGGTACAGGGCAATTAATTTATTTCTTCTGATTGTCTGTTACATACTCATCTTGTGGTAAACAATAAGGTTCTTGTGAACTTATAATACTCTGCTTTTATAATGCATCTAAGATACTATTTTAAATCCCAACTGTGGGAAGCAAACTTTGGAAAAAAATATTACATAAGCAGACAGGATGTCATTTGCTCTCCTTTTCCTCTGCTTGACACTGAACCGGCTCTGCAAGTCTCCTGTGTATACTCAGGAGTACTTTGAGCCAAATGTTTCAATATTTATATCACATGCAAGCAAACGAAAACAAAACTGGCAAAACAACAGAGATGGGAACCCCAGTGGGGTTAATTTAGCTTCCTCTGCAGTTCAGATTTAATGTATTTATTTATTAAAGCACAGTTTGTGCTTCTTATCTTAACATCTAGAAGATACTTTCAGAACAAAATCATTGTTGTGCAAGTCTTTCTATTTTTAAAGGAACCTAATGATGAAACGAGAATTGCTAGGTTTAATCAGTGCTGTCAAAGCTCTTTTGAAATAGTTGCTAGTAGTTGAAATATGTTGTGGGGTTTTTAAGATGCTGTTGGGATGAATACTACAGTCAGGGATGCACTTTGTCTATGTACAGGGCAAATTTTAGGGTTAAAGAAACATTTTGATGTAAAGAGTTTATTTGGTCAACTTCCTTCTAGCAGTGGTGCACAGTGATCAGGCTGCAAGGAATAATTGATGTGTTTTCAGTTACGTTTTTCAAAATGTTTAATGATTGGAAAGACTAAGCCAAAGATACAGATACAATCTCTGCTATGAGTGGTCCTGAAGAAGCAGTTTGCATGGGAAGCTGTTGTTATCCACTTGTCTTTTCTTCAGCGCCTTCTTCCAAAGACAGGATGTTGGATGTTTCTGTGTTCTGTTCTCGGTAACACAATAGCATTTATTTTCATAACCTTCTAAAAGCAGCTTCTGTATTTTTCAGTTTTAAAACCACTGTCAAGTGGGCAGAGTGAGGGAAGAAGGGCTAGTTTGAGGTGAACCAGATGAGGGCAAAGATACAGCTTCTTCATCATGAGTTTTCTGGATGATCTGCAGTCTGACGCTGCCGTCAGCACTAACTTTTTCAGTGTGTATTGTCCTAGGCAGGGCCAGGTGGGGTTTTTTCATGGAGAGTTGTGCAGACAGAACTTAAGAAGTTGCACCTGTTTCAATGAGCAGAAACAGTCAAAAGAGGAACAAACTTGGAGGGAAGGACAAGAAGCCTGGGGAATCACTACTGTGCTTCTGCAGGAGCAGCGGCCTTTCTCCAGACAGTTGCATTGAGCAAAAGCTGAGCACTATGTGTTTGAGAAAGCCTAAGCACTGGTGCAAAGTGCCTGATGACAAGGGAAGAAGCATAATGTGCACAGTGAGATGCATCTGAGGACAGAAGAGAATTAAGGCGCTCTGGGGAAGGGCTGGGGTTGCTTGGAGATGGTAGGATCTGAGTAGGATGCTGTGCAGCAGTGTTGGGTAGGAAATCTTTCTGAAAAGTTGTGGAGCTTGCATTTTTTTTACATTTAGTTCTGAATTTCGCAAAATGTGTGAGGCTCCTCCTGAGATCTCAAAAAACACACTTTAAAGCCATTTTCTCAGTCTCTGGTGTCTTCTTGGCTTTTGAACTTTCTTGGCATGGCTCTGTTGCTGTTTCTAGTCAATGACAAACTTGCAGTTGTTGTCCACCCTGTTGATGAAGTCAAAGGGTCTGATTCAAGAATAGGTCGTCACAAAAGCTGCACAAAGTGCTTAGAGCAGTTGCTCAAAAGGTGTTCTGTATTGCATTGTTATGTGGATAGGATTATGCACTGACTGCTTCTTTTGGTGTGTTTATGTGCATAAAGGAATGGATGTTAAGAATTTAAAAATACAATGCCAAATAGTGGTTTGAACAGTTACAAATTACTGTTTGCAAAACCTCTGGTGGTCTCTCCCACTTGTCTATCTGAAGGAATGGTCAGTAATAGGAAAACCAATTTATGGTTACATGTGATAACGTAATTCTCTTGTACATCTTGAAGTTTTTATTTAAAAAAGAGGTGACTGGTGTAAATGTTTGAAAGCATTAAATTGTGCTAAACACTGTCAGATGTCTACCTAACAGTATATATTTCTCCTGTAGTTTGACAATGATCTTAGGGAAGGAGAAACTTCCAAAAATACTAGGTAGTGATTAAGGAAACCTGACCTAAACAGAGTGGACAGATGCTTACTGTGGCCATGTTTGGTAGCTTATGTCTGAAAGGACGTGAAAGATGATAAATATTACATGGAGTTACTCCTCTTTGGGTATTATTCTGTAATAAATTATGTTCCTGTGATTTTTCACTTGCTACTTGTAGCAGCACAAACATATGAGTTAATGAGGAGCCTTGGTTTGGTTTTGAAAGGAAAAATCCACACGTAAATAATGTTAGAAACAATGAACTGCCTTTTACAGTGCTTGATCATTTCCCCTGTACCTGATCTTGCGGTCTGCGCAGTGCAGAGTGAGGTTAGAACACACATGGCTTTCTTGGGCATGCAGTGAAGAGAGAGAGGTGTGTTGCTAAGCTTTTGCTGAGGCTGAAGAGAGTGCTGTAAAATATTCTTGAGCCAGAAACATGATGACCTTCTGCAAAGCCTGGAAAGTCGACTGATACTGATAAAACTTGCACTCATATAAATACATTGACATTAATTCCAAAAAGAAATCTTTAACCTCTTATTCAGCTGCCTAAACTACATTGTATTTTAGGGTAGGTAAAAACGTTACCTAGAAACTTATGGTGCTTTAATATATAAACTGAAAATTTCTAACTGAAGAATTGCTGCCTTCCTTGCAGACAGCCTAAAAATAATTTCATGCTTGTCTATTCCTACTGGAACACTGTTTACAATAATGACTCCCTCTAATGTTGTTTCATAATTTTTGTTGAAGTTGTGTGTTCTGTTCTTCCTTTCATGGTGGAGTTGGACTTCAAACCCTGCTTTACTTCCCTTTCTCCCTAGTTGTCCAAGTGACAGCTGCCTTTGTTTTTGTGGCTATTTCTCTATACAGTGCTTATGTGTCTTAGCTGTCAGACTTTATCTGAATTGATTTGAAGAGACAAAACTCTCTCCTTCAGATTAAATGGTGTTTTCTCAGGCTGTTGGGATAAACGCTTCATGCCTTTCTCTTCCTCCTGAGTGTCCAGAAAGGCCAAAGTCCCTCTCCTTCATTGAGTCCATAGAGACAGATTTTATATACTGTTTCCTTAGCATTAGATTCTTCTGGTTGCACTTGCTCTACTCTGCACAGGAGTGTTACAAAGAGGGACCTGGTGGTTATCAGGGCTCTGCAACAGCTGTGCTGGCTATTGCCATGTCTTGTCTAAAATTCCTGTAGTATTGCCAGAGATGTGGCTGAGTGTCTAGTGAAAAATAAAGTGGAATGAGCTTTTGGAGTGGCAGCCTATGCTGTCCATGGTGAATAGCAAAAAGAAACAAGGCCTTACAGTGTGGCATCACCTACTGCTGTAGAGTGCATGAATTACTTCTTTTTGGCAAATATACTGCTATTGTACTGACTTTCTACATGGTATATTTACAAGTGTGACGTAATTCAGGCTACTCATATGTACTTCTTAAAAGCTCAACTTTGTATATGCATGATTTTTCAGGTGATTTTTGCTCCAGAACTTTATTGGGTGATTTTTTTGCCTCAGAACTGTACTGCCTTCTTCCTTTGGAAGATAAACATTAAGATCTGAATGATGCATTCATGGCATCTGGTGCTCAATTAAACATGGACAGGATGTCAGGCAAGACTCTTACGTGATATTTGGAGGAAGAGAGAACAAAATGAATTGTTTGGAGTCTGTTTTGTGAACAATGGACTGGTCAATCTCTTGAAATCACTCACTCTGCAGGTTACCTGTCAAAAAGTAGTAGTTTTCAGAAATAAAAAACTGCAAATTTGATAGTTCAGTCTTTCTTTCCTTTCTAAATAGAGCAATAACATTTTAATTTCCTTGTCTACTTAGTGTTCTGTGTTCCTGCATGCCGTGTTTGAGGTTTTGTTTTGAAAAAGGAAGTAGGCAGAGAGGAAGTTGAATGATATTAAAAATATTTGATTATTTTAAGTTGTGGAAGTGTTTATATGCTTCTTACGTAACACAGCCTGCACTGTCAGCCTGGAACTTTTCTACCTTTATTATGTATTTGGTTGATTTCAACTAATGGGAAACTGCTGAACTGACAGATGAGAATTTTTTAGTTTAACTTTTTTACTAAAACAGCAGTAAAACTTGAGTCTCAGTAATGACAAATGCCATTTAAACCTCATTTTGTATGATGCTTTGATGGACTTCACCTGAATTTTGTCTTTGCAGACGATGATGACTGCTTTAACTGCCTATGCATTAATTTAAGAAAAAATTTATTGCAAGATGTGTATCTATAGCTTGAAGTCAAATGATTTAATGTTCTTATATAAATACGCTACAGTACTTATTAAAATATAAAGTAATTAGGCATAAGAGCTAACTTACGCCTTATTAACAGCTCCATGGTTATTTTACAGTTAAGTATGATTGCTTCATCCTGTTTAAGAATATTATCTTCCTTTTGTTTTTAAAACTCTGTCATCTCTCCTGGCTAACAATGCATGGAGGACAATTTAAATTTCTGATGGTACTGTAAGGCTGCTTGAGAGCTTAGTAGAAATTTAGTTGATTTTAATGAAAAGTCCATAGAATCACGTGCATTTAACCACTTTAATGTTAACCCTTCACCAAACTGATAATTTACAGATGGGTCTTATTTTGGTAGGAAAAAGTGACTAATGGATGGGAAAAGAGCTTCATGGATTTTTTTAATGGATCGTGCTCCGCTTTCAGAAGTAGACCAGCCTTGAGCCTGTCAGTCTTTGCAAAGATCCAAGTATCTCTGTCCATGCATGCACAAATACAGTTTTAAAACCTGAATGGCTACCCTTAGCACTTGAAAAATGAACTTTTAAATAGCTTTTCTCATTCTAAATTGGTCAGATTCTTGGGATTAAAATGAGTGCAGTGAGTGAACATGCACGGGTATCCCTGTTCATGTGTGGTGCTGGAAGGCTGTACCTAGGGCTTGTGCCTGAGAGATGGTAAGCATTGTATCACCCAGCAGTACAGTAAGAATTACGTATATTCAGCATTTCTGCATGGTGCTGCTTATAGTGAGTTCATACCTATTTCAATCTAAAAAAAAGTTTGTGCTACGGTTAAACAGGATGTTTATAGATAGATAATAGCTAAGAAGTTTGGAAAAGGAAAATATGTAAATCAAGGTTATATACGGAATCATCTATGTCAGGCATCTGTTTGTGTTACTATTTATTTATTGTTACCTATAAATTTAAGGAAGTTATCCATAGGAAGGTTCAACTAAGGTTTTGTGGTGTTTTAAAGAAGGAATAGGGAGTGAGGACAAATGTATGGATTATCCTGCATGAAAACAGGGTTCTTCAACAGAAAAGAAGGGCTTAGTTTGATTCCACGTGTGCAGATCGGACTGTTGAGACCAACACGTTTTAATTTCTGTACAACTCCGCAGTGCTAAGTGGCATTTGAAGTAGAGTTGAATAGCTAAATTAAATGCCCTTGCATGTCTTCTCCTAGACTTTGGTGGCTAGTGGAATGTAATAGGTTATGTTGGTTGTAGGGGATGCTGAAAGGCAACAATCCTTTTCTTTTTTTTNTTGCTTAAGTCAGATCTTAAGAAACCCATACGTAAGTTCATGGCTGAAAAGAGAGGATAAATGGTTACTAGAAAGCCCAGGTCCAGACCAAGATCATTATATGGGTCACAGATGCACTACAGCATAGACAGTAGTTTAATTAGCCAAGAGAAAACAATTAATAAAAAGTTCTTGTTTATCTAAATAAGAGCAATTCCACATCCACATTTTCAGATTGGTCGTTTCTTGGAAGGAAATAGAACAGAAAATACCAGAGGATCTTACGTTCTGTGACTTCTGTGCATCTTTATGATCCAGATAGTCCTGTGTAAACTGTTTGGGATCTGCAACAAGTAATTTATGCATTAGATTAATTTCTTGCATTGCTAATAGTTATGTTTTATGAAATGGTAATAATACAACCTATAATCGTTCAAGGATAGAATTAATGAATAAATGGAAAATACTTCCAAGAAAAAAATAAACAGATAATCTACAACTTTTATAGCTGTATAAGAAAATGAAGACTGAGTTCAAATCCACATGGAAAGGGAATGCTGCTAGTCTGTTTAAATAGTGCTTAATGAATACATGGGCCAACCTCTGGAACTGTGCAATAAAAGTATCTCCAAAGGATTGAACAGTTCCAGATGTTAAATCATCTTGTGTGTGTCTCCTTTTACAATGTTATTTCTATGACTGGTTTATTCCATAAAAGTGTTCTTGAGCTCTGAGCGAAGTGTGGATGAGGACTAGCACAGAGTGCCATGAACCTGGAAATGCAGCAGTCCATGGGGCCCAGGGTGAGAGACTTATCTCTGTGGCTTAATTCTCTCACTGGGCAATTATCTTTACTTACCTGATACGGATACTGTGACACTTTATGTATCAAATACTTTTATGCTGTTTGAATTATTCTTCTTCTGCTAAACCAAGAAGAATGGAAGAGAAAGGCTTAAACTGTTCTTGTGTTAATTATTTACTCCCACGAAGTTTTTGCTAGTTACTTTCTTGTTTCCAAAGTAGATATGGCAATCCTTTTAGAGTTGTGTAATGCCATTTTTAATAGACACCAGAATGAATTATTGAAAGTTATCCCCCACTTCTGAAAGGGAAAAATAGCTCAATTTCTCATAGGCATTTTAAGGAGGCTCCTTGATGGCTTTATGCAAATTCCAAGTCTTTCATAAAAAATTTCTGTCTGCAAAATAAGCTGTTCATGGAAGCAGCAGATTACCATTTTCATTCACATCTGCTTTATTTCCTGTTTTTGACTGCTGTCAGAATCTTCCCTTCATCTATGAAAACAGAGTCAGATTACTCGAGTTAAAATATCTTCACAAATTGTAGCTGCTTGAAATACCACCTGAATTCTTGTAGATAATTCCTTTTCACTTTTGTTTTTTTCCATTCTGATTGCATATTGAAACACATTTGTGTGTGTCTCATGAGTTGCTCTCATTCCGAAGTAGGGAACTAGTTAAATTTCCATTATATTGCTTCTCAGGTCTCCTAGGCAGCTAGCTTCATCTGCTTTGCAGTTAATCCTAGAATGGGAGTATAAAATACCTCTTAATTTAGGAACTGAGGAAAGAAAGGATGTGTTAATCTCATGCCTTTTAGAGCATCACAGGTGCATATCCTCATTAGAGGTGCTTATCCACTCCTATTTTCCTCCTTGAAAAATTCCTTTATTGCATATTTTACTAACTGAAGTTCAGAAGACTATTGGGAAGTGTTGAATCCCTTGGCTTGTTAAAATTACTTCAGGGTACAACTAAATATTTATTATACAGCAGCCAATTAGCAACATAAAGCTATGTGATAAATTAATTAGTTTCTTGTGTTAACCCCTTTAAATCCCATATAAGCAATCCTTCACTCATTTCTTTTTTAAAATGTATATTAATGTTACATGAACTGGTAGAATTTTAATTTAGGCCATTTTCTAAGCCCCTCCAAGGTAACTGCATTTTACAAGAGCTGTATGATATCTGCTGCAGATTGACATAATCTTGAATGGTTTGATCAATTTGTCTTCCTTTGTTGCTTTGTCTTTGTATTGAAGCAAAGGTGGGCTACCTGTGCTCAAGTTCACAGTTCATTATAGGAAGTGTTTTATCTTCTGTGTGAGTGCTCTCTGCAGATTTGATGTCCCTTCTTTGAAGTTCTTCTTTTCAAATACATTGAAAAGCTTGGTTCCTTTTAGAAGGTGAGAAGCAGAAGAAAAAATAGGCAACAAAAAAAATCCCACCACTTCCATTACTCGGGAGCTGCCTATTTCAAAATAAATCTGTTTGGCCCTACAACGTTCTAGAGATTGACTGAAGATGCTCTTCTTGTGAAGAACTGACTTTTCACAGATGGATGCAGGACAGGGTCAGCTGTTTTTCTTCTCTAAACAGCAAACAAAATTATGCATCCTCAGACTTCTTTTGTGATAACAGGATTTCTAGGTCCTGTATCTTACTGAAAAATTTATATAAAACATAAGTGAAATGCTAAACTTATTTTGAAGCAATTTATGAGGAGAGCCTTTGAATTCTTGGGCTGATTGTTCATTCTGCTCTTATCCCAGTGGTTCATTTCTGCTGCCATAATTTTCAGTCTGTTCATGTCAGAGAAAAGACAATTTATTTCAGTGTTAATTAGATGATTTATCTCTTTTGAAACATAAGCAGTCTGATTTCTAAGAGTTTATTATGCTATTGTTCTTATATCTTGCCTTTTTTTCTATTCTTCACTTTGAAGTAAAGAGAACATAGACTTTATACATTTGGTAATTCTTTAGTTAGTATCAATGTGCTGATCTGTTGAGGCACTTTCAGCTCATCAAATGAAGGAACGTTCCTTTGCTATTACAGTAAAACTACACAAGTGCAAATGTCATTTGGCAATCTTTGAAAGTACTACATGTAAGTTTTGAAAATGGGTATTTTGCATAGAACACTTTATGCACAGAAAAAATTATTGTGCAGGTAGTAGTACTTTATTTGTATTGAATATTTCTAAACATGCCAGGTTGTAAAGCCAGAAAACCCCTCAAGTTTTCTTAACACTGACATGAATTCCATTATGTTTTCAGTTCTTGTCTCTTAAAAGTTTGAGCTGATAGTATATTTTCATTAAAAAACCCCAAAAACAATTGATGAAAATTATGCTTTCATGTACATAAATTGCAAAAATGGTGACCCTTAGTACCTTCTGTCAAGCCTAATTCATGCCATTTAAGAAAAGAAAAATCACCTATTTTGCATTTGACCATCTTCAGTTTCTTGTCATTCATTATTATTCTTTGCTTCCTTAAATTTAGGACCCTTCTATTCCCTTTGGTGTCTTGCTTGTATACTCTAATCAGATTACCCTTTAATTTTCTTCTTGGTAAATAAAGGTTTCTTTACTCTGTCACTGTGATTCTTCAGTCAAAAAATCCCCCATATGTTGGGTTTTTTTCTGCAAGCATTTCCCATTTTTACAGCATTGCTCTTGAAGGGGGGAATCCTGCATTTGCCTTTGCAGTACTAGTCTGATCAGTATCAGAGGCAAAGTAATTTTGTTTTCTGTGTTCTCCAGATTCCTTTATTTACCAGGTTAAGTACAATACTTCCATGGTGTCCAAGGAATAATATCCAAATCATTACTAGTCAGTATCCAGATCTCTTATTTTGAGTTACTGCTTCTGAGGACAGTGTTTCTCCCATTCTGTCACCTCACCTTTGTGACCATTTGTAGGTACAGCATTTCACTTGGCTGTTCTGGAAAGTTTGTCTTGGTTGTGTGCAGTCAGTGAAGAGCTGTGGTACCTCTGCGTCAGCACCGTGGTTTCTTCAGAATTTATTGCTGCTTGAGCACCACAAGGCTTTTTTTGAAATTGTTTTATTTTTCTTTAAAATCATCAAGAGCTGAATATTCTGATGAACAAGTACAGTGTTTTGGGGTGGTTCATGAGCTGCTGTGGAAAAGGTACAACCCTACTAAGATGGTATCCTTGAGCTCTATCATATGTCTCATTTTTAAGCCTTTTTAATTTATATGATGCTGTTTAATCAAAACTTTCTATAAAATCAAGTCACATGTTCTCAGATGCTGTAAGTGTTCTACATCAGAATTGTTTCTTTTTATCAACCAAGTTTTATAATGTTATCAAGAAAAAATTTTATGCTAATGCAAGTTGATTGGCATTAATTGTTGGCTGCTAGTGGTGACAAGAACTTTTGACTGAGGCCTAAACCAGGTGGTGATGCTGTAAACCTTCTGTGTTGTGCTGTGTGTCTGTATATCAGATTCTTCTTGGGGTACTTTTATTTGTGTATGCATTCTTTCTGATCTTTCCTAGTTAGCACAGTGTGTCATAAAAACAATCACACCACTCAGGAATGAAGGAAACTTAGTTGTGGTTATAAATACGTGAAAAACAAAAGGTTTCTGTTGCAGAAACAAGACCTGGCCTAATAATAGGGAACGCCATAATAGAAACAGTCTTCTTATTGTTCCTTTTGGCATTCACGAGCTTGCAGGCAAGGGGGCTCTGAGATTGGGTGGGATTCTTTATTATCTGTAGGTACTTATTATTGCAATGGCCATACCATGTTTGCTATTCTGAGTATAATATACCTGTGCTCTCCAGTGGAGGTAGGACTCTTAAAAACTCCTGATGTCAGTATTGAATGCAGTGTACTGTTGACAAGTCCTTGATTTCACTTCAAATAGTTCAGCCTCCTCTAATATGACATTGTATAAGCTATAGCGTTTTTAGTTTTGTAGTTTTGTACTTTTTATTAACTTGGAAAGATGCTAAAAAGAAGACTACATTGGTATTGAAAATCCATAGAAATATAACAAAAATTGAAGTAGCTGGAAATGGTAAGCTTAAATTTATCCATCATTGAGATCCTTTTATTTTCTTAACAGCAATTGAAACAATTGTATTGGGATGTGTTCCAGGGAGAACTTACCCTGAAGCCCCAGAAAGGAATCAAAAAGACCAAACCACTCTAGTTATATCACTGTCCAGCTGCCAGAATGGTGCATTGATGCTGTGAACATACTTTTGATACTCTATTTCTATTTCAGTGACACGCTATTTTTTTTTCAGTTTAATTCAGTGTCAACACAATAGAAGACTATGTTCCTTTTGGTTATGAAGCCGTGTCCTTTGAGTATGAATTAAATAAGTGACTTGGTAATACACAGGTTTAATTGGAGATTGGCTTTGAATTGTGTTTAAAAGAAGGAAAAAGAGGATTTTTTTTTTCTCTCTCTCTTACATAGCATAAACCTTTTCCTTTGTTGCATGACAGGGTAGCAGGTATATGTGTCAACATAACCAAACTCCAAATGCCTGTTACATTTCAGCATTGTTCAGAAACTCTTATATAGTATTTTACAACTGATGTGCAACTTCTCAAGAAAGTTACTCTTTATATGTTGTATGGTAGTTATGTTTTCTCTTTCACTACATTTTTTCACTAGGATTTCTTGTTAAAAAGATAACAAATACGACATTGTCAATAGTTCAATTCATTCTGTGCACACAAAGCAGGACTGTCTGGAGGTGACTATTCAGCATCCCAGTGGGCTCAGAAACCTTGGACTAGTCTCTTTTATGACAGTGAGATCAATGCTGCTGCTGAAGCTGTCGAGTGTGTTTAGGCTGTAATAATGTCTGCACCGTTATTTACCAGTAGAGTTCCAGAAGCACATTGTATTTGGGAAGGCTGTATGTTTGGTGGGTTGCTGGATTTAGGGAAAGGGAGAAGCACTTACTGAATGAAATGTCTAGACTCTTGTCTGCAGGAATCAGTTGTCTCTCACCTATTTGTATATTCATAACACATATCTCTAGCATCATCATTTTTCTCAGCTGTCACTTCACAGCAACAAAGCAGCAGCAGCAGCGGTGCCTGAGACGTCGCATTTATAACTACGGGAGCAGCAAAACAAAACAGGCAGTCATTCCCAATTGTACCAGGCTTCTTTTGTCTTTATGAAAGTAGAGAGGGATATTCAGTGTCTTAAATGTTTTTCGAAGATTAAAGTATGTAGATGTTTCTGTTCTCCTTCAGCTATGATTTTGAACACACCTCCCTTGCTTTGTTGTTTTCAAACCTGAGGCACTGTGTTATCTTTTGAATACAAAGGCTGTCCACACTGTTTGGTTATGCAACTGCTTTCATGACCTGTATGGCTGCTAGTCAGACTTGATTGACAATATTTCCTCTTAGACATGCTAGACAGGGATGCACAGGAGGCACTCTTAAAATTTAAAGTACTTTCTGATACCAGCCTAAAGCACTTTAAAAAGAAAAGAAAAGTCCACATAGCATTAATACTGTTCATGGGTAAGGCTGAAACACTATTTCAAAATGTGAACTTCTAAAATAGTTTCAGGTGACTGACACCTGTATGCCCAAATAAATTCCAAAAGAACTCATTAGATTATATCCCGTACATGCATTTCTGTAGTGGTTTGTTCCCCTCTCTTTAATGTTACAAGCCTCATGTCATGAAACATCTGTAACTCTTACTATATAACACTTCATCTCATAATTAATAAAGACTATTCTCTGTTAATAGCACATAAAGGATTTATTTTCAAAAAGTCCTAGTATGTATATTTACCTTTCCACCACAACAAAATGAAGTAAAAGGAGACTGTAGATGCTCATTATTGTGAGGAGTGTTTTGGTTTTCTGGTACGCACATGATAATGATTGTAATGTAATTCTCCAGTGGAGTAAAAGCTCCTTTTCCTGCATCTTCTCTGAACAAAGCCCAGCCCCTTTTTTCACCCAATGCTATTCCAGCAGATTGTGTCGTTAGCTTTTGAACTGGTTTAAAAAAATTATGTCCTTTATAAAGAGAGTGTAATACTTTTATGACCCCAATAATTCATTTGTATGGTTTCACTTCCATGAAAATCTATGAATTTGAGCTTAATTTCATAGAAGATAAAGGTTTTGATTCTGCTACCAAAAAATATCAGTGGACTGCTGCATACATACAGATGTTACTAATTTCAAGGATCAAGTGTGACACAAAGCCTTCAGGTGTAGTTTGGGACTGCATCTCAAACACAATCCAATGGAAGGATGAGTGTGTGTGTGTTAACATAGGGTATTTTTATAGTTAGGAAAGATGTCTTGGAAAGACTATTTCTTTGGGGTTTTTTTCCCCTTCTTTCCTATCTTTGAAATACAGAACTTCTTAGTTAATGAACTGTAAAGTGGACGTGTCCTGCAGGGTAATCTTTTACCTGAGAGAGCTGATGAGTAGGCGGTGGTGTTTGGACTACGAATTAAGCATTTCCCATCTAGTGCACACTTAACCAGAACACCTGATCTCCTGAGTCCTGGCCGTGAGTCCATGGGCAGCTGACTTCAGATTCATCAGTGCTTCTCTTCTTTAAAAATTTTTAAGAACCCAAACCATAAAATCTAAGTGTTGTTAAATTTAAAAAAAAAAAAAAAATAAAATCCTCATTACCCCCAATGATGAGATATTAATTTTTGTTTGGCTTTGCTAACCTGTGATTTTTAAATAAATGATGATAATACATACCATGTCTAGCAGAGATTATACTTTCAGTTTCTGCTGAAGTGAAATACTGGCAGTTTAAATAGCCCAAGAGAAGCAGTGGTTTATTTGTGAGCTTCCAGACAGGGGAAGACAGTGACTTCTTGAGGAGGCAAAGTTGGTAAGGCATATTACCTAACACAAGGAAGGAAAAAGTGCTACCATTGCTTCAGAAGAGGCCTTGTCCTAGGCTTTAATTAATCCTGTAACAGAAGCAGAGGCAACGAGATGGAAAATGAATTACAAAAAATAGCACGCAGAATAACTAGGCACTTGGTCTTCACATGTTGATTTGCCATACTAGGCAACCTTTGGAGTCCAGGATTCCCATCTTTCTTGTTGGATATCCATTTCTTGGAAAGCGTCACTGGCATGAATTCGCTCACTGCCCCAGTTCCTTGAACTGAAAGGTGCAGGTAATGGTTACAAACCAGCTGAATCCATAGCGTGTACCTGTGGATGGGAGGTACCGTGTTGGTGCTTCATGAGCTTGTGCTGTAATAACTTCTCACTAACTCCTGGAAAGGTTTAAAGGTGAAGCTCTGGTGTTCACTTAATTCAGATGAGTCCATTCATTTATCCTAAACGATCAAAAGCTACTTTGTTTTCCATAGGATGTTACCTTGGACTGAGTTGCTTGAGCACAGAGGGGTTTTTATTTGTTTTTGTTTCCTCCAGTGAACACAAGGTCGAAGGGATTGAAGTAGCTTCCAGCTATGTTATGTAGTTTTAACTTGTGTGATACTCTTTAAAACAGTTTGCTTTTGTGGCTCCTTTTTTGGTGATAAATCAGATCATAAACACCTGCAATTTTTAAAATAAGTGGGAAGAAAAATGCATCTGTTCTCAGGTCCTCTAGAGAAGGATGAAAAATCTTTCTGAATTCCCTACAGATAGGCAGAATTTAAATAGGGAAAGTCCTTTAACCGAAACGCATGAATTTCACTGGAGGAATAACTTAACATTAAAATGAGCAAAAGGCAAAATTATTCATTCTGTAATACTTAGTCAAATAACCTGAGTAGCATATACTCTTCCACCCCCCTGGCATCTTTCTTCTTTTTTTTTTTTTTTAAGGAAGGGAAACAAAGTTTACACTTGGTAAGTGCTGTGGTAACCATGCTACAGTGACATGTATAGCTGGTTTAAGAAGTTTTCTTCACTGTCCTAAGGTGCTTTTTCAATTAAGAATTGTCACTACTGAGGGAACACGTTTAACTTTATCGTTAAAGGGGATGTACCACATAACAAAATCTTCTAGCTTCTTGTTTACCATTAAACACTGACAAAGTCTAATTAATTTGGATATAATTAAGTCTTGTAGCTGTATCCAAATGTCAAGTTAATGCTTCAAAAATGTTGTGAGTGAGAGCTTAAAAGAGTTTATCAAAGAAATAAAATGCTAGAGCCTAGTTCCATATACTGGGCATGTTTTTTTTGGCTATACTGCTGCAGTAGGAGAGAGTTGGTTTCTATCAAATTTTGCTGTAACTTCAATCTGGGAAAACTGTCAAAATTTTTTTCTTTTTAATGGTGATAATGTGATCTGTGCATTATTACTGAAACCTGATAAATTTTGTTACAGACAAGTACTTCATCTGCTCATCAACCTTGTCTTAGAAGTTTAATAAGTAAGGGACCTTTTAGAGCAAACAGTTCAGTACTGAAATCTTGTGAACATCATTAAATTTAAAAGTAAAACATTTTGTCTTCGTTTTTTTAAGCTTTGTGAAACCACATATATTAAAATACTTTGTAAGCAGCAGAGTAAATAAGACAGAATGTTGCACATTACTATAATTCTGGTAAACTAGAAGGAGTGTTAAATCTGCGTGGTTTCAGTCTGCATTTCTGTATACCCTGATAATTTATTTACTTTTTTTAGCCCTGAGTAGTGTTTGTTCAGAATTAGGTAAGTGTGGTGGATAAAAAAAAAGTGATTTTTCAAGATAGAGTTTGTATGTTAGAAACTTGGTATGTAACCAGTTGTGAGTTTAGACTGGAAAAAATCCTTTGTTTACAATATGGGAACATTCTGGCTTGATTCTACAGGAAGGCTGATGTTAGTCATTTGTTTTGCATCATCTTTTTTTTCTGTCAAAATAATCACAGTTATCTTTTCAGAATTAGGTGTCATACTGAGTGAAGAGGAGAGCCTAGAATTACTGATTGGTGTTTATTGTAGAGATTAGGAGAGACAGAAAGGTGTTTACTCATTAGAAGAGTGTGATGGTTCACTGAGCTCCTTCTATCTCGTAGGAATTCTGTCACACTTGGATAAAGCCATGGTTTGATTCATGTACAGTCACTGTAAACAGCATTACAGCTCTACATTCTATCATCACCTGATGGTGTGTGCACGTTCCTCTGAGAGACAAACTGAATATGCAAGCCACAGGAAAGAGCAAGATTTTAAAGTGGCTTTGTCCTTTTCCAGAAGCGATGCCTTCAGGATAGTACTATCCTTGAAGCTTGCACTGGAGTCTTGGTAGAGTTGTTTATATGTATTGTGACATGGGTAAGGTTACATCTGGTTTTCTTATGGTAGGGCACATAGATCTTAAATAATGTATCTGTTGGGGGCAGTGCACAGGTGAGAAAATGAGAGGTTTACTTCACTACGTTTTATTTGGCTTTTTCTTTTTCTGTGCCTGTAATTAAAAATCAAATATTTTCATTAGCTCTTTTTTTTCCCGTAATACCAAAAATGCATACTGCAGTCTTAAAGTAACTTAACTAGAATTTATTTCTTCATTCATTTGTTAAAAGAAAAACTGTAAAGCTTTATTTTCTCTGATAATTTAGTGCAGAATTGCAGATTTTTTTCCATGAACTCTTCTGACTAATGAAATACTTAGATTTTTTTACTCTTATTTGCAAATTTTTTTCATCCATGAATCTTAACATTGTAAATGATAAATAACTTTGTCATATCGTACAAACTAGCTTAAGAGCTCTTTTTATGGAAGCCAAGTATTTGTAGTATTTCCAAATCTTGTGGAAATGGATAAGCGGGCCTGAGCCCAGACTGTTTCTCCTTTGTCTGCAAGATGCTTCTTTTCCTCTTTCACCATAGTATCTGTCTACCAGAGCACCTGCCTGGAGCTCCTCAAAAGGAATTTCCACTCTGCATTGCACTTGAATGTAGGCAACATTTTTACCTGTGTCTTGGTTTGAGACAAATTAGGAGGAAACGTCTTGAGATGAGCATGTCCTCTATTGGAAGGCAGGTTTCAGCAGCCCCTCCCCAACAGGTTCAAAAGGAATTTCTTGGAGAAAAGTGAAAAGAATCTGTTTATTTAACAAGCAGGGTGCACACAGGCACAAGAAAAAAAAAAAAGAATGATGTTAGATAAACCTTCTCATCTTGGAGAAAGATGGTGGATTTTTAGAGTCCTGCTCGGCTTCTCCTGAGGCCCTCCGGAGCCGGGATGCGGCGCCCCAGGGCCTCCCCTCCAGGCTGTGGCGTGGGACTCCTGGCAATGTTCTGGTGTTTCCAACTGGAGCAAAGCTGAACAGTTCCAGAAGAAAAAGAAGAAGAAGAAGCCACAGTCCTGGGAAAAACTTCTTGCCTAACAAACAAGAAGCGAGCTAAAAAGCAGGAAGGTGCTCCCTCGACTCTGCAGTGATGAGAACGTGGGGGAGTGTGTGTGTGTCCTTGAACACAAAACCAGCCATACCGAAGAATTCACCTGGCTTCTCTCCCCCCTCTCCGGGACCCAGCTTAAAGCTATGGCACCCATTTCTGGGCAATAAGCAGACGATAGGGGAATACAGCATTATCGTAAAATCACCCCAAGACAACCTGTTATCTTCATTCTGTTCTCCTGCATTTCTTTTCATATTTTTAGATACTTTTGTTTGAGCTCAGATATGACATTTTCTTGCAGGAAGGGTCTTACTGTTGCTTTCCAACCTAGCATTCATGACCTCAGTTGTCATTATCAGAAACTGAGCTGTGATGGGAGAGGAGGAGAAGTTTGGCCTAAACACGCTGTCAAAATACTTGCATAAGAAAATAATTAAATGAGAAAATAAAATACACCCATTTAAAGCTACCTTACTCTTTATATAATGAGCTTGCTGTTTTTAATCTTGCTATGAAAATGAATTTATTTCTAAATTGTAATTGTTCCATTCTGCAAACAATAAGATGGCAATGTAGATAGAACGAGTTTCATTTTCCAGCTGAATCTGTGTTCAGAGTTTTGTTTACATAAAGTCTCCCAGAACAAAATGAACTTTTTTTTTTTTTTAATGGGATCTATGGTGTTAGGTAAGACAAAGAGGATGAAAGGAATAATTTAATATTTCTGAAGTTATTGGTAAAACCTCATGAGAAATCCTGGCCTCATTTACAAGAGTGCAGTAGTATTGGCTTATTGACCTGAAGCACTTGAAATAACTGTCTTAAACATCTCATGCAGAGGCTGGATTCTCCAGCTGAACTATCTGGGCACTGCAGTAATAATGTTATAGCTAATAATATACAAATGTTAAAAAAAAAAGTCATTTGCAGTCTCAAGAACTAGAATAGTCCTAGAATTTTTAGGACATGAGACTGATGTACTGGGGTAGCTGTGCATCCAAATTGTTGAAAAGATAATACAGAATTGTCATGAAATGGGCAACTATAGATTTCAGCATTTTAGTGTAGCCTGCTCTTCTGATTTGCTGCGCAGCACTGGGGAAGCGGATTAACCTCAATCTTTTCTTCAGCAGGGAGAACAATTCGCTCTTTTATAACAGATGGTATGAATAGTTCAGTTTATGATGCAAGTTCTAAGCGATTTTATAATACTGTAATCCCTCTTACAGCTTAAGAGATGGAGTAGTATACAACAACCCAGTAGGTAATCAAGAAACTGGCATTTGGGATTGCTGAAGACTAATGAAGCTTAAAATGTTTGCATTTGACTTGTTGATGGGAAATACTAAAATGGAAATACTAATGGCCAGAGGGCTTTACCGGTAAATTGACCTATGTTTTCTAAAAAGGTATGAGACTCCTAATTTAATGTGTCACTTAAAAGCACATTTGACTGCACTAATCTGCACTGGAAATTCATAGAGTAGGGAGAATAGTTGGAAGTGTGTGGGTATACTACAAGTTACCTATCTTGATCTGGAATTCCTGGACTATATCTGACAAAAAAATTATCTCTGAACACCTACTTAGGAATTTCAGAATGCAGCTTTTACCCCAATTTCCTTTGTTTCTTCATTGTTTTTAATTAGAATTAATTTCTCGTTATCTGGGTCTTGCTCCTGCAAAGGTGGGCTTTTCTTTGTGTGTTTGTTTCTCTGCAATTTGAGTGAGTTTTCTTTAGCCATGTAAATGAGGGGCTGCTGGACCAGTAAAACCAGGGTTAAATGTTTTCTGATGGGAGGCACACTGGTGTGATGAAAGTTCATTTTTCAGCAAGAAAAGAAACTGTTGGGAGTGTGGTCACCAGCAGCTGAACATTAACCAGCAGTGTGCCTGGCTGACCGAGAAGTCATCCTGTATCAGCAATGGTGTGGCCAGCAGCACCAGGGCAGTGATTGTCCTGCTGGGCTCAGCACTGGTGAGGCCACACCTCAAATCCTGTGTTCAGTTTTGGACCCCTCACTACAAGAAAGACACTAAGGTGCTGGAGCAAGTCCAGAGAGGGCAACAAAGCTGGTGAAGGGTCTGGAGCACAAGTTGAGGAACTGTGTGAGGAGTGGCTGTGGAGCTGGGTTTGTTTAGCCTGGAGAAAAGGAGGCTCAGAGGGGACCTTTCTACTCTCTACAGCTGCCTGAAAGGAGGGTGTAGCAAGGTGGGAGTCAGTATCTTCTCCCAACTAACAAGCAGTAGAACAAGAGGAAATGGCCTCAAGTTGCTCCAGGGAAGGTTTAGATTGGATATGAGGAAAAATTTCTTCACTGGAAGGGTTGTTAAGCATTGGAACAGGCTGCCCAGGGAAGAGGTTGAATCACCATCCCTGGAGGTATTTAAAAGACATGTAGATGTGGTACGTAGGGACACAATTTTAGCGGTGACCTTTGCTGTGCTGGGTTAACAGTTGGACTTGATCTTAGAGGTCTTCTCCAACCTAAACAATTCTATGTTTATTTCCTCAGCACTGGAGAAGCCTGCACAGCTGGATGATGATGACAGAGACCCAGAAAGCTGAAGTGATCTTTATGTTTTTGGAAAGGAAATTAATTCAGTAATTTTATTGTATATGAAGTATATTATAATTTCATTCCAGAAGCTTGAAGACAATGCATCTTTTCTAATTTTCTTTTGATGTGCATGTATGAATGTTTGGGATGTCCCAGATGATGAGTTAGTGAAGATGTAGCTTTGTGTGTTTGGTTTTTTCCCAGCAGAAGTCAGAAATTAAGAACAATATTTATCTCCTGATAATCCAGTGTAAGCATAATACAGTGATTTTAAAATAGTTGACTGAACACATCAAAGCATATATGAGACATTTTCTAAAATATTCTCCAATATTGTAGTCTCAGCATTGTTTACCTATGCAAAAATAGTTCACAAAATTTTCTCTAATATTCTATATTTCATATACAGGTTAAAGGTTTTCTGAAGTCTTTCTTTTTCTTATTAAAATACTGAACTTATTACCATTAACACTGAATGGAAGCCCTGGAGAGATCAGTGTTGTAAAATGTGAGACCTCTGCCTGCACCCATTCATGTAAATGAACCTATTAAGTACACACTTCACAACTTAAGCAAGATGACTATTTTAAGTAGTTAGCTTCAGTAATCACAACAGACCAGGAACTGTACCTCATATTTCATAACTTACTGTTTTTAATGTTTCAAAGTGGCTTTTCTGCAGAAACACAGGATCATAAAAAGCTTTTGGATTATTTCTTCTACTCAAGCACTTTTGTGCTTATTTCCCTCTGAGTTCAACTGGTGAGTTTTTTATGGCATTTACTCTTAAATTTATACAAATTGGAAAGTCTCCCCTAACCTTTAACAACGTGAAATCTAGTATCTGTCTGAAGCCAGTTGCCTAGACTACTGTCTGGGCAAGGGGAATGTATAGACACCTGCAGAGAGTCATTCCTGCCTTCATTTGGAGTGGAACAATATGCCATCTGGGGATGTGGAGCCTGCTAGCTTTGGCTATGCTTGATTTATTAGATAATTAAACTTAGATGAAAGAAAATCTCATACACGATTTTAATTTACTTTTGCTCAACAAAAAAGTCTTGATCCAATTTTGCGTGTCTAGTCTTTAATTTCAGGATAATTATTATTAGTGCTTGTTTGTTTCAGTGACTCAAATACTTGGACAAACCATAAATATTGTATAGTAAAACAGGACGTATAAAATACAGGTGTCTGATTTCAAGCATCTGCATGTAGGTACAAAAGCAGCATTGACCTGGTTTTCAGAACTAGAGCACTGCTGGTTGTGCCAACAAAAATAGAGCATGCTGACACTTTCTCAGAAACTGGTTTTCAGCATATGATCTCCAAAGTCGTGCTCTGAGGTATGTGGTGATAGGGGATTGCTTTTCATTTTTCATTTCCAGAGCTATTGTCTGGCTTAATAATATTTGTCACTCTAATCTATGGAGGAAGACGTGTTCGTTCCACTTTTACTTTTGCTCTGCCTCTATGCTGTGAGGCATACAGGGCTTTTTGTCTTGTGAGCTTCATAGCCAAATGAGTTTTTCAGGAAAAGGAAAGATTGCTATTAGTGTTAAAGTTTTAAGAAAGAGCCATCAAGATGAGCTTGTGCTTCACCATTCACCACTAATCTTTCCTTTTTAATCATAAATCTATGCCTTCTTGCTTGTTTTGTCATTGATCAAAACTGTGGTGTTTGGAGTAGGAGCTCGTTCTGAGTCATCAGTGTACATGGAGTGTGTGGGACTGAGGAATATGCAGGTATTTAGCTGGACTGAATTAAAATGGCCTTGCCCAGAACCCAGTTAGGAATTTTATGTCAGTCGTGCTGCCTTTATGCTCCCACCCATCTTCATGCAGCACATGGCCCACTCCTGCAAGCTGTGTGTGCTTAGGGAGGAGGCTGCTGCTCCCAGCTGGCTTTCCTCTGCACTGAGGGGATGCTTTGCTGGTGGACTAAAAACAGCAAAGGCTATTTGCACTATTTAAGCTTAAGTAGAGTAAGTGAGCAAGAAGCACAAGTCTGCTCCCTCGTGATTGGAAGCTGTGTTGGTAATCATTCAAGATAAAAACAAAGCTAGTATTCTTGGAAATGCTTTTAGTCAATTTAAAAACCTTGTTTTCATGATGGAGTGTTGCTCAGTTGTAAGCACTTTCAGATACAAGGGTTTACTTTGCAGGTGAATATATAAAAGCAAAATTCGTAAAGTAACTTTACTTTGTGTAAAGTAGATCTCTTATTTAGAAAATTCTAACAGAAGTTCATACAGGTTATTGAAGGATAGATTGTCCACTGGGAAGCATCTAAGTGCGTTCAAGGAAGAAATCTGATGTGTTACAGAGGGAGTGCAAGTTTGTGCTGTCATCTCTCCTAGACCTATTATTGACTGAGAGTTACAGCATGTGCATTTTAGATAGCAGACCTGGTTGGCATTTCTAACCCCTTAGTTATGAGCTATTGAACATCGTCTCGTAGCAAGGGGAAAGAAAGAACATTAAAACAAGCCTAAAGCTTTGATCAGCGTTGTGATTTTTAATCTTTTGTATTCAGTTAGAAGTTTTTATTGGCAAAATGGGATTTTGCAACTCCTTATTGCCTTATGGAAAAATGCAAGTGATGCCTGATCTTAATACTAGTTTCCTCCCAGTGACACAGTCTAACCAGACGTACTTTCAGAAACTGTATATAAATGTTGTATGTCAAGAAAATGTGTATTATATTTGACGCAAATAATGGCTGTCTTTATTGCTTGTCTGCATTTAAGAGAGACAAGTATTCATTCTGAAAAACAGCTCTATGTGTAATGTTACAAGTAGCATTATATATTCAGAAAACTGTATGGTTTTAAATGAACCTTTTTAAAAAATGCTGTTGCTGTACAAATACCTAGAAAGAGAAGACACATAACACTTGGAAACAAAATGTGAGCCATCACCCTAGGTTTTCTATTTATAGAAGTTCCTTAATGGTTGAATCTGTATCATTCTTGTAGTAAACCTAGATGCTAAACTGTTTAGAATGGGCCAGGATTGCTGTGTTGGATGCAAATGATGGGTCTTGTTCATCAGTCTTTTGGATTACACAGGGGTGGCATGTTAATTGTGTGAATGGCTATATCCTCACTATCAATACCAGATACAGAACTGAGGGCTCCTGAGGCATAACACCTCAGGAGCATTGGGCCACAAGAAGAGTTGTTGGAGTGCATTTCTGAAGGGAATATACTGAGAACTGGCAGTGTGAATTACAGATTGATCAGAGAAGCCCAGTAATTCATCCTATTAAACATATCCTGCTGCTGACGGAGCAAAATGACTGCTTTTACTGTGCAGCAGCAAGTTCGCTTGGAGATAACAAGTCTGACAACATCCTAAAAGTATGAAGGAGAATTTAAATTAAAATAAAGGTCAGCTGTATATATTTAAGCTTTTAAAAAAATAGTCAAAGGACAAAAAAATTGGATTGGCCATGTGAAGATAAGGTTGCTGGCATGGTGGGAAATAAAAAGAAGGGAAAGAAATGGAGAGGTGAACTTTTAACCCAACCAAAACAAATTAAATCTGTGTCCCTCAAAAGCAAAGCATTGTCAGAAGAATTACCCTTACTAACAACCAAGCATGTCCGTAATGAGATCAAGGACTTAACCTCTGACAGAACAGGGTAACAAAGCACCTCTCTGATCAATACAACTGTATTTTGGTGTCTCTCCCTCGGTGTTATAGGAAAATTAAGTAAACCTATCTGCAGTGGCATTCTTTCCTTTAGAAATGATATTTTAGAATTCTAAAGCATGTTTTATATTTGCTTCAGGCAGCACAATTTATCAGAGAAACTCTTGCCATTTACCTGGTTTCAGAGTCTTAAGTATTCATCTTGGAAGAGTAATGATTCTGAAGAATGACTCATATCTTCAGAAGCATCCTGGACATCAGTGATCCCCAAATGTTTTTGCTTGAACTGTATTACTGGGTGCTTTTTGTGTGTGGGAGAGAAGTTAAGCAAAAATGGGTAAATGCAACGTGGAAAGTTGCAAAATTATTTAAAATAAAAGAATCCCTTCCCTGCAAAAGAACAAAACTCAAATTTCTAAAGATCTGGGACAGGATAAAATCGGGTGACATACATGTGCCATGTGTTCAGTGATACAGTGTTTGAAACATAGTAACTGATTTTAAAAGATCAGGTATTCAGTAAAAAAAAAAAGTAACTGCTTTGTAAAACAAAAGCAGAAGCAGTACAGTGTTTGGAACTTCTCTGTTTACATCTGACATCTCTGTAAATTCTGAAAACAGTCTAGATACTTTTCAGATTTGAGGGTAATATGCTTGTTCCCATTGAAAGTGAGCAAGGTATGTGTCTGCTGACCAGTAAAGATACTATTTCTGTCTTGAGAGAGCTTGGTATCTGTGATGCTAAAATGCTTCATCATAAAAATGGATTTTAAATTACTATATACAGCAAAGTCATTTTATCTAACCCAGAACCATTCAGTATTATCAAAGAATGGTAATATTCCTCTGGTTTGAAGGGAAAATATACTCAATTTTATTCTCATAATGCTTCTTGTCATGCTGGAAGGTCTTACTTTTGAATATTGTCTGACTGAGAAATTTTTTTTCCTGTGTTTGAGACATTTCTTCTCCGAGTAAAAATGCTGGATGAGATGTTAGGAAAAAAAATGGAAATAGCAAAACTGATTTATGAGCCTGTTTGTTATCTGACATGACTTTAACCTTTTGCTTTGTGTAACAATTTACTAAGAGAATTCCTTAATTGTTATGTCACAAAACCCCATATAACATCCAAGTACTGCCAGATCTCTTGAGCATTCCAGGACAAGTTCTCCCATTGTACTTTTTAACCTTTTTGAGAATATGGGGAAGACTTCTTTTGTACATAAAGATGTGTGTGTTTAGATTAACAAACAGCACTTGGTCAAGGATATAAAAAAGGAAAAAAAATAAAATCTAGGCCAGGAGGTCTTAGAGATTTCTCCTTTCAAGTAACAGCTCTTAAAGAGCTTCTAAGGGAAAACGGCAGGGTCTCAACAAAGTGAAAATTTTGTTCATGTTTTGCCTGTTCACAGTGCTGTTGTTTTGTTTGTAGCTGAGATTCATGTGACTGTTGAGGGAGTCTGTTTGGATGAAAGATTTGAAATGTTTTGATCTTCAGTGATTTCACTTTCATAAATGTGTGTCTTCAGAAGACATTAATTGCATTAATTTACCAGGACTGCCTATTTTCAGAGGTGAGCACCTGTCTCTGCACCCCAGGAGTCATCTTGTCCTTTTTGGAGACAGCAGGGTGTGGAGATGGTAAACTGGCTTACACTGCTGTTTGGGGGCAGTGAAGCTGGCAGAGTGCTGGTGCATCACAGTCCATTCCAAGGCATGCTCTGTTTGTAGCACCAGTCCTGCCCTTATGCACCAGGTTCGCTCAGTCCTGTACGTTCCCATCCTTTTGTCTTTCTCTGTATGCTTCTCTTATTTGTCCTGAAGAACTCTCCTTACCCACACTTGGCACAAATAAAAAAGGAGCAGTGATTTGCTTCATCTACAAGCAGAAGGGAAGGCACTGTAGAATACTTTCATTTCCAGCGTTTTCTTAACTCAGAGAAGAAAGAGAATTACTTTTCAGTCTGGTCATAAGGCAAATCAGTAAGTACAAATGGTCCCCGGATTCAGGAAATAAATACCTGCTTTTTGTCAGTCTCTGTGTGCAGACCTAGACCAGCTTCAAAACTCAGTCTGTGGGATACATAGTTAGGTAAAACCATCCTCTTGGTTCACAGCAAGCCCAAGTCACTGCTCCTAGAAGTTATTCCTGTGGTGAGGTAATGCCTCTTCACAGGTTTCTCTCATTCCCAGAATGAGTTTTGAAGCTGAGATACTGTCATTTTTGGTATCATGTTACCCCTTTTAATTATTAGTAGCAGGCCTTCTGAAGTCACAGGTAGAGATGATTTCTTCCTTCAGTCCCTGGACTGTTCAGAATCACAAGACAGCGCTGGTCAGCTCTGTTGAGATTCATGTGTAGAAAGTCTCAGTTTTCCACCCGTCTCTGCTTGCATGCATGTTATAGGTACACAAGGACCTGTTCAGATTTAGTTGCTAAGGTCCAGGGTCTTGTCTGACATCTCAGCATTACCAGTTTGAGATTCTTGAGATATATTTCAGAGCCATGTTCAAAATTGCTACTTAATTCATTTTAAATTGAAAGTGTCCTTCTCCACGGAGATAATTTCTGCCACTGAACGAGTCAACTGCAGGTTTTTATGTCTGATTATTCCTATGTGATAATGTTTCATAGCAACAAAGTGATGCTGAGCCCGTGCTGCAAGTTGGTCTTGCTCCAAATGGTCTTAAAATTCTAATTGAATCTGTAAATAGAGCTCTTTCTTTTGCTTTTTTTTTTTTTTTTGCTTTCAGGCTTGCTATTTGTAGGGAGATGAGAAGTTGTGCTCACTACACGTCAAAGCTGTTACACCACTGAGATTAAACTGTTGTTTTTCTGTTCTGACTGTAGTTCCAAAGGCTGAACTACCAAGTCTCAGAAAAAAAACTCTTAAATGAGTAAGTAAATAAAGGTATTTGTTGGTGTTTGTTGGTATTGTTGATATTTGCTGGTATTCCTTTCTCCTTACACATCAGAATTCAATTGACAACCTCTTCTGTTTCAAATGTGAATTTTTTGAGATGTCACAGATGCCCACTGAATTTGTCAAACCATAAGCATTGGGTTACACTGATATTTTTGGAGAGCAGTACTGCACTGATGGAACGATGTGGATCCCAGTGTATAAGAATTACTGCTTTGTAGTCTTCATGTTGGGATTCACATTCTGACTCACATTCTCAGCTGACAGAAGGACTTGGTAGAATCACTGAGTGCCACTGTGTAGAGCATGGCTTGTTCTTCCTCTCTTGTGAAGAGTACACATTTCCAAGAGCTTTGCATTCCTTAAAGACATAAGCAGTTCTGGCAGTGTTCCTTAGGCTGCTTTTATGTGACTGCATAAAGTTGGGAGGTGTGTTATTGCTGCAAAATTCGATTACTTGCATATGACACCAAGAGTTCAGCATTAACTGCAGTATTTTGTCTCAAAAGTGAATTTGGCTCACAGTTAAAGATTCTCTTTTTGTCAGCTTGAACAGACCAATTATGTTCCCAAGAAGCTGAAGCAGGTCAGCAGCTAAGGCTAAACTCTGGGCTGTGCTCTGTTGCAGGGATCTGCCGTGGCCATAAAAGCTGATGTGAGAATTGCATGGCTAGCTTCCAGCAGCTTTGATGTAGAACTCTTTTTATAGCTGGGGCAGGTAATGGTGTTCCAAAACAGAGAAAATGGTATGTAATTTTGTGAATACCCATCCAGAGAAAAGACAGATAAAGAGGGTTTGAGAAGGATGTATAGGTCTTTATTTTTTTTAAGATACAGTTTTAATGAAAGCTTTTTAGGTGTTGGCAGCATATCCAAACACCTGCTGCAATGTTTAATTAAAATACTCCAGCTGAATGGAAAGCTTTCCTCCTGACCTTTATTGAAAAGCAAAGGATTATTTGACTTTGCATAGTTCTAACAAAAAACCCCCTTAGTTTTTACAGGAAAAAATGCAGGTGATGAGTTCCCAATATGAAAAATAGTCAGTTGTGATTTTTCCCTATGCAGTTGTTTCAGATTAGCTCGTTTTATTGGACCCTTTTCAATTAATTCGTTTTGATTAAAGTTGCACAGGAATAGAGACGACAATTAATCTGCAGCTTAGAGTGTGATATATTGCAATACCGTTTGTTTTTTCTCTGATGCATCATGGCTGTGACATTTTGTTTATTATTTAACATTCCATGATTCACCTTTTGGTCCAGATTAAAAAATGTGCCGTGTCCTACAGAATTTACTTACAACTTCAAACAGAAGTAGAGCAAAGCAAACCACTTAGAACAGGGTGTATGCAATACAGTAGGAAGAAAGCTGTGCATTACACTAAAATCTTGACTCATTCAAAGAAGATCCATTGGCAGTGTGGTGAAACACTGTGTTTTGTTTAAAACGTGTTTATGCAGTTATGGTTCTTTATTTATCTTGGTGTTGTGAGGCGAAGAGATTTTTCAGTAGGATGAATGTTCTTGTGAATCAGCTTTGAAAACATCATAAGACTGTTGCATGTAAAGCCAGGGAGTTGTGAGAGAAATAAGCAAATAGCTGTAAATACAATGCAATGCATCTAGTTGGAGAACTTGTTATTACAGTTAAGGTCAAAAGCTAAAGCGTGTATCATCTCGAAGAATGACTGCCTGAGACTTCACTCTCAAAACTAAACACCGGTTACCATTTTTGTTTCTTGCTGTCAAGGCGACAGACAAGAACATCAGTTTCAATGTTTAAAACAGTTTAAATTCTAATGTAAATGCAACATCACCTCTTCCATCACCAGTTCATAAACTGGAAAAAAAAAAAGTCAGAAAAGACTAATAGTCTTTCAGCCTCCAGAACCACCCCACATTTTCAGGAAAATCATCTGTAAGGCTTGTTGAAGCATAGTGGATTTGCTTTCATATGTGTATATTTTGGTATCTTTGCTGAATCTGTCCACCACTCAGTTGGAAGTTTTATATCTGTTCACTTTGGCTTGGACTAGGACAAATGAGGTTTCGTTGAGGCAGGAGCAAAGAGTTCTTAAAATCTGTGATGCCTGCAGCAGGTGACAATTTCTGTTTATCACTGAACTAACAGTAGTTTTAAAACCCTGGCAGGAACATTGCTTCATATCTCATTACTAATCACAGGTCATCCAGTCAGGTAACCAAGGAGGAGTTTCTGAGCCCTGGAAAACAGAATTCCTTCCAATGCATAAGTACACTGACATGTGCCATGATTTCCTTGTATCTTTTTTTCACAGAGAAAAATGTATGACTGAAATGTGGAAAGAAGTATGAGTTTTGCAGATTAATAGAAAATGGCAATTTTTTCCCCCTTCCTTGATGTGGAACATTAGGGCATTTTGACAATAAACTCTACCTGTCAGCATGGAAGCCAATATGTAACGTTAGCAATCAGCTAAGAGGCACTTCATATGGGTTGTATCAATCATTCTGTCAATTTTAATTCCATGGGCATCCTTCTTTCCACTTTTCACTTAGAATTTATTTCAGAGCATGATCAAAGCTCTGCTGTTCATTACATTCAGCATTAGCTAATTTGGCTTTTGGCAACTCTCATCCCAGTTCCTATTAAACGCTGGCCATAAATTGAGATAAGTGTTGTGCCAAAACATTTCAGGATTATCAAATGGTAACATAGAGATGGGTACATTATCGTGTTAGTATGAAGACTGTTGGGTTACTGCAAAATTAACCATTAGCAGATACTTACAACCTCCAAGACAAATTTACACCTACAGTGATTTTTTTCATGTCTTCTGAATTGACTACAGGATTAAACAAATGTGAGAAAAACCATGTTGCTGTAACATTTCTGAAACGCTCATTTGTGTATGCTGTACTTTTATAGAGACTTTTATACAGACAGTTTTGCAAGTGTGCTGTATCATAAAATATTTTGGGTTACAGAATATGCTGTGTTTATACAGCAAGATTATTAGGGTAACTGTTTTTTCCCAAGCTGCAGTCAGTTAGGAGTCTGTGTACAAGACTGATACCAAAAGATCTTTTATTTAGAATGTTTTCTTTCAGCACGTGTTTCTAGAACCTGCTGAATCCTTAATTTGTAGTGATAGATACAAAAATGGCAGTTTCCCTGGAGAGAGGGGAAAATGCTGCTTGGGTATGTAAGTAAAACACCGTCTCTACTAGCACTCGGCGCTCTTTTTTTCATACTTCAGTCTTGAAGAAGTAATCTGAAGGTAGACTTAAAATTCCAGTGTAAAAGATCTATAAAAAGCCTTGAACAGATATGTAAATGGTGAGAAGTAACAAACTAGTGGCTTTTTTCCCCAGTGTCAGGTAAGTTGGTGACAAAATTTCTATAGGTTTTGGGCTGCCTCACATCTTAATTGTTATTGTTGGAGGAAGTTACAGAGAACAGTTGGGCTCCTAAATCTTTTCAAAAAGTCTGATAAAACCAGATAATGCTTCAGTTCATTACTGGCTGAATATGATATGTAACAGCTGTGGTTTAAATACTAGTAAAAATTAATTATAAATAATTGACAATTTGTTTTTAAAAAATACTGTATTACTAGAAAGCATAATAGTGCCATAAGACAGAAAAATAGTCACAATTATGTAACTGACCAGATTACTTGTGCCTTTGAGTTTATAAGTATATCTTTTGATATAATATTTATTTATTTATTTATTTAATTGACATGCATTTAAATTTGTATCTAGTTTAAATACTTCCTAGGGCTTTCCAAGAGCAAGACTTCAGTTTCAGAAATAGGATTGGCTTTCTGTGCTTGCTTTCCAGCGAGTCTTGTGTAGATCTTTTTGAAAACAGAAGGAGGGTACAAAAATATGTAAGGGCAGAAGAGACCAGCTTCCTCACTAGGAGATGATGTTTGCAGTATTTTATTTTTTGCTTTGCTTAACTCATTGCTTCTGCAGTTGCTTCCTGGAAACATGAGCACTGAATCTGTTTCCTTAGAGATTATCTTAACTTTTTTTTTTTTTTTTTAATTAAAAGAAACTTTTCTTGTTGTTTTACTTATTAATCTCTTGCTCAGGAGTGCTGGTCTGGAAATTTTTTTTTCTTCCTTCCATTTTGATAGTATATGAAGCAATTGTAGTATTCAGAATAAATTTACTTCTTCTGAGAGAAACAAGTTCAGTAGTCTTGAGGCATAAGACCTAGACTTACCTGGAAAGAGGTGTGTTTCAGTGCTTCTAGAGGCCAGAGCTGCTAAAATGAAGCCAGATTCTCATGATGCAGCTTAATACTTACAGTGGAAATATACCTCAGAACCGTACATTAAAACGTGGTATCTTTTTCAGCATAGATTTCTACTTGTGATGTTTTACGGTGGATTGGTAATAAAAATATAGACCTGGATTTCTGTGCTACCTAAAACAGTTTCTGAAGTGTAAATGCAAGGAAACGTTGTACAAGCTGGCATTCTTCCTTTCAAACTCGTGAATTTAATACATGTCGCATTCAACCACCTCTAGGAAAAAAAAAGCATTGTGATTCAGCTGATGCCTTAGGTTTTAACTTTTATATTTTTCAAATTCTGTATTCCTAGTGTGTAACTCTGAAGTGTCCTGTAGCCTGTGAGCTGCTGTTCTCTCATGCTAAGATAGACATAACAAAGCCTCTCCAGGCTGCTCTCCAAGGACACCCAGACCGTCCTAGGCCCAAAATGTGTAAACCAGCATCTTGAGAAGGGGGCAAGCTGAGGGGAAATTACATCATTAGCTAAAGTTTAATTGGTGAAATTATGCTGATATGCAAATGGACCAAACCTATAAAAGTGTGAAGAACTTGTGACTCATTGTCCATCTTGGGTGTAGCCTTTGGCCTGCCCAGGGTGTGCCTCTGATGGCCTATATAACAACCTTTGTTCCCTTACTCCTGTCCAGTGTCTGTTTCTAGGTTGGCCTCTTTAGGCATCACAGCCATTGCATTTTAAGATCGAGATTCAGCAAGTGACTTGAGCATTATTAGGCTTAAATGTTTTTCTGAACCTAAAAATATTCATAGATATGCTTAAAACTCAACATAAGCTTAAGTACTCCATTGAGTGGGTCTAGGTTTCAAACATGGTGGTGCAGTCAATAGGAGATGGGTGATCTGCTCCTGCCCTTCCGACAGTCCGCGAAACGTTCTGGCAGAAATGAAGCTACCAGGTTTCCTTGGGCAGCCTTTGTGTGTGTGTGCTCAGGATCTAGAGGAGGAAGCGGATGTTCTGTTACAGATGATAAATGGACCGGATAATGCCGTCTCTGCTCACGCTCCCTGACACGTTTTGTAATAAGCTTCTGCTCACTTGCATCTACCTCAGCCACATTTTAATGGGACAGGCTGAAACTCTCCCTGCTGGATGGGTTCTTTTAAGTATGGAGTTTTGAGGTTTTGTATTTAACATAAAGGCCTTCCACCTTCTATGAAAGTTGAAGATCTGTAAGTAAAGAAATAAATATAGGCTATTTATAAATATATAAAAATGAGATTGTTATGTTGAGGCATTGTATCTGTGCTCTGAAGTAGCAGTGCGAAGGCTGACAGAAGTTTCACTCTGATCTAAAGAATGTGCTTTAGGATGCTCCTATTAGAAAACTGTCCCAACTTGGTAGAGCTACAAGCTTCTGAAACACCTCTGGTTTATGTGCTTTGTAGTGTCTTAAAGGAGCACATCAGGTGTAAGTGCATGAACTTTTCACCTGTACCGAGCATATTCCAGTTGAGAACTGAGACAGATTTCACTCTGCTGAAGTGGCAAGAGGCATTGGATCTGAGGCAGGAAGATTGTACTTCAGCCCTAGTGTTTCCCTGGAGTTTCAGCAGGGAGGAGGCTGAAATGAGGGAGAAATGGGCTATACTGCTTTGGGAATGAATAAATAGGGTAGATGGAGCTTACAGATTGTGGCAGGTGTTCGGATTGTGAGTGTGTGCCTGTGGATGTTTGTGGAAAAGAAGATTAATGGGAGAGGTGAAAAAGCCATGAAATAGACCCAACATGTAATAACTTTTTTGTCATCACCCACTTCTCGCAAGATTTTGGACATGTTTGTGGATAAAATAAAATCTTGAAAGAAAAATTCCATAATAATATATGGGATATGTGATTTTAAAAGCAGCATTTATCAGAGTAGCAGTCCCTCAGCTGTGGTAATTCTGCTCTATTAGCAAGATTCTCTATTGAAGCCAGTTCAGTCTACAGGAGGGAAGGAAAGTTTGGCCATGCTTTCTTCTTATGTATATTGCAGAAATATTTGCTCATAAATTTATTGCTGTCTATTAAAGACAGTTTAATTTAATTGAACTTCCTGAGCTTTATGAAAATTTTTCTTCGCCTGTATTGCTCTTTTGACAGAAGTATTTTTCACTTTCCTCCCGCCTTTTTTTCTCCTCTCAGAAAGATGCAAGACCCACAAAGCTAAAAACTGTTGCCACAAAAAGACAGAATTTGGTTTGGTGGGTTTTTTTCCTTGGTTTGGTGGTGGGTGTTTTTTTTTTTTTTTTTTTTTTTTTTTTTTTTTTTTT
>VWZT01006488.1:609818-627268 GCA_013397055.1 Pachycephala philippinensis
TTTGGTGGGTTTTTTTCCTTGGTTTGGTGGTGGTTTTTTTGTTGTTTTTTTTTTTTGTCTGTTCTTAGTGTTTGAACTTAGCTTATTTTAATGTCAGAATACTGTGATCTGGAGTCCTAGCAAGGAAGCTAATGATCTCCCTGCCTTCTGCTCTGACAGCAACACGATTCTGCAGTGATGCTTTCCTTTGGCAAAGGCCAGCAGAGGACAGAGGTTCCAAGTGAGGTGCCATTCTCGGGTGTTGGCTTTTGTGTAGGGTTCCTCACCTAGCAACCAGAGACCACCTTGCTTCAGAGTATGGACTGGTTCTAGGCTGGTCTAGGTCCAGATTTCTGATTTTAATTGAAAGTTTCTATAAGTAGTAGATTATAGAATAGGCTTTTGATGCAAAGTGTTGATAATGTCTCCCCAGGCTGATGTTTGGCGTGCACTTTATCAGCTAACCAGCAACACAGCTACTGCTTATGCTCTTTTCTTTCTTTTTTTTCTTCAGCTGAGTAGATTTTGTCAGGAATTGCTGTGGTAAAACCACTATAGAAATCAAATTAGCTGTTCATAATTCCAGGAATTTAACCCTAATTTGCAATTTCTGTTTTAGAAGAGGCGAGGTTGGGGACCCACTGCGGCAAAACACAGCTGCTGCTTCTGCTCTTGTCGGTGGCTTTGCAGAACAGAATAGTTCTTCTGGCTCGCCAAGCACCTGGCACAGGACCACAAGAGTTTGATGGCACTGCATTTATCAGGGGGAAGAGATTCAGAGCTGTTTGTGTGCTCGCTTGGCACACTGCAGAATAAGAGGGGACTTTGCTGTTGGCATTGGAGAGCTTACAGCTTGTGGGAATGTTACCCCGGGTTTTGCTCGCAGTGGAATAGCCCTCTTGTAATCATGAAGGGCATGTTCTTGGAAACAACACTGCTTTTTAATGGTTGCAGCTAGAAATAATGGTTGGGTTTGTAACCTGATTTCAATGAAAAAAACAAGCCAAAAACCAGCTCTATGAAGAAATGTTAGTATTGAACAAGTACATTTACACTAGTATAGCGAATTTGAATAAACTTTAGTATTTTGGCTTTATAACATATTCATACTAGTGTTAATGTAATGAAAGCAAGTCTTGTTGTCTTGCAGTGATTTATAGTATACTCCTAAGGCATTTCTTTTTTGAAAGCAGATGCCTGCTTTTCGTGATCTGACTTGCAAGAGTTAAACTAAACAAGATTAAGAAATCAGTAGGGGAATGTGACTGATACAATGAACTCAACTACTCGACTCCCTACTTTTTCCTTCAATTTCTCTTGAATAATGACTTACATTTCCTTTGTCAAGTTAGAATTCCAAAATGAAATATAAACTGTTAATAAAATAGATCCATTTCTTTTCAAGAGGTTTTATGGATCTTGTGACCCAGATTCATAATTTCTGCCTTGACAATTACCTTGACAGTTTTATTAATACTGCTCCAGATTTGCAAATAAGAACAGCTGGAAAAGTTATCCAAGGGAGGCTGTGTATCTGGTATCTTTTTTCAGGTTCATGGGAGTTATGAGGTGGGCTTGAACTCAGTTTGCAGTCTGTTAGGTCCAATGTGTTTTCTGAAGTCACAAGACTTGCACAGAGGGACATCCCACACACAGTCTGGGCACTTTATGGCTGGTTAAAGCTTTGTTTTCATGGGAAGGAAAAAGAACATTAAAAAGCCATTCAGAGGAGTAAACCAAAGGTCTACCTAACTCTGTAATTTTATTTTTTGTTTTTAAACAATGGCCCTTAGTGGATGCCTAGGAAAGAGATGACAGTGGGGCCGGCAAAAGTAGTGACTTCCCACATCTGTACTCCAACTTTTGATCCCACTCTGGCTTGAAGACTGAGTCAGAGGTTCTGCCTTCATGTTTAAGACTGTATCCTTGTGTTTGTTGGCTGATCTGTGTTAGCATGAAAAGTAACTTCTGACAAGCAGCTAGTTAGTAAACACCATAATAAAACTATTCGCATGGTGAAGTAATTAAAACATGTTGCCCTTCTAAATTTGCTTGAAAAGATACAATGTTTTCCAGGATTAACTGCAGTATTTTTCTTGGGTTTAGTTCTGGTTTCCCTAGATGTTTCTTCTGTTCTTTCCTTACTGTATCAAAAATGGGAAAAACTTAGTCTTTATCCTCCATAATATTAGTTACATTTCCTTGAAATTATTTTTTTTATTTTCTTAAAAGCTGTTTGAATTTGGAGCTACTTTGAAGTCTCTGTGTAAAGTTACTCACTTGGTTTATGTTTTCAAAATCCTCAAGAGGCAGTGCTTGAATAATTAGAGTTGCAAAATTTGATTTTCACTCCTTAATATAATTTTAAAAATACAGGGTTTTTTTGTGGAGCAATGTGAGATGAACCCCAGCCCAAAGGACTTCGGGCCTCTAGAAGTGACATTGTGTGATGCTGAGTCTTTTTTTAACCGTCCATTGTAGCTTTTCAAATAAATATCCCTCCCCAAACACCTCAATTTTTGCCAGTTCTGCCTTAAGTGTAAGATTTTAGCCCAATCCTGTTATTTTGTTTTGAGTTATTCCCAATTTGATCTCTTTATTTTCACATTGCCATACCAAAATTTTATCTGTAGATTAGTTATCCCCCTTCAATCTGTGAGTACTTATGACTCTATTCTGTATAGGAGTATTGTTTGTCTTGTTCAATTATTGTCTTCAACATTTTACCTTTTTTCATTCAAGAGATTCCTCCAAAGCTGACTTTGATACATGTTTTATTGCTGTGTGCTTCTACCATAAACCAACATTGTTTGCTGTCATTTTTTTTGGAAGAAAAATTTCTTAGTAGCAGACAGTATTAAGTAGAGGGGTAAAAGAAAATCTAAATGAGTGTGACAATGTTTTACTCTTGACATAATTTTTTAAAATAATGTCATATTAAATATTGCATTACACAGCAGACATGCCACTTGATTCATTAACCTCTTAGTCTTTTTGTTTTTGTTGTATCCATTTTCAGCCTTCCTGTCACCTCTTTACAGAAAGTATTATTCCTTGTACTGTTTGTTTCCTAGACCTGTAATACATTTCAAGAAATATTTTAATGTATGGCTCTTTGTCATTGTTCTCTTGTTACCGTAATCTGACTTTTTACTTTAACTCTTATATATTGACTTGTTTAGAGTTTCACTACAGCTTCTGTGAAGTCTGTAGTGTTTTCACTAGCTTCTTGCTTGTGTAATACCAGAATGTGAGGGATTTTTGGTCTGTTACATTGTTATTCATGTGCCCAAGCCCGTCAAGATCATACAGCTCAGCAAAATGGTATTTCAGGGAGGAGCACTGCTCTGCTCCATTTTATGTTAAAAAATCAGGGGAATTTGCAAAGTAGCTTGGATATGCTATCTAATTTAAGCACCTCCATGAGTATCATCATGCCAGCGTAAGCACATGCTTGAAGTTAAGCACATATATTTGGGTGTTGCCTTATCTTGGTCAGGGTTTTCTCAGCTAAGAGCAAGTTCCTGCTTACAAACATGCAGCATACTGTCAGCTCAGGCCTTGACAGAGGAAGATTTATTATTTAGATTATAGTTGACATAAATGAAGAAACAAAACCACTGATTTGACAGTTTGGCATTTGTTTTTTGTGAGATAGTGCCTATTTAAGTGAAATTTAAAGACTGCTCAGTGACTAGGTTCAGCAGAACTTCATGACTGCTTTCTCTTAAATAAGATTATAGTGTTTTGCAGTAAATTATGACTAATTTGACATCTTATATATGGAATGTTTCTCAATTTCCTGAAAAGTTCCTGTTCATGATTGTGCCACTTCTTTAAGGATTATATTTTACTTAGTTTTGTTCTCTTCTGATGCGCTCAGGAATGCTTTTATGTTTTAATAACTTCTCTAATGCAGAAATTCTGTGTTTGTTCATACCTTTTACATTATCTAGTTTCATTTGTATCATAACATACATATATGTGTGTATGCACATACGTATGTTGTTATAATTTCATCTGATATGTATTTGTATGTATATATATATATACACGTAAAAAATTCACTCTGAAACTGTATATACTGGGTGCCATAATTCAATTCCTATACACCAATAATGTGTTTTAAAAGCTGTTATTTTATCTGGAATCACAAATACAAAATTCAATTAGAATGTTATAGTCTGCAGTGAAAATAGGATTATTATGAAAATAAGTAGACTATGTGTGTTTAGATTCAAATTATGAATAACTGCAAACAGAAAAAATATGGAGTAGCTGAGGCCTAACATGGTTATAGTAAGCTGTGTTGTACATGTCTCAAGAAATCATTGTTTATACCTCTATTACTAAAATTTAGAAATATTATGCTGTTTTCTTCGTGCTTCAAACTCTACAAAACAACATTTTTCTTTTTCCTTTTTTTTCACAGCACTTGCTACTAGCAATAAAGTTTATCATGGCTTTTGTAATTCCTGATAAACCAAGAGATATCCAGATGAAACTCGCCAAATTGGAATTTGAATCTTTAGAGGCTCTCAAACAACAGGTAAGAGCATTTCAGGTGCAGCTTCATTTTCTCTTAATCCATCATTGCTTAAGAAGAGGAGCAGAGAGTTCTAACCTATTCATCTGTCCTTTCAACCCACCAATGCTTGCAAATCAATACCAGGAAAATGATCTTCCCTTTCAGACAGCTTGAAATTCCTAGTGTGGCTGGTAATGTAGCACCTTATAATGTCTGTCATCCTTGTGTGTGCAAACATACTTTGTTTATATTGTCATTTTTAAAGGACATTGGTCTCTATGAAACCTCATTTCATCCTTGGGAGGTGTTTGTTATTACAACACTAGAATTTCTTTCATTTCTGAAATACAATCACAAGTAAACAGTTAACTTGGCTCTCCAGTATTAATCAGAAATTGTAAACAGGCTGAACATGTTTGAAATAACTGTGTTGAGAAGGATATGCATGTGAGGAAACAGTAATGTTGCCTTATTTTACTGTCCATACAGTATTCTTGTTTTATTGTGTAAAAAGGTATATTCTACAATATACTTAACTAGCATTCCAAAACAATTTAGGAAAATAAGGAACTAGACTGTTTCACTGAAAACTTCTGTTTTAACAAATGATTCCATAGAGTCAGTGGTGGAGGTCACAAGAGATGAAGAATTGCAGTAGGATACAGAGATTCTACAGAGCTGTTTTTGCAATGGTGGCATTCTTTAGGAGTTTCTGACTACAATGCTAGATGGGATTTCTAAGCTATCTTACATATCAGAAACCAAACTAAGAATAAAGACTCCAGCACTAAGCTGCAGATACTGGTTTCCCTATTTATTGTTTTTTCAGGTATTTTCACACTGGTTTTACATGAACATGTTCTTTGTGTGCTCCACATGCACATGTGTAAACTCCTCTATACTATTTATTATGTGTGTAAAATGGAAGGTTACTTTTTAAAGCATCTACTGTAGCTGCATGTGCCAAAATCATCTCTTGATTCTGAACAAACTGAGTCTGTAAACAATACACTGCCTTTTCTAGTTAACATCCCACAATTTTGTGTGATACTAGAACATTACTATTGAGGTCAGTGCTGTCTTTCTTAATTGGCCATAATAAACAAAATCCAAATTACCATCGTATCTAATGCCTGATAGTTTTGTTTTGCTTTTCTCTAGTAGGTTGATGTGAAGTTACCAGGAGCTGGCCAGGGATCTCATGGGGATTTTAGAAAATATTAAAAGGAACAGGACTACATTTCTATTTCAGCTGTTCTTTCTGTTTTCATTTTGTAGACAGGCAAAACTAGGTCACCCACTGGAACGTTAAGGTCAAGTGAATATAGTCACCTTTGGTCACAATGTTCCAATTGGAATATATACAGAGTCTCTTTCAATATGAGTGTGCATGTCAACAGTTAGGTCTTCATCTCCTATCCTAGTATCTGTGCATTCCTACAATAATATATGCCTGATTCCCAGTTTTTCAGGGTTGTTTCATTAATTCAGTAGCGAAAAGTTAGTCTGAATTTCAGCAAGAACCAGAAGCCTGGCCTAGTTCTCACCTATACTTTCAGACTTCCTAAAGGATCTAGGAAGTTGGCTGAGTTTCAAGTGCCTTGATAAGTAGTTTAAACACAAGTATATGCCATCGCCTTTTTAGATTTCCTCTGATTGATACTGTGCTATGTATGCCACAGACATGTAGAAATTTGGGCTTTTTTTCTTGTTCCTTAGTGTTTTTTTGAGTGAAAAATATCTGCATTTAAAAGTAGTACATTGGCACTGCAAAAAGATACTGAAGCATTTCTTTTAGAAGCACATTTTCTGTTCCTTCCTCTTGTTACTGAGAGTCAGCGTGGTAATTTATGCTGTATGTCTTACTTTCAAGCAAAAAATGAGAACAACAAAATCCCCCAAAACATGTATTTAAAACAACAGGCATAAATATCTGGGGCGAATACGTTGTGGGATCAAATGTTATGGAGAAATTGGTTTGTATACTTTTGTGCAAGTATGCATCACATTCCTTTCTTGATGCTATCCAGACATGCATTCCATTGTGTTTTACCATATAATCTTTTAGCGTTCTGCTATCTTGGGATGTAGCTATTAGAAGGGTATTAACAATGCCACACTGTAGACCTCTGAGATGCCAAAATAGATTATTAGGCTCTGTATACAGTGCATGGAGAGAAGATCTCCTAATACGGCTGCTTTGAACAGTTGTATTGATTATGCTTGGGATCCTTAACTTTAGGCAGTGGGGTTACCTTTACATTTTCATTAATGCTAAGCTAATTGCTTTTTAACACGATGCGATGGGACTGTAACTCTTCTGTGTTCAAATCCATTTGAAGACTTGAGTGCCTATTTGAAAGGGATTTTAGGGAATAGAGTGTCTCAGCTCTCTAATAGAGATGAATAATCATCATTAGAGCTTGTTAAAAAAACCCTTCTATATGGTGAAAAAAGCCATAAAAAAAAAAAGGAAGTCATTTTATATTGGAATGTCAGTCTTGTTTTGAAGTTCTCAAACTTGAGGAAAGGTTCTTTGAAACATTTCTTTACACAGTTTGTGTTAAGACTATTGAAAAGGAGTAGACTGTTGAATGGGTTGAATAATGTGATCTATTTTGAAAATACTTTGTTGCCATATAGTCCTAGTATCACAACAAAGTTTGTTAATGTAACTCAAGACAAAGTATGTTAATCTTTCTGAATCCAAACTGGGGGATGTGCTACAGCTGTAGATTTTGCTTCAAATTTCCCTGGTATCCTTCAATGTAAAGAATGACAGAGGAGGCTGGTTAGGCTTTATTTTTGGGGGGAGCTGGGGCAGAGAATGCATTAATGTGAACATTATCATAGAGGACTAATGACATCATGGATCAAGATTCTTGGAAGAGGAGCAGGAGCAATTCCTTTCACATTCTCTAGAGTGTTGTCAGGTTCTTTGTTGCCTGGAAGGAAGCCTGGATAATGGGCAACTAAAAATGGGTATTGTCTGCTGCCAGGGTGATGGGCCCTTTTCTGGTGAGCGTCAGGATCCTTCCTGGGGAAGTAGCCATTTGGGAAAGTGGAGTGAGGTGCCCGAGACTCTCCTTGTGTCTTTGCAGTACTCTGCTCTGTTGCGGTACTTGCTGCAGATGCAGAAGCATGCCATGCTCTTTGGTCTAGTTCCTATTTTAAGGAAGACCGAGTATAGATGTGCCTGCAGGCAGCATGGGAACAGTCAGTTAATTCTCCAGTGGTTCAGGAATTACCACTACATACACTGGACATGGAAATAATGATGTAAAACTTGTGTGAGGTCACTATCTAGCATTTTCAGGGCAGTGACAGTAAAAGCTTCACTGATAAGCACTTCAGCTTCTGGACAGATCAAAGCTTAATGAATAGACAGAAAGCCCTCATGGTTGGAGGGGGTCAGCCGTATATCTTTATAAAAGGTCTAAGTTCCAGAAACACAAGACAACCACAGATTAAACAGCATAATTTTCATTTTATGGACTAGATTACAGTCATGTTTTCAGGTATTAGGAGATCTCTCCAGTATTACCTTCTTCCAACTGAGGCAAACATCAAATAAATACCTTTTTTCTGCACTGAAACTAGACCCAGGGAAATGGTAGCCCAGTTAGGGAAAAATAATTATTCATGCAATTATTTTCTGATCATGAAATACGGATGGTAACAACACCAAGATGATGTGTAACTAGTAGATATGTTTCAAAGAAGGACAGAGTGTTAAATGATGGAGAATGGCCTGTCTTCTCACAAAGTGCAACTACTTACACAGCATCAATACTAGCTCTGAAAACACAGAAAAAAGCTCGTTGATATGAAAATGCTTGTGGATTTTTATGGTACTTTTGCATTAAAACATCGGAATTACCTAAATTGGGTAAAGACGTTTTTCCTTATAGCATCTTCTTCACTACTCTCTCAGCAAAATGAACATAGCCCTGATGGCAACAATAGAGAAATACATTTTCGTGCAAGAGCTGGCATTTTCAGAGTGACTATAGAGGAGAAAAACTGTCCTTAAGCTGGAGCAGAAATGCGGATATGGAGGATTTTTTGCTCTGTGCATCCCTTCCCAGTTTCATCCTCATCCCTTACCTCCAAGGGGACCTAATTTATAAACATCCTATCATCCCTGTGCTCTCACTTCCTTCCTTAGTGTTCTAGCCGTCAGTGGGCAGTATCTTTTAATAGGAATGCCTTTTCCTTCTGATATGTGAAGCCTTTCAGTGCTTCCTCTGAAGAAGCATGTCCATCTGTTAGGTATTTGGTGTCCATCTGTAAATATTCCACCAGAAAGCGACTCCAGACAGATAACAGGCTCATGAGTAAAGGGCCCAGTCAGCTGATTGGCAGCTGTCACCCTTCCTCAACTGGCAGTAATGGAAAGGGTCAGGCTTAGTGAACAGCAGCCATGAAAATATGCCTCCTTTATCCTCCCTGGTGTATTTCTGTTCGGAGAGTGATAAACCAATGCAGTTAAGACCTTTTGCTCTTTCATACAGCATCTCCCTTGGCAGTTGTACCATCCATATGCAATTGCTTAATGGCAGTGGTATAGCCTGGATATCCATAAACAATTGCTTCAGTTGCTTTAGAGTGATGCCTAGGTGTTTGGAAGTCAGTAGTGTTCCTTCCTAATGATTTCCAGCATTTCAAGTTTCTTTAAGCAACAGTAGGTGCAGCATTCACTAGGATTTCTCCAGCAGTGTCAGCCATTTCCTGAAGATGGGTCTTCTGTCTCAGTTCCCTCTCAAGGAAATGCAGGAAATGAAGAGTGCTGTGACTGATTTCTGCATCATCGTCATTGACCAGAGGCTTCTTCAAAACATGACAGTGTATTAACAAGCTGCTTTTTGAAAAGGATACTGAGACAATGACAGAAAGAGACAGGTGTCTCTTCACCTAGGTGCAGTCATATGAAAAGTTTAAACCCTTCCTCCCTCCTTCTGCAGGTATTTTGGCATGCAAAAGTTGCTGTTCTCTCAGTGAAAACCTTCTGATTCAAGTAATTTCAGTGCCTTATCATTGCAATTCACTACACTGCAGCAGCTTTAATAATGGCAAGGCTTTCTGGTTTCTGACTGTGATTGCTGAACCTTGCCATTTCCCCTGGGAATAGTACCCAGTAGCACTAATCACATCCTTTCCAGAAGGAATACACTATGCTGGCCTGTTAGAGTCTGTAGCCTCTCTGAGAACAGCTTTCTTTAGCTCAGATCAAAACAGAAATATTGCTAACTTAAGGGTCTTCTGTACTGTGTGACATTTGTGCATTCTCCTGGCACCTCTTCAAGCTGTTGTTCTTGCAGAGATTTTCTGTGTACTAACATATCGTGTATCTCAAAATATGACTGTGGATGTGACAGGCCAATAGAGCTGCTTGAATTGTCAGTGAGCCTCCGAAATGACCCTTCTCTTTTCGTGGGGGAGGGAAGAGAACAGGACCTTTGTTTTTAACCATTTAACAGTGAAAGAACGTAAGTCATTATTTCTTAACATCCTGTTTATTTATCATGCAAAATGGGAACTGAAGACAGTTTTTGTGAGTCTGAAACAACCTCAGTGGATTTCTGCCTTATATGATGCTATAATTACCAGGATGTATTGGGACCTGTAGTATCAGGACTGCCCTCAAAACACCACTGAAGCTTGCTCCATACTTGCTGGCAATGCTGAACAAACACAAGGCCGCAATCAGACAGGAAGGCAAGTAGCTGACAGGAAAAGATTTCATTCAAATCTTTCGCAAAGATTTCCAAAACAACCTGCAGGAAAGGCTGATGAAACTTGAGCTCAAGCATTGAATTTAGGTTAAAACAGAATTCGAGCAAATAAACCATTCGCTTTATGTTTTGACACCCCCCCTTGCCCCCCCCCCCNTTTAACAAAACCTCTTTTTTTTTCTGAAAATATATGTGGCTGCACTTTTTTTGATAGGCTCTACTGGTTTGTGTAATCAGACATAACTCACAGCTGATGTTAGAATAGAACCATTGCTAATCATTGTTGTTTGCTGTAGTTTTTTTAAGAGGCCAAACCTGTTACTTTAATTTCACAAATGCAGCTTTTCCTAGTGAATAGGCAGAACACTTTCAGACATGTCAATATAACATTTGCATATGATTGGTAGCAGGAGGATATAATGCAAGTAAGATTCATTCTATTTTCATAACAGTTTTTTAAGCACAGAAAGACTTGCACCCAGTCATAGAACAGATTGTGCTCAAACATAATTTTGCCAGAGTATTTTAAACATGAATGCCTTTAATCCTGGAGCTTGCTTGAGAGTATGTTAATGAAAATTTCTTTAAATATAAAAGTGTTAGCAAAACAAAAATGAATTGTGGACCTTTAAGAAAATAAAAGTAAAATCGAGTTTGGGAAGAAGATTTATGCCTCCCCATTTGTGACTTTTCAGCTGAAGGTGAGGTGACAAGAAGTCTGGTTGGGAATAAATTAAACCTCCCTGGGAGCTAACAGTATAAATATAAACTTTTAAATAGGTATAATGTGATGGTAGATGATACTTTTGCATGCTCTTAATAGGAACAGAAACAAATACTGCACCGACTTCCCAACAGGTGTAATTTTCTTTTTCAACAACCCATTTGTTCTCTGTGGCTGTTGCTAGGGGTAAAATTGTGCATCAAGTTATGTTTCCATAACAGCTGAGTCTCTCTGGAAAGATTACTCATTTTACCTTTTTTCAAATCCCGACTTAGAGCCTGGTGGTGGAATGAACATCAGTCAGTTCAGTACTCTCTTTTTGCCTTGTCGTTGACAAGATGTGATCTCAACAAGGAAACCTGCACTAAGGGGATAGATAAGATAAAAACTAGGTTAAAATTGTTCTTACTGTAAGATTGCTGCAGCTAGATGAGGCTTTCGTACTTTCAGAACCCAGAGGAGATCCCAATTATGTGTGTACTGGTTTGAATACAAGGGAAGAGGCTATTCCACTTTGCATACAATTAAGAGTAACGTGAGCGGTGAGATTTGATTTCAAGAACTCTGGTAACCAGCTCTTTACAGGGCATCCATGTGTCTGTAGCTACAGACTTCTAAATGTGTTTGTACCTGTTACTGAGAAGGTGAAGGACTAGAGTGAGAAGCAAAAATTAAATCTCTTCTCATGTTAAAATTCCTTCAAAAGAAAAGAATCCTGTGGGGTTACACTTACCATGCTTTGATAATGAGATTGTCTTCATAGAACTGAATAGAACTTGATGATAAAAAATACAGTATTTGTTGCAAGCAGCTGTGGACTCCTACACACCTATTGCATTTTAAATATCCTTTTCCCTGTGCCACCTCAAAAGATCCCAGTGAGAACAATGGACTTTAAAAGGAAGTGCTAGTTTATTTGAAATAATTAAACGTGACTCTGGAAAGCTTTCTCTATTAGCAGGAAGATAGTAAGTAGGATACATCTCAAGTTTTTGGAAATTATGATTTCAGCCAAATTTTAAATGTTTAACTACTACTGATTATACCACTACCACCCCTCCTCCCAAGAAAATCTCTGTCATCCTGTCTACCGGAAGAGCTCTTTCTGGGATGTAACTGGAGACCAAAGAGCAGGAATCCACAGAATTCCTGAAAAAGAGGAAAAACTTTAAAAGTGGCTTTATGTCTGCATGTTGCTAGTGATGACACTTGTACCATGACTGAGCCTTTGCACATGCTGTGCAGCCTGATAATGGTGGTTCTAAGAACAAGTCTGCAGTATGAATAGCACTCTGATATATATCCGGCATTTCAGTAAAACTCGTGGCAAACAGTCAGGTTCTTGCTATACTGATTTTTGTTCTGAAATGAGATGTAATTGCTTGTCTGGATAACATAAAAAGAAAAATAAGTGGTTAATGTGCGTACATTTTGTTTAAATTCGATAGTGTGTATTACTACTTAATTATGTTATATATACATGACTTCAGCACATGCTTTTGGTATGTTAGAGTAGTCCTTGTGCAAATGTTTTTCAAACTTTCAGCACAGAGGACTTTGTAAAGGTGGTTTCATGGACTGCTGCTTCTGCCACTTTCAAGTGCCTAATTCTGTACCTTCTCCCAGCATCTAAAGAGCTGATATAGTTCAAAATGTATTGAGAGAGTGATTTTTAAAAGGTAAAAATTGGCGCTTGTTATCTCCATTGTTTATTATTTTCCTTGTTTTTCAGTCTGTGGTGTTGACCTGAACATGTAGGTTAGAGGCATTATTTTAATGGGCAGGCCACAGGTTATTTTATAATCACAGGTACGTACAGGCATAAACAGTGTCACCAGTATACATAGATACAGAACATTTTACTTAATTCACAAGGGACAGCAAAATCCCTTAGTACAGTCAAGGACTGTGTTGCAGAGTAAGAGAGGAGACACATGCTACGGGCGCCTTGGTCTGTCCCTTTCTGAATCCATGCCCAGCGCCACCTTTCTTTATACTTTCTGCTGCAACTATGGCTTGAGATTTAATCTCATAAGGGATCTCTTACTGCAAAAAACACTCCTTTGACTGTCCCAGAGTGGACCCTGTCCTGCATGGCTTGGATCCCTGTCACATAAGCAATGACAATTTGTGCAGTAGCTCTCCCAACTACTGCTCTGTACCAGTAATATCCATTAAGATGTTGGTTTTTTTTCTACAAACCTATCTTAAAGCATTAACTTTCCTCTCCCTCAGCCTCTCATCTAGTTGGAGTTCATGGATGGAATGGTTACTCTTCCTTCTCCAAAGCTAGGCAATGACTGCATTACAGGAGGTTTCAGTATTTGAATGCCTCTGTCTCTTGAGGTGTCTTACTGGGGACACCTGCCTGGCAGGTAGTGCAAGTGATTGACTCTTAGTCAAATTACCGCTCCCTAGGAATCACTGAGTTCCCAAAAGCTGGACAACATATGGCAACATTTGAATTTTGGCTTGGCGTTTTTCTGCCATTCATAATTTTCTAGAACAAATTACCAATTGGTATTTCATTTATAGTCTTGTAATTTATGCATATTATTTGGCAACTCAGTTTTGTCTACTGGTCCTTTTTTCTGCTTCTCAAAATTTGTGATAATTCAAAATTTGAATCTAGTCAAATTTGTGCTGAGGAAAACCTTCCAAGTGAACAGACGGATGTGAAGCAGCTTGGTCCAACAAAGGTGGTTTTATTTGTTTTAACTCCAGTGTATTAGAAGGCTTCTGCAAACTCTACATATGCTCATCCATGTCGGTTGAAAAATAATTGTGTCTGATGTAGGTATCTCTGTTGTATCAGAATAGACACTTGTAATTAGCAAGTATGTGTTCTGTGTCAGTACCTCTTTTCTAAGACTTGCTGTATCCGTGATATAAGGAATTTTGGTATAATGTCTTAAATAATTTTGCCCTTTGCCAGTATCTGGACTGATACCTAGGCTATATTTAAACATGATCTTTAAGGGTTTGTGATTTCACTGAATTGTAGACTGGTGTAGTTTTGAAGGGACAGCTAGAAGTCATCCAGCCCACATCCCCATGTTGAGCTAGTTGGCATAACTGAAGCTCCTTGTGGACTAAGAAAGGTCATATTTTTAAAATAAACGCTTCCTGCAGAGTGACATTTTGTCAGAGAGGTTTATGGAGTTTTCTCCTATTTGCTTTGGATGATTAAAATAAAATCCATCTTTTTTTTTTCTGGAACACTTTGAACTGTATGAGAGATTTGCTTTGTGAAAACGTGCCATGCATGTGTCAAAACAAAAAGCTCCACCTCTGTCACTAGTAGAGATGTAAGCACTCTAACTCCAAGCTGAGTATGCATGTGTGGCAGGACAGCACCAGCAAGATTTAGTGTGTGTTTCTCAGATACAGTGAGGAAAGTAATATTTTCCACTAATGGTGGTATAACTGTGGTGGAGGTATACTGTTCAGTGGTGGACACTGCTTGATTAATATGAAACTTGTAAATGATGAGGAACTGCAGAAGATTTGATCCCTTAACAGGGCGTGACACGATGTCCAGTGTCTGAGGAAGACACAGAAACTCTGTGTGTGAAGGGGAAGAGAGATTGAGAGTCTCTTTTTCTCCCTGTGCCAGCTCAGGCAACGAAACCGCGACCCTGTGTTGAGTCACTTTTCTAGAAGCAGGTGTGAGGTATCAACCAGAAAGAAGTTCTAACTTGCTTTTTTCTTCATTTCCTGCAACCTGCTGGCTTCCTTACGAGGAGATGGGTAGCACTTGTGTTATCGAAGGAGCTTGGGTTTGACATTTCTTAATGGGTGTATATGATTAGGGAATCAGAAAGGAGCTTTGATAGCATACCAAGAATGCAGGAGATGATGATAGGAAAGTCTGCAGAGATTAAACTCCGATACTTTTTACAGCTAATGCACATTTAAGGTGCATGTGTGAGAAGTCTCTGTCTACCATAGGGACATTTATAAGCCTTTTGTTCCTATATCAGCGGTTCTTTTTAATACATGTACAGGTGATTCCCATAAATTATGTGACAGCCTGAACCAGCAGTTTGTAACCTTTGCTGCCATAATGCAGGGGAGATTATTTAGGGACGATTTATTTAGCTTGTCAAGGAAAGGGTGAGAGATGTTGTTCTGTAAGTTATGTAAGTGTGTATTTGCTGGTGTGTGGAAGTGTAGTGGGAGACCTTTTGGACTTCTTGACAAAAAAGTCATGTGGCCCAGTGTCTGAAATCAGACATTACATAAAGGAGGCATGATTTTGTATCTGTGAAAATAGGTGAATGTTGGTCCAGACTAGAAAACAAGCGTATCAGGGACAAAAAGAACTTGTATCAAAGATAGTATGCCACCTCTACCAGCATCCACAAACAGATGTCTAGAAAAGAGCAAGGAAGTGTGGCAACTAGGTGGTGTGCTTCCTCCTAAAACTCTCATAATTTCCAGTCATTTCTAGCTCTTGATTTTTCTAAGACAGACGCAGTATCTTTGTATTTAGTAATCTTCAGTTATTTTCTCTTCCATGGTAGTGCTCTGTTCTCTTTTGAACCACTTTTAGCTTTAGGGTCCACAGTATCCTTTGGCAAGAAGTGCCACAACTCATTATTCTTGGTGCCAAGGACATAGGTTGATTATTTACAGATGTTTTAATATATTTTAATTGAGTTTGGTGGGAAAAAGTCTTTAGCTTTTACATATGAGAGGAGGTATTTGGCTAAATTGTCATGGAGGTCGTTTTGGCTTCTGTAATACATGAATTTGAGTTTCTGTAACTTTATTATATGGGCTTTGTGGAAAACATGATGGCTGATTTGCTTTTAGTTTTTTCATGATGCTTGCAAATTTGCTTTAAGACAATTAGTTTAATCAAATCACATGCTTCAGGGCTTTAGCTGACTCCTTTTTTCCTCTGTTTGTGTATAGATGGTCAAATAATGTGCATTGGTGCAGAGTCCTCTTTCTTGGAGGCCAGGTTAACATTTTGCTAACACGATGAAAGCCAGACTGATTACCAAATTTGGCAAAATTCAAGTTGGCAAGATTCCTGTAGTTTCCTTTCTTCCACCCCATTACAGTACCTGAATTGATTTACCTAATCTGTTCCTTGCCACCATAGTGGGGATATTAGGTGCTACGGGTACTTTCCTGTTCTCTTTTCATGGAAAATTGATTAATCTGCCAAAACATGAAAAGTCTTGGATACTGTCAGTTTGGTAGTTGTCATTAGACAAGTTATCATGACTTGGTGGTGGGTGATCTCATGGCCTGTTGTGTTTTTGAAGTATGTTGGACAGTTACACCACAACATAAGAGTGCCATGATATTGTTTATTTTCTTTAAATAGCTAAGGTAGTTTCTATCACTTTGGACTGGCACACTTAAAAGTCCAGTCTTTCAAACTCTGTTAACTTTATGGAAGAAGAAAATGTTGCGCTGATGAGAAATAGATTTGTATTCCTGAATATATTGGGTTATTTACATGTGTGACTCTTACATAAAGTTGTATTGTGCATCTGAAATTTTTATTTAATTATAAATTAAACGTTCCATTAGTAATTAACTTTCTTATGAGAGGCATTTATGTGCAGAAGGGTCAAGAGTTTGTTTCATGCAAGGAGTGCTTAGAAATACAAAGAGGTTGAATCTTTCTGCTGTTTGGGATCTCCTGTGTTTCTAGGGGGACATTTTGCTTAGGGAGTTATGGCCAGCATCTCCAGAATGTGTAGCCAAATTCCAGCAGCCTCTGCTTTCTGTCTACCAGTTGAGTTACATTTTTCCTTTGTAAATACTGATTTACTTTATTTATTTTCTTAAAGGCATCTTTATAGTCACAACAAGCAGGTTTTTAAAAGTTCAGCTGAATATAGGCAACTGCTTTCCCTGGAGAATATGCATTTTAAAGTTACTGTCTTTCTACTTAGGTATTGTGTGTGCATAATGTTTTCCAGCAAACATTAATCATACCCTGTAGCTTTGAGGGCAAAACTGTTGCGCTGAGATAAACATTTGAGAGTCTGCTTTAATGCCCAAAGCCTCTTAGCTTTTTTAGGTCAAATTATCTTGTATCCTCTGACTGTGTTTCTAAACATGCCACTGCTAAATGCTACTTTTTAAATTCAGATTCTGTGTTCTGTTTTTGTTGACAAGGTTAAAGAGAGGGTATCTCACAATTAAGGTCCCAACTTCAATGGCAAGAAAAACCGAGCAGTTCTGCTTCCTTAGAGCTGGCACTTAAGAAGAATGCTGCTTGTTTCATACTTACATTAGCATCTCTGCTTTTTGTATTCTGCCAGTGTCATTATAATACTGGTGCAAAATGAGGCTGTTAGGCTACAACAATGTGCTAGGAGTTAAACTTTTTGTTGACCAAGAATGCATGAGTTCATTATTTATACTTAGAGTTTCTGGAAGAACTTTATTTTACAAATACTGGTCTCTGCAAGCTATAAAATATTATAAACAAACGTAAAAAAAAAAAAAAAAAAGC
>VWZT01006488.1:627380-639816 GCA_013397055.1 Pachycephala philippinensis
AAAAAAAAAAAAAAAAGCATTATGTATTGTGTAACTATCCTAGAAAAGGCAAATAGAAGTAATTTTCTTAAAATTCTATTGATATCAGCCAAGATCTCAAATATCAGTTGGTAAGAACTGTTTTTTCACAGCATATGTTCAAAAGTTGTAGCTTTGTTAAATACTTGACTACTGCACAACAAATTTTGTTTCCCTTCCTCCTCAGAGAATGCCCTTGGTTAATATTTGCTATCCACTCAGAAATTAAATTACTGAGGACTGAGAAGAAAAATCACTTGTAAAAACACAGGTTTCTCCTGCTGTGAAACCACGGCTGTAGTGTGTGCAAAATGTGATTTTTCTAAAGTTAGGTTTACTGGCAGGGGATATATGTGAAAATGTCCAAAAAGCAGAGACCTCATCTGTTCCTGCTGGTAGCTAGCATGATGCCATTAGTGTCTGTAATCTAGGGAGCTCGGCAGGCGGGGGAAGTGAGGGAGAATTGTTAGGAGTTTTTTTAAATATCTTCTTAAAAGCCCGATAGTGAGAGAGTTAGAGAGGGAGAGCTGTCAGATAGTCAAATATCTGGGAGATGGTTTGGCTGTCACAGTATATGAAAGTTACGTAAGGTGTATAAGCATATTACATAAGAGCTCCCCCATGCTCCAGGTCACTGGCTGCTCTTCCAAAACTCACCACCACCCGCCTGAAACCAGCCCGGAAACACAGGCAGCACTCTTGGAAAATGGGCATCTCTGTTATTTCTGCAGCAGTGGCAGCAGGGTTGCATGAAACATGCATATTAAGGTATTCAAAAGTAACACAATGATTTGTATGAAGAACAGAATCAAGTGTCCATGAGAATTTTTTTTTTTTTTTTTAAACTGAGTATCAGTATAAAAGAGCAAATCACATACAGCAGCTTGTATTGCAGTGGAATATGTTTCAATACTATGAGATGGTGGGGAGTTTTTAGACCCAGCAGGATGGGCCTGCTGTTTATATACAGTCTGAATAAGCATTTCTTTGCATTTGGAAAAGAGAATTGCAGCTCAGCAATTTTTTTGCTAGTTATTTTGTTATTGCTAGTAAAATCTTCTGCAGATTTAACTGCAGTTCTCCTGCAAATAGAAGCATGGGTATTTCTCATGGGGGAAAATCTTCTGAGGCTTCTTTAATCCATCACAATTTAAGATCAAGATCGAAAGGTGCTTGATGATGAACCTTTTCCAACCTCTGCAGCACATTTTAATGGCAGCAGTAAGAGCTCAATTCTTCATGCTTCGGTCAGATAGCTACAGCTGCTTCCTGACCGCGTGCCAGATTTAATTTATATTACAGGTTAAATGGTTGAAATCACTGTAGTAACTGTAACAGATAACAGATGAGAGCTCTATAAGACATTCTCTTCTTAAGTTATTGGGAAATTGAATTCAACTTTGCAACGGAGTATTCTTTTTCATCCCTCAGTCTCTGCTCAAAAACTCGCTCAGAGGTGGGAAAAGCAGCAGATGGCATGGAGTGTTTGCAAGGAACTAGTTCTCATCCAGATGCTGTGGAACACAGATGACATGTCCAGAGGCCAAATGCTGACAGAGTGCTACGATGGTCATCGTTCAAGCAAAACAGGAGCAGTATTAGTTCCACTCTGTCCAGAAACAGTTTGCTTTGGTCATGGGACAGTCACCATTAAGCTGAAACCTCTGTACCTGACCAACATTGAACTAAACTGAACACATTTTTTATTAGAGACTGCTAATATGTAAGTGCAGCCTATAGCCCAATTACCTCTCCTGCCTGATGGTGCTTCTCAGAACTGCAGCTGGGGTCTGCGTTCACATCCAGCATTGCTGCCTCTGGCGTGTTACAGCGCTGTTGGTGCGATTCACTGCCAGAGTGAGGGGCAGTCCAGCTCTATGTCAGACCTTCCCCCCAGGAAACAGCAAAATTTAATGGAGACTCACTTGCTAAGTAAAATGAAGGAAAGTCTGTCCATAGCCAGTCTAAAGTTAATCACTAACCTGCAGAAAGCTTTCTCTTGTTTCAGTCTATTGGTTGGTCCTATAGTAATTGCAGCTTTCCATGAGCTCTAAGAAGAGACATTTGGCAGAAGTTACTGCAGCCTGTTTTCGTACATCAGTGCCATGAAACACATTTTGTCACCTCACAGTTGCTGGGATCTCAATGTCTAGTTTGTGAGCAACTGCTTTTTGCTTTGTTAGTGCAAACTGAGTTTTGCATCTTTTCCTTGAGGAAGATCTCTGTCCTTATTTCCCATATCTAAGAAGACACCCCCATGAAGCCATCCTGCAGTTCCTGTTCTGTTTAAGTGGAACATTTCACACAAACATCCTGTCCACGTGTAACTCATTACTAGTCACTGGGAGCAAGGTCTCTGTAGGCAGTTTTTATGTAATAAAATTATATAATACAATTATTTCCACGTTGAGGTAAGTATGTATATGCAGTATGTATAGCCTGTGGTCATCATGCTGCACTGTAATATTTTGCCTCAGCAGAGTTTATATCTTACTGGTTTCTTATCTATAAAGAAATGGGGAGCTGGTTGTTTCTTCTCTAGGTGGGATTTCAGGACTGGCAGTCTACAATGATCATGGGTGTCAAGTGTATCTCAGGCAAATCATACAATATAACTTAAAGAACCAGCTAAAATAGTGTTTCTTTAGCATTGAGTCTTTAGGTAAACAAGGGGTAAACAAGTTAGCTCATTGTTCCTACAATGAGTTAGTTCTGTACATCAATCTGCAGCCAGATGGTTACCTTTATCTGACACAAAGTGTCCCTGAGTATGAAATAAATGTGGTTTACAGAATTGTTTGGTGTAAAAATAGTATCCTCCCCTTCCTGCCCTATTCTCTCAATTTTTGTACCTGCTTTGTGTCTTCTGTCCATTGTGTTTTGTTCTGAAAGGGTTTTAGTCTTTATTCATTTTGGTGTGTAGACTCTTCTAATCTTCCCAGTTTTCACATCTCTTTGTTTTACTTATCTTAATATTTCTTGTCTCTGTGGGAGAGATGTTGTTGGGTTGTCATGCAGTGAGTTTCCTGAACCTGATTTCATAACTATACTCTTTGCCTCATTGCAGTTCAGCCTGGACTCTAATCCAGGCATTTTAAATGTTAGGCATTTTAAAGTCCCTGTACAGTGAGTATTTTGTAAACATCCATTTATTTGCCACTATGAGTGTTCCACAGCTCTACACAAAGTGACAATGGAATTAATCCAGGAAAAGAAACGAGCTGAAAAAAGTCATTTAAGTACCCATGCCAGCCTTGCTCTGCTAGGCAGTTTGTTTACATTGATTTTATTAGGACACAAACAAAGAACTACAAAAGAAAAGAATCTATTCTGAATTGTTCAGTTCACTCATCACAATATTCAGTATTTGAACAAAATCTCCCAGCCTCTCAAAAGAGATTAAATTGCATTTAATTTACCCTCATTATGCACACATTTTTGTTATAACACTCAAAATACTCTGTTCTTGAAGGCCTTCATTTCAGTGATAACAGAATGTGATGGTTTCCAAAGAAAGCCTGGTGCAAAAAAACCTGGATACTGAAACGTGAAATTGAAAGTTGAGAAAGGTGGAGGAGTGACAGGAAAGGTAGTTGCACATGGCACACTTAGAAGATCTTGTTCCTTCATTTGGTTTTTAGCTTTGCATTGATACCAAAATCAAGCAATTTTGCTGTCTTCACAGTAGTAAAAATAATGAGCAATTCCTGCCTTCATTATCATGTTGAAATGTATGTTAACTGTGAGTTCTCTCATTCTATTTGAAGTACATTTTTATTTTCATGATAAAAATAAACTCCTGTGCATATATACACATCTTTATACAACTGCATGTGCCTCTGGGTCTGTACATAGCCATATTGTTTTTTTGGTAATACTGAATCAACTTGTCCATGACAATTTCTAAATGCTGAATCATTCAGTAGCTGCTTCATTTAAATTTTATTTATTATTTCAGAGGTTTTTAAAGGTTTGGGGGTTTTTTGCCCTCTGGGTGTATGTGCTGCTTATGGCCCCTATCCTGCATATGCTTCTGTGGAAATAAAATTTTCTGTGTGAACTGTTTCTTCTCTTGTAAAATAACTTCCATTTTCATCAGTCTTTTGAGATAGGGGTTCTGCAGTTTGATTAGAAAGGCAAGGCTAGTCATGAGAAATTTTTAGATGTATTAAATCCTGGAATAAAGAAGAAGAGTCTGGTTGAATTTCACCTGCAGGAATGGAGAATGCAGATTTAAGATGGGCAAGTGAGTGATTCTTTTACAGCTTAGTGGAAACAATAGTTTCTGCAAACTGGATTGATGAATGCATGCTCAGGGGATGTGCTTTGTAACTTTCTGACAATGTGAGATAATAGAAGTTAAGCAGCCCTGTGCATGTGAGGAAGAAAAATATTTTTACCAGCATAAAACTCCTATAGCTGAATGGAGATATTTGTGTAGTACTGGCATTTTGCAATTATTGCTAGGGCTATTAAAATACCTACACTGAATATTGTATAGACATACTGGGAAAACTTGCTTTAGATATGCCAGCCCCCCCATTACTTGAAAAAAGGCAGAGAAAGAGGTTCCTTAGAACAGGAATCTAACTTTGAGTTATGAGCAATCTATGAAGGAACCTACCCCTCTCTGTATATGGAGCATCTTGGGACAAGTCTCCCTCAGGGTGCAATGTGGATATTTTCAGGGGTAGATACCAGATAAGAACTTGGTCCATAATTTAAATCCTGTTTGAAAATGGAAGTGTTTATATTTTGACCAAGAAAAGGACAAAATTAGATAAGTCATTATTTACTTGAGGGTGAATAATGGGCCCCATTAATACAAGACTGAATTTGAGCTTCAGAAAATACGAGTGTCATCTCCTATCAAAGGTCCTGCTTGGTAGTGTCTCTTCCTGTCCTTTTTTGTGCTTTATTTAAACAAAGTGGCTTCACTGAAATGATGAATGGAATGTCTTTTTAAATGTTAGTCCTTGTTTTTACGAATACTTTGTCTAAACATAGATACATAGAAAAAAGAATGTATGCGTGGAAGTAGAGTACTGGGCGGTTTTTTGCTTGTTATCCTGTTCATTTTTTTTATAAATATCCTAGATCAGTTTAAAGAACACTAGGACCAAAATTACACATTTGTTTGTTTATGCCTGAAGGTTCTTTGCATTTTCACTTTCAGGTTTGTTTCCTCCATTATCATAATCACCCTCTTATGCAGAGGGACAGTATACAATTGAGTTTCCTTGAGAGTGTTATGCAAGAACATAATCATTTGCCAAAGGCAGTGCAAAATAAATAAATAAATGAATAAACACTGTTGTCAGGGAACAGCATTGCAAACGGTTTCTGTTCTGATCTTAAAAACTTTTGCACCTGCACTGTCTATAAAAGTAGCAATTGGAAATTTGACTTCAAATTGACTGAATCCCTTGAAATGAACACACTAGAGCAGTCTTTGTTTCCAAGGCAACAATCAGCCCTGTTCCTAAGGACTCAAAAGGTGTTTAAATGACAAGGTTTTCTTCAGAACACATCTTACTAAATTTAAATTTTACATTCATTCAGAATATCTGGAACTATAAAACTTTCATGAAGTGAAGTACAGCTCTCATTATGTCTTTACTCAAGTCATGAAAAGAACTCACTCCTACAAAATATATTCCCTTCCCAATACTATACTCTAAATATGTTACAGGTCATGCTGCATTTCCAGTTTCTCACTGTTACTATTATAGGAAAAAAGTAGTGATATCTATAGGTAAGATTAGATAATACTTTCTATTACATTAAACTACAATATTAGAACTACAGCAAAAATAGGTTCTGGAGGACATGGTAAAAAAACCAATCAGATATTTTGGCAGATCTAATCAGATCTAATGAAGGGCTCTTAGTCCCCCCAGGAAAACACGTTCATGATAAATGACTAATAAATGCCTGATCAGAGTTTTATGAACTGTTCTTTATACATTAAAAGTGATTTTTCCGGGATACTTTTTATGAATGCTATGGAGAGCTTTTCCATACTTGTGTGGCAGCATGAAAGAACAATGATTTTGAGGGAGAAGAATGCTAGCAAGGAATTATTTCTTAGGCAACGCCATGAGAAGAGTTAGTTCTCTGTGTCAGAATGGAGCAAGTGCATGCAGAATAGATTACAAAACTTCCAAAAGTCAGAAGAATTTAGTTTCATGCAAAGAACAGTAGGCTGAAGAGAATGGTGATAAAGTTAAAGGCACAGATCAGAAAGATAATTTTAACAGTGGCATTTGTGGTTGTTGGAGTTTTTTATGGAATAGAGGGAGGGATGAGTGCAGGCACAAAGCCTCAGATTCAGCTGACATGGAGACAGAGGAATTTGGTGTTGGGATAGGTTTCATATTTGTGAATGATTCTTGGCTCTCTGGTTCAGTATTTTCTTTCATGAATTGCAGATTCAAATTCTTACCACATTTTGTAGATTTGTCTACCTTGTTTGTGAAGAGTAGCTTTGGCAGATAATGATCTTGAGGCAGTAGTATTGGGGAGAAGCAATTTACTGGATCATGTAAGTACTTCTGCAAATCCTTTGAGACAATTTTCAAATTACCATTTCTAATTCCTTGGAAATACATTGACTTGAAATTGTAGCATTTAATTCTCTTTATACAGGAAAGATTTGTTTTGGAGGTTTGTTAATCAACAGATATACTTTTGGGAGAGGTGTCATTATAATGTTTGCAAAGCCTCAATTTTTTTCCAAAATACAGGTATTAAAACCTGTGCAGCTTTTCTGTAGAGCTGAAGTGGTCAAATATACAAATCTGTTTCACATCATTGCTTTTAAAAGAGTCAAGAAAAACAAAAGTCTTTATCTGGAATAATGAGCCCAATTCCATTAGGTTTGAGAGCCTCTCACTCTGAAGCCCAGAGGGTTTTTTGTTTTTGTTTTTGGTGTTTTTTTTGTTTGTTTTTGTTTTTGTTTTTTTGTTTGTTTGGTTGGTTTTTTGGGTTTTTTTTGTGGTGTTTGAGTGCTTAAAATGCCTAGTGTTTTTAAAGACCTTCTAAAACTTCTAACAGCATTAATTATCAGCACCAAAGTGAGGACTGAAGGTTTTTTAATGATATAATAATTATAAAATGGGACTGAAGTGAGAAGTAGTAAATTGAAGGGAACTTGCCAAACCACAGCTTTGCTCCTTGTGCTCTGGATTTTTATTCCACCCAATATTTGTACCTCAGTCTAAGTGACATGATGTTCAGTGAGTGAGACTGCTTTACCTAAATTTATTTTTATTTTCACTGTTTAATGGTAAGGTAAATACTTTTTTTTCTCTGCTTAGAACCTAGGTGCTGTTCCTTGATTTACATGGTGTTTATTATTCAGGATACACACTGTGCTCCTCTGCACACAGTACAGAGTACAGTCTCTACTTAAGCGGTGTAGATTCAGAATTGTCTCATTTGCAAATAAATGGTAGCTGTACGTAAGTCTTGGATCTTCAAAATTGTAATTACACTCACTACTTTTTTGTTTTTCTTGTTGCCTGCCTAATGTATTCCTGGTTCTAAAGAAGATAGGGATTTTTCAGAAATAATGTATGATAATGTAATCAAAGCCAAAGTGGGATTTTCAGAAGTGCTGGTGGATTAAGTGTCTAATTTCCACTGTCTATCACCACAAATTATGTGTGGCCTTTAGAAATTTTTTGAAAAGTTCACCTTTCATTCATTGCAGTTGTCAAATACAAAACTAAATCAAAGCTATTTATAATCTTCAACCTCAAGTAACTTTCATCAGACTGGCTTAGACAACTTTTTGGGTGTGCATCCTCCAGAACAGTTTGTGCAATTGAGGTGTTACTCATAACTGCAAACAACTGGAAAGCTCTTCACTTAATCCAGCAGTGAAACACTTCATCTTGAGCATTGCTGGGCTGCACAGAGGAGTTTTCAGTAGCTTCAGAAGAGACAAGACATGTTTCCTCTTTCCTAGGAGTAGCTGACTGGCTCTTCTATCCTGCAATCATTTCTAAATGTGCTTGCACTCTAGATCTTGTTTTATTCCAAGTTTCTTCTGTTTTTTATGTTGTACAGTATTATTGGATGCAATATAAGGACATCAGTAAACAAAATGCCAAATTGCTTTTGTCCTGGGAGGCAAGATTCCGTAGGAATTTAGATTCTGATGAAGCAGCTAGAGGTTTAACACACTCTTCCAAAATGCATTCTATAAGACACTTGCTTTCATTGAGCTGTCTGGTGCTCGTCAGGTGCTGCATTTGCTGAAAAATATGGTTTGGTGTATATAAATAAGAAGACATAATTATTTATTGAGGTATGTCATCACTTGAATTTACTGTAAATTCAAAATAGAGTGAAATGCGTGATGAAGACTATAATGCTCGCTTACGTGGCAGTCTTTCTGCTGTCTGTTTACATACTATACTGTAAATTCTGTAGTATCTTTTTATGCTTTTACGTGTTTCAGAAATTTCAAAGTTTCATAGTAAAAAGGCTTTACAGTACTTCTAAATATAAATAAGCTTAAAAATAAATCCTGCAAAACTGCAATGATCCATTTAATAAAATGCCCATTTTTATAAATGCCCTGAAATGAGTGGGTGAAAAATAGTGTGACACATCATGTGGGCTTAATCTGTTTCGTATAAATTTGCTGTGAAAGCTCTACTTCAATATAGATAATGTGCAATCTGTTCTAAACATCCAGTTGTACAATAAGGGTAATTTGTGGGAGACAGTTATGGATCTCAAGAGCCCTTTCATCATGCAGAGTATTGAATTAATCTCCTCCTAAATGCTCATTCAGAAAGTGCCAGAAGACTGCTCTGTTTGGTTGCCATGGCAGATATTATTCTCCTGGCTCCTTGGAGAGCTACATTTCTATAAACTATGAGTGTTTTCAAGTTTATCAAAGCAGTAAGTTGTAGTTACTCTGATTTTTGTTGCAGTTGACAGTTTCCTTCTGTCATATGCTTGCGTTAATTTTATTCTTTAAAAATGTTGTAAAATTTCTTTTTACCTGCTTGCTCTCTCAAATAGAACAATAACTTTCATTTAGAGACAAAAAAGGGCAAAAAGGTGTTTTGAACATAGAGTCTTACGGTCTATTTTAGATAAGAATAAAAAGAAATCAAAAAATTGGGTACCTGTATGCTGAGAGACTAGTGAAAATGGCAGAACTCTGATAAATGCAGGTTGTAAACAGGGAAGGGAATGAAAATCAAGACTGTACTTTTATCAAGACTGTACAGGGACAGATACCATGAAGGAGATTGGACTGATTTCTCATACAATAAACTTTCCCATTTGTATGTTCTCCTATTGCAATCTGCTTATAGGCAGCAGAAGTAATGAAGCCTCATTTCCTCAGGATTTATGTGCTGTCTTTCCTGAGCCTATAGGCAGCTGTGCATATGTCCTCATTAAACAAGTGGCAGCTACTCTGAGCTACAATTCTGTTTTCAGTGATAGGCTGTTGGTTTGGATTTCCCTTCATACACAACTACTGGTTTTCATAAGGTGAAGAGACAATTGGCATCCTTGAGATTTCTGCAAAGTTATGACTTCTGTTGAAATTGGCTGGTGGCTGGAAAGTTACTTTGTGGTCCCTTGCTCCATGGCCCTGGCCCTTTAGGCACCTGACTCAGGTGATTTTAAAGAAACATATTGTCATTGTGAAAACTGCAGATTTTAGGAGACAGTTGTTGGCCACCACTGAAATTCAGAGACTTGCTTGAATTTTAGAGTTACTGTTTAATAATTATTCTGTAGTAATGCATGCTGTCAGTTCAATGTATGTGATTATGTTACTTGCTTGTCCAGATGCCTGTTACAATTTGGATGACCATGTGCTTTGAAAACTTCAGCTTCAGAATTTATTTTTTTTTATTTAACTTTGGTGTTTTGGTTACTCAAGATAATTATACTCAGTATAAGCCTATCACTAAGGAGACTAATAGGGTAACAAGTCATCAGAGTTTGCAATGAGATACTTGCCTGCATTTGCTTACCCAGATCAGTGTTTGATTTAGTGCTGAGCTCACAGGAAATTCTGTGGTCCTGACATCTGAAAAGTAACCCCTTTGTTTGGTACCCTATTACCAATCTCTGCCCTTCCAGAGACATCCAGAAGCAAAGCTGTTCTTGTCGGTCCTGTGTCAGCTGTGCAGCTGAAAGACTCTCAAATCTAACTCCTAATCAACTGTGAATATGTGGGAGGATACTGCTTTGAATCAGCGACAGTGTGAATGATCATGTGGACAGGCATTGAAGGGAGGAAGGGAAGCTACCCATTAATAACTGGAGTTGTCAGAAGTGTTTTGTTGGTATGCAAATCTACCATGTACCTCCTTCCAAGTCCTTTTTAGTTTAGCATGAGGGGACACAGCATACGTAAACTCTTCAGGTACTGGATAAGCAATAAAGTATTCATTCTGCACTTTGTCATGAATATGCACCCACGGTAGGAAACTGTGTGTGGATGGCATGTGTTAGTCTTCCTGGGAGAGGAGATTTAGTGTGTGCACAAAACCTCAGGGGAAGGCAGATATTTAGAGAATCGAGAAACTCTGAGTAGGATTATACATCATAAAGCACTGGAAATGGATTCATTACCATTGCATTTTCTCCTTAAATCAAATTTGTTTCTAGCACAAGATTGTGGAAAATGCCGTTCTGGCCAGAACCTACATGTAGTTCAGACTGCCAACAAATCTGTTAGAGACCATCCCATTGAAACAACAGCTGAACTATGAAATGGTTGAATTGTGAAGTGATTAAGCAGAGAGAAAAATTAATATAATAAGGTTAGTCACAGTAACATGAGGGGGTTTTCAATATGCAAGCAAAATAGGGAGCACATTAAGTGGTGCAATTAAGTCCTGATGTGTTCATGAAGAATGTAGGGGGTTTTTAACCTGAATGTCTGCAACAGTCAACATACAAGCATTGCCTGTTTTCTCATTGTTCTGCAGAGCATCATAAAGACAGGATTTCTGCTGCATTTGAAATCTCATACACTTCTGTGGAAAAGCAGCAAGGCTTGACATTTGAGAAATTCAAGAGGTTTTGTGTTCAAAGAAAGCTGGTTAGGGTCAAAGAGCACGTCAGTCTTTAATTAGTATTCAGTATCCTTTTAAGTTAGCATGGTGAGTATTTTAGATTTTAATTGCCTAGTGTGAAATTAATTCATTACACACTATGCTGTAAAAACTGAAATATTTCTTTTGACAAGCTGAAAATAACATTTTTTATTATTCATACAGAGAGTAGGATATTGAATGTTGTATGTAACAGATTATAAAGTACTGAAATGTATTCTGGGGTAATTTAGCAAGCAGACAACAGTGGAGTTCCTTTAACCTTCTCTTCCTGAAGTAAGTATTAAACTGAGGTGACTGACATTGTACATTTTTGTCAGCTCAGTATAACATTCTGCTAAGAACTTTCTGAAACGTGGGGCAGGTACTGCAGCTTTCTATAGACAAGCATATACATATATATATATATATATACATCATTGCATGTGTATCAGTCTCAGTGCTACTCTGTTACAAAAACAATATTATGTTGCTGCTCTGTGTTTATTTAATAAGAGACTGAAGTCTCCAATATTCAGAGGGAATTTTCATGAAAACCAAACTCATTTATGTACATGGAAAGCAACACACCGTTATATAAATAGCTGTACTTAACCAAAAGAGTAAGTTTTCCTGTATGTGCTCTCAGGATTGGTTCTCTTTGATGTGCAGCTCTAAGAATAACAAGTAACAGGGCATGGGGTGACAGGTAGCTCATGTGCAAACGAGAACACTGTTTAGAGCAGGTCTTTTGGGGAGATAATGTCTTTTTTGCTTCTGAGAAGCAGGCTGTCAGGAGGTTTCAATGGTACTGTTAGGCTCTGCATACTAAAGCATGCTTTTTAAGATGCCAGCTCATATAAAATGGATTAGAGAAGCCAGGAGGAAAATATCTGCCAAAAGAACTAAATTCAGACAGATACTTTTTAAAGCTTTATTGTATTTTAAAGTTTTAGTCAAATAAATCAAAATTAAATGGAAAAGCACGACTAGAATCAAATAGAACATTTTATAATTTAAGGTACTGTAATACTCCTTTTCTTTCTTTTTCATTTCTTTTCTACTAACAACAAGTAAAACTTCAGCTAGCATTTCAGAGCAATTGTGCCTCTGTAGTTTGTTAGGTTATTCACCCAATAATAAGAGCAATGTGCACTAGTTATGGCTATATATCCTCTGAAATAGATTGAAAACAGAAAGATTTGCTTTTCTGAGAAGCATTTGGAGAATCTGAAGTTTATTAGTCTAGTTGCTCTGTGTGGTTTTGGATTGGTTGGTTGGTTTTTCTTTCTCATATACAGGCTTTGCTGACTAGGTTTTTTTTTTTCTTTTTTTTTTTC
>VWZT01006488.1:639849-700220 GCA_013397055.1 Pachycephala philippinensis
TTTTTTTTGATAGTGCTTTGGTTTTTGAGTCTTTGTTAGGGCTGCATAGCCAGTCTATGATTTTTTTTGTCTGATTACCTTCTTTTCTTAGGAGAATCTTTTTTTTCCCTTTTATCTGTTTCCTCAGATGATAACAGTATCATTCATATTCCAGGTTTTTTTTTCTCTACTGTCTCAATTTTTGTTTCATGTGGAATAAATTACAAAACTACCAGAAGTCAGAAGAATGTGGAATGTGTGTAGAGAAATGAGCCATAGCCTGTACTATCTACCTTGTTATCTCAGAGTAAAGCTGTCCCAGAGCAATATATACTGCAGCAATGCACATCTCAATTCAGGAGTCTGCTGCCGTTCTGTGACCTCTCCTTGGTCCCTCAGAACAGGGGAAGGAATACTCAAAACATGTCTTGTTGGGCCAGAAATTGTTACCTTGTCAGACACTGAATGTTTGGTAGGGTATTGTCTCATTACAAAAGAAAAATCCAAGCCAGAAAGGACCATCTCCCAGATAAAATTCTGGAATGAATTAATGGGGCAGTTGAGCAGAAAGGATGGAGAAATGAGGAGAGTAATTATCTCTTTTTAGGAGAAAAAAAGAAAGGAAGGAAAAAGCCAACAACTTTAAAACCCCAGGAAAAAGCAACAAAGATGTTCAACATGATAAAGCAACAACTTCTCAAAGATGAAAACCAGTTTTTGATACAGCAAGTGCTGTTTTCATCCTGGAAAAAAGAAGGCTCTTGATGACCTAATTGTGGCCTTCCAGTACTTGAAGGGAGCCTACAGGCAAGATGGAGAGAGACTGTTTACATGGGCATGTAGTGATAGGACAAGAGGTACTAGTTTCAAACTGAAAGAGGGTAGGTTTAGATCAGATATTAGGAAGAAATTCTTTACTGTGAGGATGGTGAGGCTCTGGAACAGGTTGCCCAGAAAAATTGTGGATGCCCCATCTCTGGCAGTAACGGCCAGGTTGGATGGGGCCCTGGGCAGCCTGGTCTAGTCAAAGGTGTCCCTGCCCATGGCAGGGGAATTGGAACTAGGTGATCTTTGAGGTTCCTTCCATGTTGAGCAATTTGTTCTAATGTTGTCCAGATTGGTTGATCAAACTTTCAGGGATGTGACCAATTAGAGTTCCTTCAAAGAAATGTTAAAAATTTAAATTTCAATGCAGAGAAAGTATTTTGCTGGTTTAGCAGACATGCGCAGGCATGGTGACTCCATAGCTTTTGAGAGGAAAGAAATAGGAAAAAGTTGAAGGGTTTTAAAAGTTTTTGTAATTATTTTGGTAATCCTCATGTAGGATATGGGTCACCAAATACAAATGGGTCACCAAACCCAGGTTTTTAATGTTCAGGTCAGACTCCGAGACAAAAGAGCTGTGTGTTAGGTAACTCTTTACTCTGCAGTATTTATTTAGTTGTAGCACTTAGAGGGCTTAAGTCTATTAGGACTTCTGTTGCATTAGCTCTCTATAAAAATGCACAAGTGTTAAGTTCCTGCCCCAGAGGTTTTTTGGATGTCTGTGCTGCAGGTGCAGGTCACCATCTGCTTGCCCAAGTTTCAGAAGCTTTGTACAATTCTGCGTCGTGCATTGCTTTTGGTTACCTAGGAAGAAGAAAGAAGACTTGAAAATGTTTGGGCAGCAACACAGCCTTAGATGTTTAAGGACAATTTTACATACTGTTGGAAGAGCAGGACTGCCCAAAACACAGCAGGGATTGCTGGATATTTGTTGAAGAGAAGTTCTGTGTTCGAATAATTTGAAATAAATTGAGTAACTAAGGAGGTCTGTTTCTGTGAAAGGGGGTAGGGGTTGTTATCAGCATCTTCTTGAGCTGGTGGATTTTTTCAAAAGGTAAGGTATTACTTTTACATATAAAAGAGTAGTAAGTCTGCTAAATAGATAAGGTTCTTGTGACTCTTGGTCCTTCCTGTCTCTGACTTGAGAAATGCTATCAAATTAATCAGACTCTTTTTCCTCTTTGGGGAGATGGAAAGGTCTGTTCTTAACACATTCTAGCTAACAGTGGGTAACCAGAAGTGAGGTAAATCCTTAATGAAATGGAAGACAGATGGGTTTGGGTTGGTGGAAGTACTGTTGAGTAAACCCAGAATTTAACTGGGCTGCCAGGCTGAGAAACTCGTAAGTGGCTAAATTACACCTGCATGTGGCAAGAAGACACCTTTCTTCTGCAGGTGGGACACACCCAGAGCTTTCCTTACCTGTTTTTAACATGGTGATGTTGAAATTACCAGACCAAACCATTAATTAGTTTATCCAGTTACTTCTTCCCTGGGAGTCATCTGTCCTGTTGTTTCCATGAGAAGTATTATGGAAGTGTAGTTAACAATTAAAACTTTAGAGCAACAATTAATGGGAGCAGTTGTTTACTTGCTGTATCAATTAGTTTTAAGCTTATCTCATCAATAGGAAGAATTTTCATATCTGCTTCACAAACAAGATTATTTTTAATGCCACTGTGAATCTTCCAGTTTGTTGCATAAGCATCTAATACAAGAGCATTTGTATGGATCTGAGTGATTCTGAGCTGTGTTTTCTTTTCTATTTTTTCACTGATCAGCAGAAATCATGAAAGGAGATTTCAGCCATTCACTAACACAGGACAAAAACCTCTTTTCTTCTTTTTAGTCAAACCCCTGCAGATTTCAGAGGAGAGAAAACTTATTTAAGGTGTTATTTATATTTTTTTTCCCAATAGTATTGGTGATTATTCCCATGTCACAAAAAGATGAAACAAAGTCAGGAAGCAAGTTCAGCAGATGGCAATTTCAGTGGGATATGTTTCTTTGATCAAAAGTTAATAAGATGGCAAAATTCTAATATAATTACTTGAAGGTTCTTTATATCAGATTCATACCGAGTAATATGGAGTAACATATATAATACGTATTTTAAATTAGTGCTCAGTGCTAATTAGTCTTTAGTATATGCTGCCTGCTGAAAAACTCCTTTGCTGAACTGAAGTGTGAATTCCCTATAACATTCTGGTAGCAATATTGGCCAGTTCCCAAATTTCACAGTTACAAATGAGGAAGGCATTGGGAGGAGAATTTTCAGGGTAACAAAAACCAGCACTGGGAAACCAAAACCTAACAGCCTCCCATTAATATTGTGGATAATGCCCCTTTAAATGCAAACATTGTTAAAGTCTTCTTTATGAATGCATTTTCTTTATTTTTTAGATAGATAAATAAATAGATGCAGTATACAGGTACAGAGAGAGAGAGAATATGAGAATCTGGGTTTGTGGATGCTATTCAGGTCCTTGGTAGATGCATTCTTACACTGGCTTACTGTAAACCACAGCCTTGGCTGTATTTCCTTACACCACTAATAATTATTATAATTTTCTATTAATAGTGGAAATGATGTGCTCTCATTTTAATAGGTAAGAGATATTTGCTTTAGTTTATGGAAGAAATCTTTTGCTGTGGTTGTGTAATGTTATTATTTTAGAAAAGGATGTAACTAATGGCCATGGTTCTTACAGTTCTGTTGGTCCTATAATGGTGTGTCTTTACTTTCTGATTGTTTCCAGTGCCAAGAAGGAGGCAGGAGCATGTGAGCACTGACATATTATCAAGCGCAAAGTGCAGAAAATGGATTTCTGCAGCTTGTTATTATTTTGCAATTATTTGTCCTGCCCTAGCTTGCATATTTGATTTGCCCTGAAGGATCTGTGGAAATGTGTGTTCACCTTCCATGATATACCATCACATAAATTTGCAGTGAATTAGCTAGGTGACTCACTGGATAATATTGACTCACTTTACTGATGCAAAATCATATGATGTTTTCAGCATTTATTTAGAGTCTTTTCACAGCACTTACTGGCATGTTTGTTAAAATATGGTTAGTTTGACAGATGTAACAACCTATTTTATAAAGGTCTTGCTATAAAATTTACAAGACAACATATTTTCTCACAAATGGTAATGTTGTACAGTGTTTCTATAGCAATTGGACAGTTTTGATGTGCTACAGCTAATATGTTGAAGAGAAATTACTTCAGATGTTTGTGGTCACATGCCAGGTAATATATTTGTAGTGATAGTTTAAAGCTGAAGAATAGGTGTGTGATGGTACTGGTAACCCAGGGTATCCAGTGAAAGCACTTTGCAATGTATAACAAACATTCCAAAGCCAAGCCTTGAGGTCTGATAGAATTAAATTAGTGTGGCAATTTAACATGAATCACAATAGTTAATCCCTCAGTGCATGCTGAAGCTGGCACCATTAGCTCTAATTTCCCACTGAAGCGAAAGAAGGAGGTCAGTCTAGAACAGCAGCTGGACTGGAGCTCCATATATCTGTTCCACACATTTATTCCTAGGCTTCAATTTATTGCCCAGCTTTGTTGAGCCCCTCAGAGCAGAGCCCCAAAGCAGGGCTGTGCTAGCGGTACTTTGTCCTTCCTTTGGTTCCCACCGCTCCTGAAAGGCAGAGCAGGATGATGGGAGTGGGAGGAGGAGTGTGGCTGGCTTCCCACTGGGAAGCTGCCAACCTCCAGGGCCAGTCTCCTCTGCAGTTCTTCTGCCAGCAAATCTGACCCTTGCCCACCTGTGAATTTAGAGGCAGAAGGGAAAGATTTCTCATTTTGAAGGAATTGAAAGTGAAAATATAAGGGAGAGGGTACAACTAGAACAGTAGAACAGAGAGTGGGGAATCAGCGAGGAATAAATAAGGAAAAGGAGTCAAATGCTTTAATAAAGCAAAAATAATTTAAGGAAATCAAGAAAAAATAAGGAGAAGTGTGACCAAGGCATATGAAAATTGACTTACTCTGTGCATGGAAAGCCTGCATAGACGCAAGGTTCATGTTGACACAGTAAAAGAATAATTGCAATATGCATGACTGTTTTTGTAATCATTCACGTTTTTAGAAGGTAACAGTTTTAACATGATTTTCTAAACCTAAAAACCACAATGTTATTAAAAGAAATTCTTACAAATGTAGATGTATTTTATATAATACATGTACTCTGCCTTCATGTATTGTATTGCAGAAAAATTCAATTAACAGAAAGAAACAGGGATTATAGGGTTGGCAAGGCGTGAAAATAATAAAATGAAATAGTGAGAAATTATTCAGCCCTTTTTTTCAATTTAAACCTCATCCCGAAATCTTTTTCTGTGGTTTCTCAGTTGCATAGCATAGGGTGTTCAAAGGCACTAAAGCAGATTTCAGAAACAGAGTAAGTGCTAATACTCGACATCACTACAGGTCGTTGTTTGTCTTCATATTACAGAGCTGCTTAAAATACCATCTCTCTTCAGACTGAAAATAGTAGCTCTTATACAGCTTTAATTTGCTCTTTATTGCAAAAGAATTTCATAAAGCTTTGCAAAGAAATTGCTGATGGTATTAGAGACAGAAAGGCACAGAATTTTGTGAGGGTCTCTGATACAGTGCAGGTAGCTCTGAATAGGGGGTACTACATCACTTCAAAACAAAAGTGGTGAGCCGCCTACGGCAAAGAGGTTTTCTTCCCACTCATGCATTGGGGAAAGGGAGAAAGCATTTTGTTCTCTCGTAACACAGGAAGCATATAAAGAGAAAGTCTGGTTTCACTGAAATAAATGAGAACTTTGCCATTTCCTCATGGAAACCAGACCTTTACCCTTTGCTAGGTTGTTTAAAATTGCAACAGGCTTAGCAGAGCAATTTATAAAGACTATAAATTTATAAATACTGCCATACCTATAATTTAGGACTGTGTCGCTGTTACAACTTTACTCATTTTGAAGAAATGCAGTTATAAACTACCAAACCAACCTTTTACTCTCCTACCTGCTTATTAGACAGTCTTTGTAGTACAATGAGAGTAATGCTTCGTGTCCAGTTGTGCCTCTTCAATGAAAATGGCACGTTTAGTAAGCTGTATCCTTTGTGTATGTGTATATTTGCGTACTGGTACCAAAGCCTCCAAAGTGGCAATACACAGATTTGTCTAGGATAGAGTGAAAAGCAGGAATAACATATAAATTGTCTTCTGCCTGTGCTTAGTTCAAGAACTTCCTGAGCCAGATCAAACCATACATCCCCCATAACTAATTTGAGTAACTGACTTTATCAGGTCAGATATATATCGACTTAAATATAGATTTAAGGGCAAATCAATAGCCTGTAATATACTGATACTTATGTTTGGCCCAGTGTTTAAGGGAAAACAATTTATATCTTTCCGTGGGTGCATAGTCTTCCCAAGCAGCTGGGAACTTAGCAGAAGGGAATTTGCCATGTCACAGGTGTCTTTGGTGAAGGAAGAAATTCTTTGGTGGCACCATTTTCATTGTGGTACCATTGCCATTTTGGAAGTATTTAAAGAGATATTTGACACCCTTTAAAATTCATAGAGTTGATAGCTTCGGAATATTTTTTAAATAACTATAATTAGAAGTTGTTTAGCAGCTCTGTGTTGATTATTTTTCACTAGGCTGTAAATAGACAATAGCAGAGCCCTCACAGGAAGTAGAAGAGACCTTGTCTTTGAAGAGAAAAGCGAGAATGAAAATAGTACTCGAAATTATATTGTAATAATATGTGCTTGGGTCAGGAGAGCTACTGGAGGGGAGGAGAACAAATAAGATGGCCTGGCAGGTCCCTTCGTTGCTGGCCTTGGACTCCTTGCTAATAAACTCTTGAGCAGAACTGAGAATAGTTCTTCACCAAATAATCTAAATATGAATTAGTTTTTCCTACTTTAGTGCATTAAAATATTTTTTTAATACTGTGATAATAGTTACTTTAGAATTAAACTTATTTTTCATGCTGATACAACAGATAAACAAAGAGGCAAATTCCCTCTTAAAAAGAACTTCACAACAGTGGTTGCTTTTCCTACGTGTCTGCCCAGTGTTGAAGTCTGATTTTGCAAATGTAGCTTTTACTTCAGGTATAATATACTAATTTCTACTTACATTTTTCATACATTTGATTTCTCTGGTATTTTCTGACGTATTTGTGAGGCTGAAGTTACTTGCCTGCCACAAAGAGATGGGAATTTTGTACTTGCAGCATTGTGGCTGCTCTGTGGTAGCAGGACAGAGGACAGCCATGCCCCCTGCACATTTATCTGCTTTTTTATGTCAGATGGTAATTTCCAAAAATAGTGCCTGAAATTAGGTTCTTAGTTTCATATCTGGAGTCCAGTCTAGATTACCCAGTGAATTTCCTGCACAGAGGAGTAAACTTTTTATCTTGTTACTTGTTTTATTTGGAGCCAAGTTGGGCTTTGTATGACTCCACAAATGAGCAAATCTGGAGAGAAATGTGAGCCCAGGGTAAAACTGAGACCAGCTGGGCTTGTGCTGGGGCTACGCATGTCTTTGTGTCCACTGGCAGAGCAGAGGGTGGGTAGGGCTTTCGTAGTGCTTTGGGTGCTTAGGTGTTGAGGTTTGTGTGCCTGGGTTCCAGGGATGGCCAAATTTGTGTCCAGAAAGTAGTGGAATATTTTTTTTTTCTCTTCTGTGGGTTGGGCATAATTAATTTTGAGAGACCATCTCTGTTTTTCACACAGTCTGTTCCCTGCTGTTGCACAGTTTACGAGGAGACACATTCATGCTCTTTGAGTTTTTCCTCTGCTCATTTAGTGGCATTAAATAGTTTAAACTGGTCTCTTGCCTTTTGTACAATAGATTTGCTAAAGGATGTTGGCAAAAACTGTGTGGGTTTTGGCCTGTGCAGTACCGGAATCGATGCTGTGTGGTCTCTCCTGGCTAAAGCTCTGTGACGTGGGTTTATGCACTCGAGGGAGGCTTGTGTCTGCAACCCAGCAGGTTCCTTCCGGCCTTGAGCTGGAAAAAGTGGAAGCACAGAGCTCACATAGCTTTGCTTGTTAGTCTGAAACGTATCTTCTGCAGAAGCTGTAGTGAGCTGTGCATTTTTTCCATCACCCGAGCACTTGGCCACTCAAGCAGTGCGAGGAGGAAGGACTGTCACTGTCCCCCTGCAATGCCACCGACCACCTTCAAGCCCTTCGCCACCACTGCTGGTGTTGCTTCAGAGGCTGTCTGACTGCTCCCAGCTGTGCCTCCTCAATCATGAGGCAGAGTGAGTGCAAGGCATGTGAGCTTAAGTGGTAAATTAGTGCATACTGAGCAGCCTGGTTGTTAGCCAGGCTGTTAGTGCTCTCACAGAACCACAGAATGGGTCAGGCTGGAAGAAACCTTTGGAGATCAGCTAGTCCAACCTCCCTGCTCAAGCAGGGACACCCAGAGCACGCTGCTTAGGACTGTGTCCAGATGGCTCTTGAGTATCTCCAGGGAAGGAGATTACCATTGCTGTAAAGCTAACACAGCTATGTCTGCAGTTAAGCTTCAGTGTCAGCCATATCCGTATATTAGGAATTTGTGTCCAGAAGGCCACTTAAACTCTCGAAGGGATGGGTATTTCTCTTCCAAAGGCTATGTGCCTGCTCAGGGGCACCCTGCTTAGTGAATAAGCTTGTTAAACTTCAGAGAGGCAGAATAGTTTGGTTTACTCATTTTCTCTTGATTGTAACTAGTAATTGCAAGCAGGTAATTAACATCCTCCAAAACCCCTGAGAAAATAAATTGTATCACAGCTCACCCTGAAACCAATAAAGCATTGTTGATGTGCTGTTGATCTGGGGACCAACTGCACCCTTCAAGTATAGTGATGTCTGTTTGACCCAAGGCACAGAATTAAAGAAATGTGTGAGTGGCAGGCACAAAATTACAGAAATGTGTGCAGGACTGCACAGTCCGTCCTTCCACTTCGAGGTGTCACCAAGGTCGTGTCACATTGCACATTTTTGCATCACTGCTTTCATAGCCAGTCAATAGTTTCTGACTCCAAAATCTATTGACCAGCTGCTGATTGGGTGAGAGGTAATTGCATAAGCTAAAGGGGAGAGCATCCCTTGGACTGGGCTGGCATCCTGCGAGGGTGGATTCAGCACACACTCCTCATCAGGCATTCAGACGTGTTCTTTAACGTTGTGTATTTATCTGTCACTTGGCAACTGCATGGCCAGTTATGGTGAAAAAAAGTTATAAAATATGAGCTACACAAAGACAAAAATAATGTAAATATTTTGAGTGACAGAATGCATAAGCTATACTTCTGAAGAAAATACTATTAGACTGTCTGACTTCCACTATTCTTCATTTTTGTACTGTCTACTGAACTAAAATAAGGTTCAGCAAAGGGTGACTAATACTGTAAGAATATTGTAATGAGTATTAATTAATACTTTGCAATTTAAATCAGAGACAATCTGAAGTAGATCAGAAAAAAAATCTTAGGAAAAAAATGTACTACAAATGGGTTGCTTTGTCTCCTATTCCTCACAGTGCTATTAATCAGGCACAATACTCCAAGGCACAAATTATGTGATTCTGCAAGTTTTCCTGACTCTGCACTTACTAATTTTGCAAACTTACTGTTTCATTAACACTGGCTTTGTACTTGATATTCTATCTTGAATTAGGCATACAAGAAAGGAAAGAAAAGAATTATTTTTTTGCTCTTTGCTGTTACTTTCTACTTCTTGTACCAGATTCCCACTCTGGGTCTGTGGAGTCCAGGCAAACTTCCTGTCACAATTCCTGCAGAAACAACTATAAAAATCTCTCAACCTGAGAGGGACCTCAGAAGGTCAGTAATCCTACTTCCTACTCAGGATAGGATCGGCACCAAATTTAGACCCCAGCGCTGTTGCGGGGGGTTTTCCTGTCGGGTCTTTTGAGGACAGAGACTCCAAAACCTCCCTGGGCCCCTGCTGCAGTGCTTAGTTATCCTTGTAGTGAAATGTTTTCTGTTGGGGCCTTCTTGGCTTATTTTTTAATGACCACTTCATTTCTTGTTCCCTGCCTGCGCACCATGGCCAAGACCCTGATTCCATCTTCTTGCTGATCTCCTTGTAGATATTGGCAGGTGTCTCAGGGCATGTGCATCACCTCCCTGCCCATCTTGGATTCCATAGTTAGATTTGGCAGAGTTGATCAGTATCCTTCTTACACTGGAGGGCCCAAACCTAGATGCAATCTTTCAGGTGCAACCTAGAAGTAAGGAGATTAGTAAATATTCCTCAAAAAATTAAATTACTGTAATTGCTTACAGTCCTTGTGAGAGTGATAATCCAGAATTTGTTTCTTTGTTACCTTCAGTTTAAAATCCTTCTCACTTCCTTGAAAAATCTTCATTTGACTGTTTAATGCTCATGTGTGGCTTTCTTTTGTAGGGGGTTGTTTCCACTGGGTTGCAGCATCACAGGGCCATTGGTCTTGGCTCTGGGAAACAAGGAAGTTGCGAAATTGTTCCTACAAGTCTTTTATCATACTACTGAAGCAGGGGAGAAACTGTATTCTGGAAATCAATAGCTTTCAAAAATAAGGAAGGGTTGTGCAGGATGACTTAACTGAAAACAAGCATTTGGTGTTATATTGTGGCTATATGGTCCTGGGATTTATAAACAGGAGTGTACTAGGATAGGGACTGGTTATTACTGCTGTCAAGAAGCATCAGTTACCGTCTCCAGTGGAGCAAACAAACAGGTTGCTGGAAAACTGGTCAGAGTCATAAATGCAGCTTAAAAGTAACCCCAAGCCCGGAGTCCTTAAGCGCCGTTCCCTGCAGAGTGTTCAGTGCCACAGACAAAACCCTTGAGGGAAGTTTTGTGATTCTAGATATGAAGTTACCATAACTTTACACCATAGTAATCAGTGAGAACAAGTTTCCATTAAATAAGCTTTTAAACCTTTACACAGAATAAAATACTACATGTGGAAGAGGCTTACTGAGTTTTGAAGTGGGTGTTAATTTGCCCCTTCTATAACTGGTTGGTACTTACAGATTAAGCTGATACAGTTCTTGAGACTGCTCAAGAGCCAAGAAACTACTTTTGTTGTGATTGGACACCATTACAAAAGAATAATTTAATATATATCTGTCATGTTTTCATATAATAATTAATGTTAGAAAGTGGAAAAGATACCATGTACCACTGCTCTTTTTAACTGCTCATGAGCTGTTCTACATGGTGTATACAGGAAAACCAAAAGATAGAATTGCTGATAAAAAACATCTGCCTTCACGTCTTCTTATATTTAATATAGACTATTTACATGGCTGTTCTTCATATGTACAAACCTATGTGTACGGTGAGTATACCTATGGAAAAGCACCAAACCAGTGAGTCATTAGATCCTGGTTTCTTTGGTTTTCACTTTCATATGCTTTCTATTTTTAATTTTGTTTTCCCCAGGTTGTGGTTGAATTGTCAGTTGGCATTAACACACACAGTGGTGAAATTAAGAGTAGTTAGAGGCTGGCTTACCAGGACTGAGCATAACTGGAAAATAACAGTGTTGTAAGCATTTGACACAGAGCTCAGCAAGGGCATTAAATCAACATTAAACCGGCAAAGACTGTTAGCGCCTGTTAAATGTTGGCTGTCCCACAGAAACCATAAAGGAAAGGTGAGAGTGTTAGATTAGGTTATGAGCGTGTGTGAAACCAGCAGTGGGGCAGCAGGAGTGCTGGGTTCTCTCTGTCCTCTGGTGCAGAAAGAAGGTCACAGATGGGTTGGCAAGGTGGGGATGTGAGAGGCAGCTCCTGCCTCTCAGCCCAGGGGCAGGAGGAAGCCACGTGCTGGGACACGCAGAGTCCTGGCCCAGAGCAGCCCTGCTGTGCAGAGCGAGGGGAAAGCAGCTCCTCAGCGCTGGGCACAGGGCTCGGAGAACAAGGTGGGCCACAGTCCTCCTCGTGCCGTGCGGAAACATCCTGCATTTCCAGCCAGGCTGTGGCTTCAACCAAGCCCTGGCACTGCTACTGGTAAATCCCTTGGCAGCTCCTCGGCTTTTGCTGTAGTTGAGGTCTCTGGTGCTGCTGTGTATTTCTGTCATTTCACGTTTGTAGCTATTTAATTTTGTATTTTGGTGGTGTTGGCAGCACTAAATCACGTATTCAGACGTCCATAGGCTCTCTAACTGGAGAGCTACCACAGCCATACCCTGTACACTAAAGTTGGTGTTTCTGGTTGTGAGTGAGCCCACAGAGGAAGTAGCCTGATTTCCATGCTTGGTATGCAGCACTGTTTGTGGTGTGAAAGTATCTGTTACGTTTTAATAAAGTCCTTTCAGAAAATTTAATGTTGAAATGTAGGGAAATCTAAGTAATTGGTAAAGCCTATTTGTAAACCACATCGAAGGGTTTTTGCTATTTCTCCTGGAAGTACTGTCTAATTATATTACATGTGCTTTACAAAGAAATTTAAACTTAATAAAATGGAAATAGCAAATCTATTGAATTACAGCAGATAAACATTAAGAGCATTTCCTAATAATAGAATTTTAAAATAAACAACACTGTAGCCCCACTAAAATTAATACCCGTTTAAACACGTTTCACTCGTGTTGCGTGCATAGGCTGCTGTTGCTAAGGGTGCTGCATAAAACAGAGCATTAAGTATAAACCTTTCACTGGTAACTCTCAGCTGATAATAAATGAGGAATGGCTTCTTGAGCCAACTCGTTTCTGAGCTGTGCCTCTGATTACTTCACAATGCTTTTAATACCCCTCAAATGAGCGCTGTTTGTCATTATGTATCTTGTAGGCTTGACAAGTAGATCGAGATGTTTTTAATACCTCTTTTCTATATTTTTAAAATACTACTTAAAGCTTAGAAATAAATGTCTTTTTGATGGAAGAGTAGTTAACTCAGCCCCACAGGTTTGTCAGTGAACCTGCTGGGGCCGTCAGGGGAAAGTGATCTTAGAAGGTACCTCGTCAGTTCCCTTTCTCAGCAATAAAAATTTAAAAATACACCCCCTTTCCCATATGTTGTCTTAGAGAAATATTTTCCCATTAAGATGGAACATTTACTTTCACAGTAAAAGAAAAAGAAAATTTAAAAATTCTTCAGCCTGAACTTGGCTAAGAATTTCTCTGTTTAAAGGTGCCACCACATGTTGCTTGCCCAAGTGACAGTTCTTAGGCGAGCCTGCCGCTACCAGGTACTGCCAAATACATTTTGGTATTAGAAACTATAAAGAAAAAATTAAATACGCAGCTCTTGGGGTTCTCACGTGGCATATGATTCATTTCCTGAAATATGTGAGTGACTGCATTTGGACTGGTTTTGCCCAGGCCTTGTGTGCCATGGCAGCACGTGAAGCTATTTTAAGAGGTTTTTCTACTCACTGGCCCACTCAGGAAGCTGGGAAATTTGTTTGTTCATATCATGTATTTTAAATATGATAGCATAAGATTGCCAGCACAAGAGAATCCTTATTTAAGATTAGCTCAGTTAAAATTAGGAGGGCCTTCAAAAATATAAATGAGAGTGGTCCAGCTTGTACAGAGTTTTTGGACAGAGTACATTTAGTCATCATTAGCAGTCATGTGCTTGGGTTTTTTCCAGACTTTGGCAAGCCCTGCAGAGATCAGAGGATAAAAATACCTTTCCAGTTTTCTGCGTTCCTCATCAATCCCCATATAATTACACCACCACTCAGAATTTAAGAAAATCATTCTAAAATAAGAGAATTAGGTTTGAATTTGATGAATCAGGAACTGAATGAAGTTGCTATCTTCTGTGTATTTGCTATGTTTTTGCAATGGGAGGAAAAGTCACTTTAATTAAAGATGCTGTAGTTTTATTCAGACATTTATTTAAATAAGTGAATCAGGATGTAGAAGAGGAATCTGTATTCCAGCCTTTAGCTATGGCTTTTTTCCCTACGCTGTTGCTATGGAGAAGCATATAAATATTTGTATCACAAACTAATTTTACTTCACTTATAGATGGCATGGAAATACAGATAAAAATGGTAAAGAAAAGTTGCTGTAGGTGTGTTTTATCGTGCAGAGCAGTGTTTTGGAATGGGTTCAGGCCCAGACTAGCAGCAAAGAAAAGGCAGAAGGTGCTTTGTTAAAGCATCTGATATCTTTGAATCCCATGTTGTGGGATAGAAACTGAATGATAGTGCCTGTTGTCTTTCCCAGGTCTGTTATAGCATTATTAGGTACTTCTCTTTCTAATAGCTTATTTGTCATGGGCCATTTCTATGAAATCAAATACAGATGTAGAAGAAAGATCTTCAGCTCAGTAGCACATCTCCATCCTCCACTGGGGGAATGATACCGAACCCTCACAGCTGCTTAGGCGTCGAAAGCTGCTTAAATTGTTTCTTTATGTGATCGATCACATTTCTTCATGTCCAGGCTTTTCCTTTCCTTGTCTCCTGAATTGCCTCCGAGGAGGCAGCGATGCTGGGCATGAGCAGTGAATTCCAGCAGTGCTGGGCATCTCCTTGCCCCTGCTCCTCACCCTGTCCTTTGGGCTGGTCTCCCTCTCATCTCCTTCCTGTGACTGTTGTCTCTGTCTTTTTTCTTCGGGGGCTTAAGTCACTGTGACTATTCCTTGGTTTATCAGGGTGGTTCCAGCCTTCCAGATGTTTCCAGGCCCTTGGCTGACAACCCCCAGGTGATGTGTGAGAGATGCCTTGGGCACAATTTAAACTCTTTCTTGTTGCCTCTGTGAGTTCTGTGTTATGAAACATCCTCTTTAACAAGAAGCTTCACCGAGTGGCTCTGTTTTCTCCTACTCAGCAGACATTTTCAACACCTGGGATTGTTATCCTGGTTTCACATGGAGAGCTCTCTGGTGACATCCCAAGATAATGAAAACAAAACTGGTTATCAGCAGGATGGGAAATAACACGTATCACCATAGCAATCTGATACCTCCTTCTTATATCACAGGATGTTTTTATTCAATTCAACAACAACAAAAAAAAGAAACTCTGGATAACAGTTAACAGATTGTTGCAATGGGAAGTGGGGGCAGCAGTTTGTCAGTAGTTCACTGACCTTTTGAGATCAGCTTAAAAGCCTAAATATTTAAGGCTAAGTGACTTTCATGTAAGGCATTATTCATCACAAAACCGATTAATTAACATACAGATTGCACTGCCATTTGATGAGTGTTTTGGTGGACAAAAGTAATGCCTCTGTTAAAACTGTGTATTTTGTAAAAATCAGGCATGACAGACTTGTATTATTTGTTTTTAAATGCTCAGGCTCTTTTTTTGGTGTGGTTTTATTACTCAGTCCTGCTTTGGGCTCTGGCTGGTTTGTGTAATTCCTCCTGCTGCCGCCGTACTCAGCGTCTCTCTCCGCTCTTCTCTCCTCTGGCAGCAAATGAAGCTGGCGGCGGAGTCCCTGAAGGAGTAAACACGGAGGAATGAGGATGACTAAGGCGGTCACATGCGGGGCGGAGCCAGGGTTTGCGGTCATGTGTGGCGCTCAGAGTGCACCCTCCACCATCTACTGAGTAGGTGGCACCTGCTTTTATGAAACTTGGTAAATAATCTTTGCCTGACACTGTAAAAAAATGTATTTTCTGCTGCTCTCTTTGTTTCTCATATGCAATTGCTTATGAAGGCAACACCAAATAAAGCACTCCAGTTTATGCCAGGTCTGGATGGAATCTGCCAGACTCCCTGTGCTTTGAGTGATTGAAAACAGATCCTGTGAGGAAGCATCCAGAAGCTAACTAGAATTTTCAGCTGCAACTTTCTAAAGGGAAAAAAAAAAAAAAGTAGACTATTATTTAATTCACAGTGTACTGTCCCTTTATGGTTATTGCCCCTTTTGTTCCTTCATTACAATAGCTAATCTATCCTGTATCATTTCAAAGATTTGCTTATTAGCTACTGCTTGTCCTCGGCAAATTAATTTAAGTATGTTATAGATTTCATAGGGAACAACAATGTATTTCATTATGTGATCTGAGAAATAGTTAACATAAATATTTATAGAGTATGCATTATATACTCCTGTTTGCTAGTTCTCTAAATAGGTCCCAGCTAAAATCTTTCCAAAAGCCAGGTAAAAAAAATTTACTAGGAAACAGATTGCTGATCAGTGACTTATGAAGCATATTTATTTTCTAATTATTATGGATTATGGATTATGGTATCACTCCCCTGGATTCTGAACTGCAGCATTGTATAAATGGATCTTCTGGTTAAATGAACTAACAGTAACAGATCAATTAAACTTGATACTTGATACACCAGTACTTGTGTTTGTAGTGAATATCTGATTTGTTTTTCCTTGCATTTCACAAAAAGGTAGTTCTCCTAATGTTGCATTGTTTTCTGACAGTAATAGGACCGAAATCGACAGTGTTTGCTCCTGTGACCTTGAGACAGTTTATTTTTGGCTGCTGTGATGTTCAGTTTTGGTAGATGTAACTGTATGTGGTACTTGCTGGAATTTTGTTCACAAAAATCTGCTGCTGTCATAATTAAGGTGTTTGCCTACTTTGCACATTTCAGATTTCTGCCACAGGGCCCCCACAGCAGAGTAATATAACTGAGCCGAAATAATGTATTTTGTCTGGAACTAAAAATTAGGATTTCTCAGGCTCTGCAGGTGTGACCCAGTAAGAAATGACTGTTCCCCTGGGAAGAGGAGCAAACCTGTGCCACGGCTGCTCTGTTCTTGCTTCTCCCACTGTGAGTCCCCCACGCTGCTGCTATTTCAGGGGTATCTCATGGGCTGCTGCTTTCACAGCCTGTTCCTGAAGCAGTGGCAGGGCTGTGGCTGCACAAGCTCTGCCCTGAGGATCTCTGAGGGAAGTATGTCACCCTTCCTGTAGTGCTGTAGAGATCCCAAAACCATTTTTTTTTCGGAGGGAACCAGTGTGTTCTCTATGAAATCTCCCCATCTTTGCAGTCTCCTGCCCACTTTGATCTGAAGTAGCTCATGTTTCTTCAAGTTTTAACTGCCTGGTCAGTGTTTTTGAGTGAGCAGTTCCAGAGAAGAAAAATCCATGGGATGGGTTCCTGATGGAGTATGTTCTTGTGACCTTGTAGCCATTTTGAAGGGATTCTGCTGGTCTGCTAATTGATGGTGGTCTGGGAGCATGAAGCTGGGGTGTTTTGCTGATGGCAGCTGTATCAGGTGTCTGGAATAACTTTCTAAGATGGGTTAGAAAAGGAATCGAGTCCTGTGTCAACTGTGATCATGTGAAATAAGTAAGTCACCTTCCGCAAAACTGACTTTGTGGTTTTCCTTTTGGGGTGCACTTCTGTTTTTTGTGGATTAACAGGAAAATCTCTAGTGAGGTGTAAGTACCCAGTGACATTAGTAATGTTGGCTGTTGCCTTTGCCTTGGGCAAATCCCTTCACTTCTGCTTAGTTTCCTTATCTATAAACAGGGATAATATTTATCTTAGGTGCATTCTCCACCTAAAGCAAGTAGGTATGGAGGAATTCTGACCTTCCATGGTGTGAGTGAGTGGGAAGTATGGGACTCCTTTGTTTTATAGGGATTAAAGTTTGTTCCACATACTGGGAGAACTCTTGTTTTAGCATCACAGATGCTACATGGTCACGACAGAGACTGTTCCTGTCCTAAAAGTGCACAGTTCAACTTGCTGAGAAATGTTCCCTCATAGTGCCAAGTAGTATTTTGTCACTGAACTGAAATTTAGCTCCTATTCCTCTGTATGCAGCTCTTTGTCCTTTCACTGGGGAGGGGTTGCTGTGTTTCATACTCTTTGGTACTGGGTTTTGTCTTTTGGGGTTTTTTTACATTCACGATGGCATCTATTTTCATTTCTCATTTGAGAGAAGAAAATGTTTCTGTCTGTACTCCTGAATGTGTTTCCTTTGTGCTGTAGGTGCAGCTGTAAAAATTGTGGGATGCCAGGGATGAAACTTGCTGACCAAAATCAGTTGTCAGGTGAAAATATCAGAAAGAATAAGATATTTATCAGTAGCTGCCATTCACAGGACATGGAATCTGAATGTCTGTTCCCAGTGCCCATGGTAGGATGTCCCTCACCCAGCTGAGAGCCTCACACCTTTCGAGAGCTGTGGTTCTGGGCCCTTTGGGAGTGCAGGCCAACAGACAGGGTGTGAGGCAGTTCTGCCAGTACTTGAGTCTAAGCAATAAAATAAGTTCATCTCTGGTCTCAAGCTTCAGGGAAAAAGCAAGGATGAGGCTGGGAGCATCCTGTTTGGGAAGATGACTGTGTGGGAGTAGCCCATATCTGTCTGTTAAGACTTGGATTTTACACATCTCCTTAGCAGCAACAATAACAACCCAATAAAGCTGTCTTGCAGAAGGGCACTCATAAATCACTTGCTGGTGATACAAAAGTTCTCTCATCAGGTACGTTGTGAGCACAGGTCTAACTGCATGGCCCGCAGGGATCTGCTGACTCGAGACATCTACTGTTCACCTGCCATGAACCCGAGGACAACAGAAGAGGAAAACACTCATTACATGGAAAGGTTCCTCTGTAAGCAGGCAAGCAGTTATGGATACTTTAGCCTACCTGGACCTGAGGGAATTGATCTTGAATCTCATTCAGAGAAATTGGAGTTTACTTCCTTATTCACGTAAGCAAAGCCCATGGGAACACGGCCTACTACTGCAATGTGCTTTCCTCAGGAAAGCTCTGTCATGCCTTACCCAAGAGCTGGAGGGGCGAGTGCCAGTGTCTGGCCAGGGCTGACAGCAGGGCCTGGTGCTGAGAGAGGAGGATCTCTCTGCAGCCCAGTGCTCCACACAAAGCACTGTGGTGATGGCCTCTGTCATCACTGGCATCATGAGGACAACGCTGGGCCTGCTCTAAGAGCAGCTCCTCAGCCCTGGCTCCCAGGGCTGTCCCAGCGCTGAGAGGAGCCTGTCCCAGGCTGAGGGCACGTGGGCACACAATGGCCCAGAGAGAAAACCAGATCCTGCCTCCCCAGCTCTGTAATTCTCAAGAGAGAGCAGTGAGAGGGAGGAAATAGGAGGATGTTACACAAGGGCTTGGTGAAATGAATTGCTGAGATCTGCCATGACACATCTGAGAGCCTGATGGAGTCTGTGTTACCTCTCTGTGCTTCTCAGGCCCTATACCTGGATTTTTCATACAACATCATTCTTCCACCACATGGGAAAATAGAGGTTATCTCTTTCTTTACCCCTATGTAATAAGACTTTACTCTGTCACTAATACAGGGTTCTTGACTTACAGAAATTGATGTCATTTGTAATAAAAGCAGATAGGCCAAACTGAGTCATCTTACAATTACAATTTAAAATTAAAAAAGGAAATAGCCAGAGCCTGTGGTTCAGGGAGGGAGCAGGCTAAGACAGCTGCAGAGACAGTGCTCTGGAGAAGGGCAATCCCACAGTCCCTCAAAACACTGTATGGATGTGACTTCCGTGAGGGAGCCTGGCTGGCAGCATCCAGTCAGCAATGCAACAAGTGAGTCATTGCTGCACTTTCCCAAGTACAGTCACGTCAAGGTGTTATTGCTCAAACACCTTTTATTGAAAGCAAGTCATCATCTGGAGTTAATGACAAACAAATCAGTTCTGATTCATTCACATAAACTTAACCATGGGAAAGGCTAACGGGGTGGCTGGGCTGTCTCTGATGTTTGGGACGTTCCAGCTTGCCCGTTTCCTGTTTATTGCTAGCCAGCTGCATTCGGATTTCCTTTTATTTGCTAATGAAGAAATCCTTAAAAAAAATCTGACATGAAAAGTATCTGACCTGCACCTACCAGCTACTGAGATGTTACTGCTTGGCCTTGCACTACAAGATGTGTGTCGGTCACAGTCACAGCCCTGCAAGTTCCTTGGCCACTCCTTTCCTGCTACTGCCTCCACCCTGTTTTGCAGTGACCAGAGCTGGGAAGTTCCTCAGAAGGGGCAAGGTCCCAGCTCCACAAGCCCGCAGGTGCAGCTCTGCACAAGTGCCCCGGCCTAAAGCAGTGGTCAGTTGGTGGCATGTATTCACATAACCCGTTCCCTGCCCTTGATCCCTGTGTCCATACCCTCCCTGGCTGGTTGCAGGTTGTGCTGCAGGAGCAGTTAAATCACTGCAGCAGCGCAGGTTGTGCTGAGCTGCTCCAACCACAGACCACTACAGACACCTCTGAAGGGTGAGATGCCAGAAGCCACCCCACTGCCAGGCAGCCCCGTGCACCTCACTGCAGCACGTGCTGGTGGGGCACTGCTACCCTCATTTTTACTGTTACACACCTTATTTGTAAAGAACAACGGTACCAGGTTAGGTTTGGATTAAAAACGTTCCACCTATACTGCTGAAACTTCAACTCACACCTTCACAAGAAGAGTACTAGTTTACACCGCAAGTGTGCAGATCTGGCATCCAACCCCTCACTTCATCTAACGTGGTCAGCCCGAGAGCACTGAAGCAACTTCCTTCCCCCACAAGTGATGCCAGGGCTGGGAGAGGTGTCCCTGCCCTCCTGGGACTGCAGTGGATGCATGTGACTGAGATGAGACTCATCTGCCTGATGACGGCAAACATTTTAGCTGAGACTTCAGGACCCCCAGTGCCCTGTGTTGTGGAGCTGCTGAGAGGGTTTAAGCTGCACAGGGGTAGCACACGTGTCCTCTCGCTGAGCAGCCGTGTGCCAGGTTTACCAAACCATTTAAACCAGGCTGAAGTTCTGCCCGAGGAACAGCTACCTCAGCCTTGAGACAAAGAACTCTTAGCAGATGACAGCTGTGACAACTGTTAAGCCCAAACGAACGTGTTTGATCAATCAAGAGAGTACCTGGAAGTTCACAAATGAATGTCCATCCACGCACAAAGCCGGGCTCTTGCCGTGCAAGGCCCCTCGCTCTCCCCAGGTGCTGCAGGGCGGGGACAGGCCCAAGGCTGTGCTGCCCTCACACACCCAACGCCAGGAGAAACACACCGCATCCACATGCAAGGCATCGCTTTTGCATCAATCAGGATATCACTTTTATTAACTGGATTTTCCATTTCTGTCGCACACCATGAATGTTTATACAGTGAAAAAGCCAAACGTTGCCAGAAGCAATAAGATCAATTGATATTTCTGTACCCTCTTAACACACATGGATTCTTTCTTGGTGAGAAATTTTTATACTTCTGTTCATTAATTCTGCTTATTTAGATTGCTACTGTTAAAATTCTGTGTCAAGATTGTCACATCTTAAATACAGATTAAGTTGCTAGAGGTACATTATTTTTTATATATTTTTATATACACACATACAGAAAAATACAAGACTAACTGGTTTTCCACAATATTTACTTTATACACTACTGTAACTATATGCAACTCTTAAAGACACGTTAAGGGGTACAAGAAACTGTTTACTTGCTCTAAATAGTTTGGTCCAATATTATCTTAATGTAGTGGTTATTCTCGCCCTTCCTTTTACGTGACGACATAACACGACGTACACCACATGCACAATCATTCACCTATCAACAGAGGGGAGAGGACAGCACTCAGACTAACACATCTGTACACCCAGAGGTCCAACCAGCCACACACAACTATAAGGCTATAATACAACTATGCAGCATAAATGGTCAACACTGCTGTTCTAAAGTGAGCACCATATATACAGTCGTATATAAAAAACATTGGAAACAAAATACACCCAGGGTTAGTTAAAAGGTGCCATTCCAAGGCTGTACATATCAGGAAAGAGTATTTACACTACTTGGAAAAAAGCTGCAACAAATAAAGTTTATTGCCAATGCCCTTTATAAACTTGTCTCCCACGTGGATGTTACGCTCACTGTCTGTGAACCACACATCCCGTTTCTGGCCCTTGGTAAGATCCCTGCTCAAAAATTTCAAGCAATTATGTTCTATGGCTTCACCCACACATCTACGCTTGTAGCTTTTAACTAAACTGCAACTAGAGATTAAAACTTAAAGAAGCAAAACACTTATCCTTTGCCTTGTTCTGGAAGCAGAACCCCTGGCTCAGCTTGCCAGGAAGGACACCCCACGCACTTCAGACTCTCTGAAGTCTTGTAGGCATCACAAGAGCTGTGCCCATCCTGACCCAGCCACTCTTTGGCGCTCTGCTCCCTCCACAGCGGACACAAAATGCGCTGTTTTGACCATTCTGCAAGTGTTACAAGATGCTCAACAGTGTCAAACTCCTCTGGGACACCCAGGGTCTGCCCAGGGCGCTGCTACATAGTACCCCCAGTTTCACTAGCATTGCTTAGAAGACCCAGTGCACAGCATGAAAAAATAAAACATTCTTGCCCTTCCCAAAACTAGGAATCTGCAATATATTTTATTCTAGGTAATAAAATTCCACAAAGTTAATTCATCTGGTCAAAAGTATCCTTTTGTACAGAAATAGTCTAAATCAAGACCTTGCCATGGCAATGGGAAACCTGACAGGAAGGCTGAGAGCTGTGAAAGAAACACTTTCCTACAGGCTATTTTAAATGGACTTTATGAAAGAGCATATTACTGAGGGAAAATAAGTGGTGTACATGTGGGGAACAGCAGTATTTTTAAGTCTTAAAAAGAGTAATAATAACAAAAATGTAAATGACAATAATTTCAATGTGAATCCAATTACCTAAAGGTTTTCCATCCCTTATTGCCTTCTGGAATCTCAGGGAAGGGAAGAGAGAACAGCAGAGAGGGTTTACGAGGTAAAAACCTAAAATACTAAGTGTCATGATATACTACTAACAAAAGTAATTCATACAAATACTTTATTTTCAGTTAGCATGTAAAAACTCAGAAGTAGACTTAATAATTTACCTTTGTTATATTAAAAAAGATTGTCTGCTTGTAATATTAACATATTTCTATGGGAGAAAGCTGCCTTACAAATCTACTTGCCTTTTTTTTTTTTTTTAAAGAAAACTGCCTCTAGCAAAACAAGATCTTTTCGGTTTCATTTTTGAGCCACAACTTTATCCATATCATAGCTTAAGACAAATAGGTGTGGGTTTAAAATCATATTTCAAGATCACTAATTTTCAGTGCATCTTTGCTTTGTACAAGCCTTGGAACATCTGAAAGCTCCCTGAAGAGTTTTCAGCATCAAAACATTATTGCTTTGGTTTTGTTTCAGACACATAGAAGTATGCCACATATCACATATTTTAGTTTTCACAGAAGGTCAGAACGAGAATTAACATTTCACAAGCAAACAAAAGCTTCTCTCTCTAGTTTAAGTGCAGAACATGAAACTTCTAAGTGCTTCATTTACATTAGGATCCAGATATTTATTTTAATTTAATCCAGATCTTACATAGTAAAATTATAAATGTAAAAATTACACAATAAAATATTCTGTTTTGTTGAAAAAGAAAAACATATCTGCTAGCAGCATGCAAAGACCATGCATTGTCATACCATCAAGCAAACACAAAATTAAAGTATAATAAATAACTGCTTGTAGCCCACTTAAAAATCGTAAGACAACAAAAGGGGGTCCGTGACAAGGTGTTCACAGCTCTGACCAGGAAGAACAACGCCGTCAAGCAGATCGAGCTGTTCAAGTCAGGTCATTGTCAAATGACATGACAACAACTGGTTTGACTGGAGGTACACAGCAGCCCCTCCTTTGGGTTCCGCTGAATATTCACAGATATCATCTTTTCACAGAGAGGTAGTTGTAGCACATTGTTTTTCAAGTTCCTGTTCTTTAGCCGTTCCAATTCGTTTGTTGTGTCTGACATTTGGTCGGAAAAAAATTTTAGGCTGCCCAACGATGAAGCCTGGTTTGCACTTCCGCTGGAGCTTATACACATTTTCCATGTTGATTTCTCCTGTACTTTTACACTGGAAAAGGACAGATTGTTTTGAGGATCAAGAATGTATTTCGTGCTGCCGTGAATCTGTGAACCTAAGCAAAGGCTCATTAGCTTCAGGCTTTCAACCAGTTCCCCTGCGCTTCTGGACGACAGCTGCATCGAGTTTCCAGATCCAGCGCATCTCCGAGTGGAACCCGAGGTGGTGTTGGTGCTCCCGCCAGAGCTACCAGAGGGACTCCCCCCGCCTTTGTTGTTGTCGCCTGGGCTCGTTTTGTCCACCCCTCCGTTTCCATTGCTTGGTTTGCTTTGTCCACCACCGTCCCCCTGGCTGCCAGGCGGCCCTTCGCTGCTATCCCGTCGGTGCCAGGAGTAAGTAAACCCACTGTCCTTGTCCAGACGCCTCCTACTTTCCGAGTCATCATCGCTGGTTTCGGAGCTGCTGCAGCTGGAGCCCCGGCCCTGGCTTTTCCTCCGGTGGTAGCGTTTGTGCACTGTGCTCGGCGAGGCGATATTCATCTTTAACCTGCTGAGCTTTGGGGGCAAGTTCTCGTCCATGTCAAACTCATCATCTGACTCGCCCTCCTCGAAGATCTGGTTGAGGACTGGTGCACTCTTTCTCGAAGTAAGACGATTTGTAACCGAAGGCTTACGACGCAGAACAACTTGAGTAGAAAGAGAAATAGGTTTTTTATCTTCCTCATCCTCCTCTTCATCTTCTTCTACTCTGAACAAGCACTTCCGGCCACTTGTAGTGGGTTTCAAGCTCACCGATGGAACTGCTGAAAGTGCCGGCCCAGCCAGTTCGGGGATCTCCTCCTTCTTTGCCGAATCCCCAAGGGCTTTGCTCCGGTGCCCGTTGAGAACGTTCTCAGCCGTGCGAGCCGGTGACTGAGGAACAGTGGCGTGGGAGAGAGGGGTTGCCGTAAGGTCATCCTCCAGATCCTGGGGGACATCGATTTTCGTTGGCCACGACTGCCTGTATAAAAAATTAGAGAAGATAAACAGGAAGTTACATCATGGCAAGTATTTCAGAGCTTACAAGGAAGTTTAAGATCTGCACCAGAGAAGCACAAGTACTGACACACAAACTGGGCTGCTGAGTGGCATGTCTGTAAACAACAGCAGTGAGGGACTGAGCACAAGGAAGTGTTCTCAGAGAATGTGCATTCCTTTAGAAATGCTGCTATTTGAAAGGAACACCATCTATACAGGAACATAGTTTGGAAATTATGTTGGTTACTGTCAAATCAAAGTTTAACATTTCACTGCTCTCAGAAAATGAATTAAGCAATAAAAGAACTTGAAATAATTGCATCTCAAAGAAAATAATCTGAGACTGGTACAGAACCACCAGTATCTAGAGGAAGGTACAAGCCTATTCAAGCACAACTTAAATAAGACAGCATTGCAAACTACTTTTAATCTAAAGCTTCTGGGGTTTTTTCCCCCAGTATTCTTAATATAAAAATTAGGTTAGAATTAACATGAGTGAGACTGAAAAGGTGAGTCAGACAAAACAGTCTCTCATTCTCACCAAGATCTATTCTACAAAGTTCCCTTTAATTTTAAACACACACAAACTGAGATGATACATTTATTTGTCCTTAGCTGAGCATCTGAATAATATAACTGCATGAATTCAGAACTCAAGCTGCTTAAGAATATGACACTTGGATAAACTGTAAATCCAAATTGAAAATGTATGACTCTGTAATAGCATTAGCTCAAATCAAAAGTAACATGACTGTGCATCAGTTTTACAAGTAGCAGCTGATGTCTTACCTCCAGTATCTCTAATGATTTGTATTTGACTTTAAATCTCAACATATATTGTAATTTTCCAATAATGCACACAGAATAAATTAAGAACGAAAACAGTCAGTCTTTACTCTATTTTGAAAGCCTAATCCAAAAGATCAACATCTACAGACTAACACCTTAACACTGAACGATTCTTCGATGTCTTCACTCAGCATAAGCCCCACATTTTTTCTTTCATTTTAAAAAGTTTGCCAATCATTTAACTTTACAAACCAAAAATACTCTGGCATACTGCATGAAAGGCTGTAGTAGAGGCCTCTGTTCACGTATGGACAGCATATTACAAGACATTCCCAACCGTGTTTTGTGTGTGCCGAAAGAAAGGGCTGTATGACTTTGTAGCCCAGTTTAGAACCAAGAGGAAGAGGACAGCAGAGAATGCTTCACACCAAGTGTGACCCCAGGTATGTGCCTGACAGACTGCACACAAAGACACAAGGATCACATCAGTTTCCTCCTCTGCCATGTTAGGAGGTCAAGCTGGAGGAAGAGGGAAGGCTCAAACACCTCTTTGCTGTGGTAGGACTGCACTTGCTGAAGGCTGCAGAGAAGAGGACCCTGAGGTGTGAGTGTGAGATACTGGTCTACACTAGGTTGTCTCCTGACAACTCTCCCCAGTTGTACGAACTTTGAGGAGGAGGCTTTACTAAAGCCAGCAATAAACTCACCAGTCCTTGCTGCAGACTTTGCTTTGAAGCACTCGTGTCGGTTTTGCTCAACCAACCGGTGCCAGAAACACCCCCCAGGACCCTCTAACAGCAGGGCCTGGTTGCCCACACTCCACCTGAGTGCATTCCCTGGGTGGAGCCATGCAGGCTCCCGCCTGTCTCACTAGGAGCTGCTGGTGGCCTCCCACCAGCCTCCCCCCAGCTGGGAGCTCTACCTGGAGGGAGGCAACACAAGCAGCAGCTCTGAGCCAAGCTGCACAGACAGGAAGTGAAGCCTGGGCTGTGGTTTTCCTTGGTTTGACTCTGGCACCCTCCCTTAGGCCCCAGCTGACTCCACAAACTCTGGGAAACACTGACCCAGTTTGCTGATGATTTGTGCTCTGCTGTGTATTTTAAACACAAACAATTGTCTGTAATTAAAAAACAGGACTTAAATACACTAGAAACATAACTACAAACATGACAGAAAATGAAGATCTAAATCTTTCAGGAACTTGCCATGCTTAAAGAACAGACTGGTTTGTCAGCAAAAATAGGAAGAGTTCTGTGGTTGTCACAATAAAGAGCATATATAGTATCTTACAGTACTGTAGTTGCCAGGCAATAAACCTCCTCACTACAGTATGTTTATCTCTCATAGCAGCCCATGTTTGCCTCCTTTCTCTTCTGCCTCTCCCTTTATTCCCAGTGGGCCTGAGGGGAGAGTGGGACAGAAAAGAAGCTCCAGGTTGCAAGTAAATTTTTTTTTTTTATCTTCCGAGGTCTAAAAATCAAAGTAATGCACTACTTTGTTGTCTTTTCCATGAGGTCATTCTATAGAAACACTTGGAATTCAGAACCATCATGGAGGCAAAGAACAGGCACCAGGACCATCAGAGCAAAGGTTCCTGAGTTCATACAGATGGCCTTGTTATGAAAATTCATACTCACAGGGCAGGCTACAGCTACTGCAATTTTACAAATTCATATAAAGATTTAGATTCATTGAACTTTTTGTTCCAGTTTCTTATGTAACTAGAGTTGCACTTTACTGAAAGAGTGACACTGAAGAAAAAAACCCCAACCAATTCAAAAGCCGACTTTAGTTTTAGAATCTCCATTTGAAGGTGAACTCCAGGTCTTCCTCTAAAGTAATTTGTTTTATAAGTAATACTTAGTATTAGGCATATTTGATGGTATTTCTTTTTTCAAAGAAGTTGACATAACAATAAGGATGATCCATCATGAGAGAACTGCTGAGTCAAAGTTACAGTATTGCCCTTGAAGAGAGGTGAGCTCTGTAACACCAAGCTCCAGATCATTCTGGTTCTGTAGGCAACCCTTAGATGCCTGCAACAATAACTCTTCTGAAGTACCTGTAACCACCCAAGATAAAATTCCTACATCAGTGACCACTGACTGAATGATCTTTAAGTGTACGCAGTGCAGGGTGCAGTCCCACCTGGAGATGACAAAGATACTGAAAACACTCTAACATTTATAGAGCATCAACTCATAATTCAGGGACACAGAATGGTATTCAGGATAGATGCCTCTAAAATCTCAAGCCTAAATCCAACATGACAACCGATGGAGACTTTAACCTATTTTCCCATGTGTGTGTCCTTATTTTATATAACAAGTGTCCATTTTTTTTAGATTTAACTTGAAGTAGTAGTACCTTACTTTTATCAATTAGGCCAAGGAAACTATGACTATGCACCAGAAGGACATCCCAGCATTTATGTCCCTATGATTATTCCTATTAAATGATTTCACATGTGACCTTGCACGAAAGTTGCACAAAGAAATCTTCGGAATGAACAAGTTGTCTTTTTCTCTAAATCTGACAGATAAACGACACTGAAGATGTTGCTGGAGTTAGCAATGCTAAACATCAGCACAAACATTTAGTATTCTTTTCTCATTAATAAATTATCTACTAACAATTGTTATTATTGCTAGTAGCAGTTACCAATATTTTACCTAAATAGGCAACTTTTGAAAAGACTGAAGATTGCAGGATGAAAGTTAATGGAAGTGCCTCAGTACCTCTTCCATCTTTACTGGAACAATTGTCAAGATGGGCCAATGAATATTTTATCCAATACCAGCAGATCCCTAGTGATAGTTTAATACTTAACTTAGGAAAGAAAAACCCCAATGTTTAAGAAAAAGAACTGCTCAAAAACTTGCATCCTCCAATACCAATGTGCAAGTGGAAACTATACTATTTGCCTTTTGGGTTGGGTTTTTTGGTTGGTTGGTTTGGTTTGGTTTTGGTTTTCTTTCCTTGGTTGATTGGTTTTGTTAAAGCACATTCTGCTGTAACTGAAAATATGGGATGCTTTGATAACTGGTTGCAGAGCAAATGAACTGGTTGAACATACCAATATCAACTACATGCCAGAAGCCCAATTCCCCCCTTTTAGTTTTACTGTGTCAAAAGCTGAAGCTTTGAAAACCTCACGGACCCCTTACTAAAAGGGTTTTTTAATTCATGTTTTTGTCATACAAACAAAATCTATTGCAATGGCTTTAAGTGACTGATTAAAACAGTAAATTCAACAATTTTGCTTACACAACAGGCACAGCAACTGACATGATTTTTCATTTATAACTGATCTGTATCAGCAGGTTTATGGATTATGCAACTAATTTTTCTCCAGGGATATTACATAACACAATTTGTATGAGGAGCTGAAGGTCAATGAACAAGCCCTTTTCTAGGAGGTGTGAAAATTTGCCTCTTTAGGTACAGACTTCAGATTGCCTTGCCATTTCCTGAGAAGGGTAGGAATTGAAAATATTATGTGCAGCTGATTTCTGAACAGTTTCTGAAGTCTCCACAGCACTTTGAAGACATTTAAAATTTGCAATGAGTATTTTACTGTTTTCAAGAAAGCAGTACTTGAGCAATTTAATATTCTCATTAAGACAATTTAAAAAACAAACAAAAAACCAAAACAAACCCCAAAAAAAACAAAAACAAAAAAAAAAAAAAACAAAACACCCAAAAAAAAAAAAAAAAAAAAAAAAAAAAAAAAAAAATCCCAAAAAAACCAACCTGAGCCATTTAGATTCCTAAATTCTCACCTGAACTGAGCTTTGATGTTGCTGGGGCTTGCAGATCTGGTCTGAATTTCCTTCTCCTGTTTTTCTCGCAGGATCCTTTCAGCTAGTAAGAAGTAAGTAGCAGTGATGTGATTGTATTTGTTAGTCTCCAATGCCCTGAGGAAAGTACAAAACATGACATAACCCATCCATCAGTGGTTTCTAAGAACTGGACATGCATCTCACATCTTGCTGTGTTTCCCATTTCAGGAAGAGTGCCTGAAAGCAGGACTGCCCATTTCTGATCTTTTGTCAGGCATGCCTTAATTTTATTAAAAATAAAGAGCCAACAAGTCTAGCAATTTCAACTATAGTTGGAAGAAGATATCCTCAGAATATCATCCAACAGAAGTAAGAAATTCTTTTTTATTTTACATTCTTTAAATGATAACAGTGTTTTTTATTAATGTTCTGCACCAATGATGGGCTTTCCCACTGGCACATACAACCACAAAGTACTAATATTTGGTTATGCAACAAATGGAAGAAAACTTTTATTATTTTAGGGCTGTCACATTGAGTTTATATTAAAAATAAGTTCATAAGCCAGTAAGTGTCACTCAGACATTGTAACAGAAAGGATGCCCCTGTTACACAGCTAAAAGCTTAAGAAGTGAGATTGCTGCTTCCCCTTCCCCATCAACAGTTTTTTACAGCTTAAACACATAAAAAAAGGAAAAAATATTTAAGACCTCTTTCAATTTGGGGAATATTTTAGAAATTTGGCAGTTTTAATCTATTACAAGAATCTATGTAGCTTTCTAGTGAGGTCTCTCAGTGACAGTGACTATTATGCATTACATAGATAAAAGGAATAACTTTTTAAATTAACAAAAACTTGGGTACACTGGAAATGCGCTAAGGGAAAAATGCTAGAATTTGTCACCTCCAAGTATGCATGAGAGGTGAAGAACAAGTAAAAGCATGGATTCCAAAGCATTTAAGTTTACTCAAGATGGCTACTGCAAGAATCAAAACACTGTTCCAACACATTTTCTTGAAGTTTTTCCTAAATTTGGGTATACTTAAGTATTTCTGATCCCACAATATCCTATCACAGAGCAAGACTGTAATACTTTGTTTGTTAACTGAATGGCCTGATATTTAAACCCCAAGGTGCCCAGGTTCTCATGATGTTCTTGAATCAAAAATGAGAGATGCACAAACAAACTGCATCTAGAAAAGTGACAACTTACTCCACGATGGTATCCCGGTCTGCGATGTCCCCAAGGACCATGCGCTGGATTATACTGTTGTGCTCCTCCTCAGACAGATTTTTGTACGATACAAGAGGAATATTATACTTGGTTGCAGGAGATGGGTCAACTCCTTGGAGCCACGCGTGGTTTTCAATCTCTTCCAAAGATGCCCTTCGCTTCGGGTCTCTCTGCAACATCCGTGTAATCAGACTGTGAATAAAAAATAAATCTAAACAAAAATGCACGCACGTGTTTAAAAAATCAGCTGTTGTAAGAGCAATATTAGGAAGACATTTTCTGCTGTCCAGTCACATAGATCTTCAGAAGTCTCAAAGTTAACAATGGGATGGGAAATTATTTAGTCTCAAAGACATTCCAAATATTGATGAACTGAAACAAACAATTTATTAAAACTATAAATATCATAAACACTGCAGTTTTCATTTACTTTACTTAGATAAACAATTTGATTTTTCTCATTTATTTGTTTTTAGTAGCTCTTATGGGGCAACTACAGGTCACAGATGGCCTATCAGCTAGTCAGTAAAGTAACAAAAATGTGATTTTTTTATTATTGCTGCTGTCAGCAAGTATATGGAATGGCAAGATAAACAGAAATATTTTATTCTGAAGTAACTATCAGACATTTGAGTTTTCAGTATCCTTGAAAAAAACTCTGATTTGTCTACCTGCATAGAAAAAACCTAAACAGCCCAATACACTCTCCGGGATGATGTAATGACAAATCTACTAATGGGCTGATACTGAGATTTTACAAATGCTGGAAAGAAAGTGCATAAATTTCCCAAGTAAACAGAGAAAGAAGACTTCATTAGCATAGCACATCTCTGTTCACTTACTATACAGGGAACATTCTTGGGGCAGGTATTTTTGGCTTTGTTCAAATATGGATATATGGTTTTAATGTCAAGGTTACAAAGAAACTGTATTGCTCCAACATGTTCTCCAGTTCTCATACAGTGCTTTTTCTTGCACTAAGTATACTATACCATGCAACTTCTGACTGCAAGGCCACACGCAAAGCACAAAGGTAATCACAGTATTTTATGGCGTTTTTTTGTTTGGTTTTTTGGGGGGGTTTTTTTTGGTGTGAGATGATGTATGGATTTAAAAGTGGAGGTTAATTCAACCTTCTTGAAAAATTCTACAGTAAAAAAAAAGTCACATTTATTTTTAGTAGCTGTGGTCTCTGCCTTTACCAAGAGGAAAGGCGGGGTGAGACATGGGAGCCTTGAGTTTCTTTGCTTTTGTTAATATTATGACAGAAAGAGAACAAACTCCATACTTAATTTGACTTTTTTTTAAACTACACCTGTAGTAAAACCACACAAATGCAGCACATGTGCCTCCTGCTTGAAGCTTGTTTATGCATCTCAAACCACAAATGCTTTTGCTCCAAGCAGGAAGTTTAAACATTCCCAGAGTCTTTTCCCTAAAAAATCCTAACCTATAGAAGACCTGAGTAACTGGTTGCATATTGTTCATGCTTCATATAGAGACAGCAGATCTGGACATTTAAGCAAATCAGTGTTAGCAAATACATTAAACAAAAGGCTGCAAAAGGTAAGTTTCCTGGCCTCAGCACAGCATGCAGCATCTCAGGAGATTGATTTGATACAATTCACTGATAAGAGCTCTCTCTTAAACCTCTTCCTGTATTTTATTTTAAACCTCTTCCTGTATGTGAAGCTCTTCAAGCTCACAGCAGCTTTTCCACGTTACTGGAGGGTGCTAGATACTAATGACAAGACAAAAACATCAGCTATGGCACGGAATTATAGAATCATTAAGGTTGGAAAAGACTTCTGAGAGCATCAGGTCCCACCACTAAAATAGCACCACCATGCTCACCACTAAACCCTAAGCACCACATCTACAATCATTTTGAATCATCACCTCCAGGCACGGTGATTCTACTACTTCCCTGGGAGGCCTGTTCTAAGCCTTGACAAGAAATTTTTCCTAATATCCAAGCAACCTTGAGGTCGCTTCCTCATCCTATTGCTTGTTACATGGGAGAAGAGACCAACCCCACCTGGCTATAACCTCCTTTCAGGTGGTTGTGGAGAGCAGTAAGGTCTCCCCTGAGCCTCCTCTTCTCCTGGCTGAACGCCCCCAGCTCCCTCAGCTCCTCCCCAGCTTCACTGCCCTTCTCTGGACACAATCCAGCACCTCAGTGTCTTTCTGGAGAGCCCAAAACTGAACACAGGACTCAGGATGTGCCCTCACCAGTGCTGAGCACAGGATGATCACTGCCCTGGTCCTGCTGGCCCCAGTGTTGCTGATGCAGGCCAGGGTGCTGTTCACCATGTTACGCATTAGACTCCTGGACTGCCCACATGACAGGTAAAGAAAGGAATGGTCATTATGACCACAGCTGTAACAAATTTCATTCTTTGGCAAATAAAAGAATTCTAGATGCTGCTCTAGTTTTTTTGACTGAACCAAATGCATTTTTCAAGCATTTATAAAGGCATCTGGTTCTTCACATTGAAAATTAGAAGATACTCTCCAGCAGATTCAAGAACCCAGACAAACATTTTAAAATAGTATAAGTGATGCAACTGGGATATATATTTAAAGGACTGAAGGTCATTAACCAATAGGGAAACATAGGAAATACTGGAACATACCAATAAAAATAAAAAAGCTCCAGTAAACACTGCAGAAACACAACACATCAAAAGCAATCACAATTCCTAAGTGGATATGGTATTTCCAGACCAAATATTTTTCTCCCTTGATTGCCTAGGCTGTTAATTTGGAGTTGCAATTTCAATAGGAGATGAGTGAAACTTGCTGTGTGACAGGTTTTGATAACTTACTGTTTGGACAGAATTTGATAAACAGCAGTATCTTCCTAACCCTTGTCACAAAATAATCTCAACACCATCTGGTAATCTGGCCAGCAAAAGAGTTGGCCAAAGCCAATCGGTACTGAGTAACTTCTTCAATTCTTTATAAAATGCATGACAACTGAGAGACATAAAAGAAGGAGTATCAAGGAATATTCTACACGTTGATAATATGGTATGGGGAACTCCCAAAAGTAATGAAAATCCACTTCTGTGAACCCTTCCAAATTGTTTAGTACTCTACTTACTCTTTACATTCTTTGGACACATGAGGTGGCACCGTGTATTTGCAGTCCATTATCATAGTCAGAGTTTCACTGTCATTTGCTTCTTGAAATGGTGGTTGTCCACAGACCAACATGAAGAGGATGACCCCCAAACTCCATATATCTGAAAATATAAAGTACATGTTTAAAAAAACCAAACTGTTGAGGATGCAGATATAATTACCATCCAACCATGAAATATTCTTAAAATGCATATTGGGGTGATTACTGCACTCTTCATTATGAGCATTACTGATGGAAATTGCAATTCCACTGAAGTACAAAATACAGTAGTTCCACTGTTTGACAGCTTTTACAGTTTTTGAAGGGGAAAAAAACCAGAATTCATTACATCAAGGATGCAGAACAGTTTGAGATGCATTAACACTTTTGACAGCAGTGTTAAATACAGCTGAAAATAATCTGGTCACTTAGAAGGCAGGAATTCATTACCCTTTTGTTAACAGGTAGGCACAGGTTATTCAAGAGATTTGTACTCAAAGTACATTCCTTCTGAAGGACTTGCATAAACTGTTCTCTGGATTGTTTACATGTTACTCTATAATGTAAGAAATTACAAAGAAAGTCACTTATTTCAATAAGGCTGATTTTGCTATGTTTTTCCTTCAGTGGTGTTGTGTTGCTTTAAAATTTAGCACTTCCAATAGTAACTAAATTCGTTTATGTAAAATCAGCTTCTTATACCAATGATGCTACAAAGTGTGGAATAGTGGGGTTGGGTGCTGGTTTTTTCTTTTTTAGATATCCAAACATAACAATTAACAGTGATTTCTACTACACTCTGGGAGTCTTCTTGTTTCCTTCTAACTCCTGCTTGTGTAAAATAAACATTTAACAACTCTCTTGTTCCCCAGTGAAATGGCATACCAAAAGATGAAAAAGAAGCACTTTGGGGCATGAAGCCCTGTAGTTGGTTTCTACTTAGTGTAATAGCTAATATTTAGCTCAAATCTTTATTAAGAGCCTGCCTGAAAGAAAATATTTCATGAGAGTCACTGCATTCAATAGAGGAAACACAAATATTACTAAATACATCATATTGCAGAAAAATAAATAACTCGCTCCAATATATGCTTATAAAATTGCCATGATCTTAAACTTCAGCTACAACTCCATGCTCTGGGAATTTCAGCAGCAATTTTGGGTCTTTAACCCTTAATGTGTTACAGATCTATACCCAGTAAAACCAAGCAGCTGAGAAATGATTGGGCAGGCACCTCCCAAGGATAGAGGGGAGAGCAGCCGGCAGTGATTTGGGACACAGAGCACACCAGCTCTTTCCTGGAAGGGCTTGTAAGAGGGATCCACATAAAAGCTACCTACTCAACTGCATCTTGCTTTCTGTGGCCCATTCAAAATACTTGACATGCATTTCATGCTGAAGGATGGCTACAATTTTATTTAATAAAGTAAATCACACAGATTCATCCCTAGAACAATTACTCATTTTGCTAGTTACAACCCATTCTTCTTATGGTTTAGCTGACAGAGGAACAGAAACACTACACGATGATTTTCTTCAGAGCTCTAATTTGTAGCAAGTGTTGCTATTAAACTCAGACAACTACTGGGTTTCTGCTATGGTCACTAGGGCCTCAACCCTGTAGGTACTCAGCATTTTGAGGCTGGTACACCGTATCACGTATACCTGCAAATTCAGCATGACCATCACCATGTTTACAGATTCAGTAAGTGCTTTAATACTTTGATAGCTTGATGCCAGAAAGGCAATATTTAGGATAGGAATACAGGAATTTAGAAGCCCTCACAAGACAGGGAGGCAGTTTCATCTAAAAGGTATGAAAATTAAAGGTCCACCTTTAATTTTGTGAAGTTACTTGTTGTCTTTCTGCTGCTATTTAGTTTCAACGCAGCCAAAAAGTTTTGGTGCACTATCTCCCATCACACAACAGATTACATGAAGTTTTTGCAAGCACAAAAGACATGTGAATTTATACATTTCTATTAACAGTCATCTTTTGGCTATCAATATCCTTCCTAGATTTTTAACTTTGCCTAAGATCTATGCTGTGATTTGATGTATCCTAGTATTTTGTTCAATAGTCCTCCATAACAGAATAGAATGCTTCATGTGTCCTTTAAGCATGAAGTATTTTACAGGAGTCCACATAGTATTCATTGTTACAGACAAATTACATTTGTTATAATAAAGCAATAAATACTGGCTAAATTTAAGCCAAGAGAAAAATATTGGGGAGGGGAGCAATATAATTAAACTGGTAGTTAAAAGTAAGCATATAAAAAGTTTAAACAGAAGGAAAAAGACAGTAGTGTAAGAAATCAAGCTTAAAAACAGTAAGACAGTCCTGGGAAAAGGACAGCACTCTAAGACAACAATTAAAGTTCCATGAAATCGCCATATACAGGAAATTCTACCCGACCTTGAAGTTTCAACTGCACTGAGCAGATACTGAACATATTTTAAGTATTTTCCATTACAAGGCAGCCTCGTAATTTATCTTCTATTTTACACACATGGCTTCTTCTCTGGGCTATACATACACTTTGCTATATTTCAATTTGAAAGGATATGTGATAACAGGTACTGTTTTAGTTTTCCAAAAGTTATTTAGATAAACATGTATGCACATTTACTTCATAAAAATAAAAAATACTTTTTAGAAGCAAAATCCAACTGATTCTCTATATGCAAAGTAAACCACTACTGCCTGCCATTATGCAATGTCCATCAGACATCAACCTTTATGTTTTGACAAATAAAACAGTAATTACTGATTAGCCAGCACATAACAGAGAATTCTGTGTATTGTTCTTTCACCAGTTACTATATTTTGCACTCTGTACCCATGGGTCTTTCCAGATAAGAAGAGCTGCAAATAGTAAAATGAAGTAATTTTAACACAGCTGCACGAAAAATAGAATACGAACTCTTGTTAATAATGAAATATAAGTCATGCACTGAACTGCTACTGTATTTAATTATATCACGAATTCTATTTAATGCATAAAATATACACTAAAAGGGCATCATGTGTATGCAGAAAAAGCTTTTTTAGAAACTAAAAATAGTGCTTAAGACCATTTAACCTTGGCATATTACATAGATATTCTTAGCCTCTCAGTGAAGAGCACTAGAGCAGCGACAACTACACTCTACCTCACTCTTACATACTACAGGCAAAGCTTCCTATTACACTTTCCTGACAAATGTGTATTTTGTTACCCTGCCAGCATAGCAGATGTTTATTCTGATGTGACCAAGAAATAACAGTGGACAGAAACAGTTACAGGCTTTTATTCTCAGCCTATTTTTACCGCTGTAAAAAGATCAACTTCATTGCACCTACAGCCAAGGTGACTAAAATGACTCAGCCTGCAGTGTCATGGACAGAGCTTGGCAGCCTCAGCAAAACTTAGAAGTCTACTAATAACCAGGAAGCAAGAAAATAGTGTGCCTGAGAAAGTCTAATCTACATGTAAGACTGAAAAATCAGAGAGGCTTAGAGCAGACCTTATTACGTCACAAGACAGATGTCATCATAGCAACATCTTCACAAGCCCTCCAATATCATATTACAGCAAGCCTCTCATTTCTGGACGCAGAGCCAAGCATTTGGATGTCTGCAGGTGTACTAAGAGAACACATTCAAGAGTTCTGTCCTGCCCTTTCATATGCAAACTCTCCAAACAAGGGGTTGATTCCTTGTCCCTTTTCTGTGCCACAGTTTAGCTAGACCACATCAATTGTTTGCAACTCCTCACGCAACTAAAGCCAACCAACCAGATGACTGATGCAGCACCTTTAACAAGGCTCTTGTTAACACAGCTGAATATTTTTCAGTCAAATCAGAAAACAGATTACAAAAAACCATTTAAATATACTGTTTTCTTCTCTAAATCACAATTTTTATTCACCCATTTAATATAATAATCACAGTTCATTTTGGAGAATTCTTCTATTCCAGAATAGTGTCATCAGGCTGAAAGATGCAGGATCTTTAAGCAGGGTTGTCTTAGAGAAATTAGTAAAGGAGAATCAGAGTTTATTTTATTATAATGCGTATTTACCAAATTTTATTATTTCCCCAAACAATACACAAAGCCACACACAGCAGTGTTCATTACCACAGTTTTGTCCTGTCATAATCAGTGCCAGTTCTAGATCTGAGACCCTTAATTGAAGGAACACCAGGAAGAGAAGGGTTACAGAGACCACCTTTAAAATGCAGATTCAAACAATAATTTATTTTTCACAATTTCAAGTTCTTTTCCTACTCTTAATAACTAGCAATTAGTAGATGAAGGCTTTTTGGAAATTGCTTATTTCTGTCCTTCAAGGGTCATCTAATTTGCTCTGTTTAGAAAACTGATGGAAAAGCAGAAATTAGGCCCAACATGCTGCATGCATTTAGCATTCTCATAACCTGCAAAACTTAAAGTTATTAAAGGAAGGCACAGTTCAATATTGCAGTAGCCAAAATCAAGGTCTCTTTCAAAAGCCCTGTGAAGATCTCAAGATACAATTTAGCCTTTAAATTGCGTACTAGTAACTTGAAACTGTCATTGCTATGACAAGAATACAGTAAGAATAAAAGCAGTAGTTAACTAGCTGCAGTAGAGAATATTTTTTTGTTTTCTAAGTCATTAAATAATCAGAAAAGGACGATGAACCGTGACAACCAGGGCTGTGTATATGCAACTTCCTTACACATAATGTGAAGTCACTGCCATAGAAACCAAATTACAACATTAGCTGTCCGTGCTACGCCTGTCTTAAACACAGGGTGGTCAAACATCTGTCATGTTCATGTTTGCACACTCCACAAAGGACATCCATATTCATCTGCTTCACCATTTCATTAGTCACTTACTGCTTTCTGAAGTTTGTGATTTACTCCTAAAATAAGTACTTAGGATTTCAGTAAGTTACAACTGAAGTGACACGGAATGCTTACAGCTTCATATTCCCTCAAATTTCTACCGTTCCTCAGAAGCCAGACATTTGTCACACTTTATATATGCTATATGAACCTGTGATTTTAAGCAATTAAAAATACATACTCATTTTGGAATAGACACATTTGCATTTACATACATAATGTAAATTGAGTCTGCTTATTGAAGTTGTTTATTTCAGACCTTGATGGGAAAAAGGGTGGATTTTTTCTTCCTCCTAACTTAAATTTAGAACTGCTCAACAGTTTACAGTGTATATTGCTCAGCTGCTAAGATGGATCTTTCTACAAAAAGTCTCTTTCTTCAAAAATGATTTGTAATATTGAGTAAATTTAGCCAGGTTTTATAAATTTTCTCTTCACAGTATTTACTACAACAGCTGAACATTATAGTTATTTTCTACTAGGAGCCACTTAAGCTAAAAGGAAACAAACCAACTTTTATGGAGATAACAAATGTTTATATGTTTATTTTGCCACTACAGAGGTATCAACAGACTGTGGATAAAGCAAAGGTGGAAAAGGACCCAGATTTCCAGGATTATGGGCAGCTACTCTAAACACTGTGTTAAGACATTGAAGAACGTTCCCACTGTTGCTGCTACCTGCTCTTCAGAGCAGGTTTGATGAAGAAAGCCCAGTCCATAGAAACCTGTTGAATACAAGCCTTGGAAGAGATTCAGCACTTCAATATGTAGTTCTTGTATGCAGAGCCAAATAGGAAAAACTCTATGTAAAATCATCAGTGTCTCTGCACTTGGGGCATGTTCAGGGCCAGGCAGCAACTGGCCAGTACTGCAGACTGCTCTCTTGAATTCAAGACACAAAAACCCCATTGTGAACTACTTCATTCGGATTGAAGGGTGGAACCTTGATGGGTTCAGGAGCAGGTACAGGCTCGTAGCTCCTGAGGATAAGTGGCAAGTGTGCTTGTTACTAGTTAGAATTTAAGAACCCACTCCCGGGCTGAGGGAAACTGAATGAACACTCAAATGTATAGGACAGCTTCACATAATTGTCTGAAGAACCAAAACACAATTTAACAGTAAAAAGTCACATGACAGGTGAAACACTGCAGAAAATGAGACTTGTGTTAGAAATAGTGATGAAACATTATATACAACAGTACAAACGATAAAAGCTGGTATCATACTAGTGAATCATTTGAATGGTGCTTGTTGATATACTTGTGCTTCAAAAGAAGACTAGGAATAGTACTCATGTAGAAGCTAAAAATCTTTAAAAAGTTGCATCCCTTGCGTAAAAAGTCAGTAGCGAGAAGGCAGAGAATAATTGTGTTAAAACATTTCAGTATTTCTGTATATCACAAGTATTTTTACACTGCCATGTGCAAAGACTACTGACAAATCTGGATCATGCTCAAACTGGACCAGTAAATTTCAAGTGTAAGAGTAAAGAACAAGGATTACTTTTTCATACTCAATTTTTAGCAGATTGAACTATTCTTTCATTCTTTAATTTTTAATGAAAAAGGCTTTGAATGAACTTGTATACTGACCTCTCTAGTTCTCAGGGATGTTACCATCTGTTAACTTTTTTCTGTCTTTGTAAAATGGAATTTATTTTTCCCTTGCTGAAGGCTGAGGAAGAAAACATCCACAATCAAGGCTAACATTTTCAAAATTAACATGCAGAACTGGGGTTTTTCTTTGTCTTAAAGCACTATAAAGCCAATCAATATTACTATTAGGACACATAGCAGAGAAGAGAATTAGGGAAATCCTTTCCCCCATCCCTCCAAAAAAGAGCATAAATAGCAAACGGCATTTAGCAAATTATTTTCCTAATTAGCTTATCTTTCTGGTGAAACAGTCTGTTCTGTGTAAGTTATTTTATTTGACTAAGACACAATCATCAGTAACTAAGTCTTAGCTTCAGAAGCAATTCCTATTTTCATTCAGTCTGGCAACTAGTACTCGTACTCTGGATGCCCCAACATAAGGAGGACATGGACCTGCTGCAGTGAGTCCAGAGGAGGCCATGAAGATGATCAGAGGGTTGGAGCACCTCTCCTATGGAGACAGGCTGAGAGAGCTGGGGTAGTGTAGCCTGGAAAAGAGAAGGTTCTGGGGAGAACTTACACCTTCCTGTACCTAAAGGGGGCTGCAAGAGAGCTGGAGAGGGACTTTTTACGTGGGCATGTGGTGACAGGACAAAGGGTGATGGCTTTAAACTGAGAGAGTGTTGCCCTGAGTTTTGCAGTTCCCAATGTTTTTATTTTCTGTAAGAGTTTTCTCACAGGCTTTTTCTGTAAATAGTGTTATGTTTTGCTAATCGTGCTGATGTTTTGTATTCCACTTTTCTTAGGCGGAGAAATTTGATGGATCTTTCCTTTGACCAGTGTGATTGAGGGGTGTTGATTTCTCTCTCCAATCCACGGTGATTTCTAAGAACATATATAAATAAAGTGAGGGGCAGATCCCCAGGCTTTTGGCCACTTTCGCTTGACCGTGTCTGCACTGTTTCTTTCATGTCCAAGTGCGACAAGAGAGGGCAGGTTTCTATGGGATATTAGGAAGAAATTCTTCACTGTCAAGGTGGTGAGGCACTGGAACAGGTTGCCCAGAGAAGTTGTGAATGCCCCACTCACTTTCAGTGTTCAAGGCCAGGTTGGATGGGGCTCTGAGCAAACTGGTCTAGTGGGAGGTGTCCCTGCCACAGCAGGGGGTTGGGAATACATGGTCTTTAAGGTCCCTTCCAACTCAAACCATTCTATGTTTTCATGATTTTTCCCTGAAGTCAGTAGCATGGGTTTTGCTGGTTGAGTAAAACCACTAAAATACAAACAGTTGTTCACTTCTTTTTTTTAGTAACTAATGCATCTCAAATTTCAGTAAGGGTATTTTAACAGAAAACACCACCACTGAAAGGTCTTACTGAACACATGCCACTGTCTTTATTCCAAAATAGCCTGTTTTACTCCAAATCATCAGTTCTGCATTTAAAAATATATTCTATCTCCTTCGATATCTGTTGTTTAGCCACAAAACGTTACTGAATCAATATTAAGAAACCAAATTAAACCAACATTTTCTGCATCAATTCCAATACAACAGAAAATAATTAGCCAGGATAAAATCCAATATTAATTAGTTAAATATAAAAGGAAGTTTTCTTCTTTATAAAACATGTTCTCAAAATCATTGGACATATCAAAGTCTATACAGCACATGCTCATGTTTCACTGTCATGACTTTGTTCTTTTTTTGGTATATAAAGACAATTTGCTCCTGGTATCTTAAAAAGACGGACTATCTTTTCACAGACAATTTAGCTGTATAATGTATAATTTGTACTTTATTTATAAAAGATTAACATCTGAATACATGATTTACACACGAATGCAAAACTTGGGCATCTGGTTTATAACTAGGTAGTACACCACTGATTTCAGTCCCACCAGATCTGTGTTGCCACATTAGTCAGCCACAGGCTGGAAAGAATTAATCTGAGTAATTGTTTGAAAGATACATGAAATTAAGCTTCCTGGCTGTGGGGATGTATTCATCAGAACGAAACCTTGCTCCACAACAGCAGCTTGAAATATTATGAAAACTGTTCTCCCATGAACACAGCAACATGACTATATCCCTATACTTAAATTACAGTTTAGCTGATATGGCAGTAACTGAAGCCTATCTTGACAGCTTCTTCTCTGTAGTTTCACTTGGATAAATTATTCTTTGCTTCATCCAGCAGTTTACTGGTGAATGCATGAAAACTTTTGCATAAAGTAATCCAGAACAGAACATAAATTATACTTCATAAATATTAGCTTGCTCAGATTTACTGAGAAACTATCAGGATCACAGATTCGCACAGTTCACTGCAGCCCCATCACATCAAAGCTTCACTTCGGAATACAAGGCTTCAATACTTGCAGTATAAAAGTATTTTCTTGTCAATACAATAATTAGATTGAGGGGGGGGAAAAAAGAACCAAAGGATAGCATACTGCATGAAAACTGAACTCCCCTTTCATTAGAAATTAACTTTACTACCTGCATACAAATTGCCACAGAACATAAATTCTTTGTTATCCTCAAGGCTATGACTTTCTAAAAGTGTTCTAGAACCAATTCTTTCCATTTGCCCCTTCTAGAAAGTATAAAAAGTTAATTTCTGATAATTTTTCAAATTTGACTCAGTTTTTTCAGCAGCATGAGATACACAGCACAGCACAGCAAGGTGAAGGCAGGGAAGCGTGGCCACTAACACTAGTGCAATAGAGAAGACAGCAGGACAGAAATACACCTGGTACTCACATCAATTCCTTCTGGTTTGCTTCAAAAAACATTTGAAGCCAAGAACTAGAGTGTACAGTCCTCCTAAAAATACACTGCCAGTGATGATGAATTTCAGTCAAAGGAGTTTCTCTTACACAGAAGGTGAAAGTAAGTGAGCCAAGCAGAGCTGGTATTACCTAAACTTGCTAACTCAAGAGACAGGTCCTACCACTCTCCCCCAGAACTCTACTCCAAGCCCCACACTCCCTTCACCTCCTGTGCGCCAGCTCTTCCACTCAATCCTAAGGGAACAAACAGCTCTGCTAACCTGGCAGAAGTTAAGCCTGGAGAGAGCAGGTTTTCTGTCAGTTTTTGGCTAACAGTTTTCTGTCAAGTTAGCTGATGAAAGTCAGTTCATCAAGCGGCCAGCCATGCAGCAGAGTGCAGCACAGGAGAAGGGGTAGCTCTGCACTGACGCAAGCAAAACGAAGGGGAAGCAGACCTTATACTGGAAGCAGCTAAGTATCACACTTTTAGCTTTCTGCACCCTTCCAGCCTCAAGCTTATTCCACAATGTATCTGAATGGTCTGAAGTGTTGCAATACAACAATAAAAAGGGAGATTTTCAAAACAAAACAAGCAGAGAAATGCCCCTCATTTCTGTCAAATTTGGCTATAATCTCATTTTGAGCATATTGAAACTCCAAAATGCTGCCAGGTATGCTCAATTATTCAATATTTAATACAGTCTGCAAGTATCTTACAACCTTGTTTTTTTAATATCAGTCAGTCAAATCTTATATTCAGTATTTTTTTAGTGCAAAACGTTACTGTATATAGCCATTAGGCATAGGGTTATGTTAGTCATTCAGTTTGAGAATAAAGTGTTATTATACACACCCAGAAACATCCAAACTAGCTCCACACAGGCTAGACAGTCACCATGGCCACTTGGCTATGCTCAAGCACTCTGTGAATATGGCTGAAGCTTTGAAACACTGAGCACTCTCCAGCAACACTATATTCAAGTAAAAAGCCCTTGCAAATGCTTGATGCAAAAAGAAAACAAAAGAATTTGGGATCATTTCAACAGACGCAAAGTGGGTATAAAAGCTGTGGATCATCATCTCAGGAAAGCAGAATGTACAGCAGAGCCTCTCTTTCCTTCTGTAATCAAAAACATTCTACTAGATAATGAATACACAGTTTTACCATATTGACAGAGAACATATCCAGGTCCGAGTTGTGCAAGCCCATTTCTAACTACTGAAGCAGTAGAAGTTATCTGCAACTTCCAGGGCAGCAGCAAGTTGGACTTGGACTACAAAGTGCCAGTTGAGTAGCACTGAGGTACAGTAACCACAATATTCTTGTTAGTCATGTCTTTTATGAGGAACATCTTGCCACCACTCTCTTTGTGTTGCTGTGATGACAGACTGCGATGCCAAGTAACTGTGATGGTAACTACAATGTTATTTGTGCATTACAGTACTTTTCTAAAGGCCAGTGCTCAACTGTGCTAAATATACAAAATCCCAATGCTACAATCTGAATTTGCCCATTTTTCATCCCCAGAAGAATGAATTTGCTCTGCAAATGTTTCCATGCATCTGCAAAATCCCCAAGTACGTTAATATAAACCTATCACAAGTGTCTATGTCTTCCAGCATTACTGTAGCCTACACAGCACTTTACACTTTGTAGAGATGCCAAGCAGTTAAAATAGAACTTGCCCTCTGCTGAAATAATCAACTAATCTGAAAAACTCTAACTAAATTTCATCACCTAGGAAAGAGGCGATTTCTATTTATTTAATGATCCAATCTCTGTTGATGCTGATAGAGCAAGAGGAAGAGGACTACCAGAAGCACACTATTCTTTCTCATATGGAGTTATCAACTTTTAAATACTGATGGAATTCACACCACTGCTCTAGACAGAAGTCTGATCTCAAGTAGCATGTCCATTTGATTGAGGAAATGAACTTTATGTCCAACAACAGTCCTCTCCCTTTCCTCTGATTAGAACAAATTTTAATTAAGTATGAAAAAAACATGGGAAACTACAAGCAACAGAACTTCTCATTATCTAACTCACTCAGCTTTTTGAAAAGCCCTGGGAACATATATCATTGCCCAATATTCCTCTTGCATCATTATAACTACAGCTTTAAACACAAAAGGAAATGAGAGACCTAAATTAGCTAGGCTCTTTTCAAGTGTGCAGATTTTCAAGTGACATCACAAAGAGCAGATTAATCCCTCAACTAGCTGAAACAGTTATATTTTCATAAAGCAAGCTTTTCTATTATCTTTATTAAGCATATAACTTAATAAAGATTTGCCCTAAATATTTCAGCTGTTTGATGAAAAAAAATGTAAATTATCTTCCTTTATATACTCATTCTAATATGATTCATAAGAGCTCCAAAAGCCACATTTGTGGCAAAGTCTTTGGCCAAAAAACCCCCATCATTCACCCTGATCAATTTTTCTTCCAATAATTTTTGCAACAATTTTCCATAAATAAAAACAGGTGTGGGGTTTTCAAAATATAATGAATGCAAATGTACCTTAATATGCACAGAGTGTAAGCAGGGGAATCCATTTCAATTTGTCATTTTAGTGAACTGAGTTGGATTTCAAGTGGTCAGATGCTCACAAGGGGGCATGACCATGTAGTTGCACTAGGGAAAGCATGACCTCCTTTTTGCTAAGGAACAAGTTTTTAGATTGGTTCAGCTGTAATGTAATTTCATCCTAACTGGTGGAAAAATCTCTGCCATTGTCAGTCACTATTACTGCAATATTAATAGCCCCATTCAGCCAACAACTGAATGAGTTCACAGCACTCCACCACTATTTCAAGCTATATATACACACACCTTGCACATTACTCGCATCACAACGTAACCGATGCAATTTCTTTCTTGAAAATTTCTACATATTCCTAGTCCACAAGTACAACCTCATCCTAGCATCAAAGTTTATCTTTCAAGTTTAAGAAAGGTTTGCAGAAGCTGATTTCTCAGTTACATAATTACATTGTTAGTGATAAGTTTCCTAAACTTACATGAAGAGTCTACATTTAAAATTCCTTTTGGGGGAAAGACGGCTTTAAAGAAGGCCCTATTTTTTTTTTATATCTCCCCCCCGCCAATCTTTGCACTTAAAATACATAAATCGTATTTAGAAAACTTGTATAGTGTATCTTACCTTTTTACCCATAGTTAGAAAAGGAAAATCCAGACCCTTCAAGGTTGTCATCTTATTGCAATCTTGTACTTTTTGCTGTTTTTACTCTGTTAACTGACAGTACTTCATAGCGAATTTGTAGTGCATTACAACATGATGAAAAATATGCCACTAAAATGTTAGGATACAAGCAATGCAATTGGTCAACTAGGACAGAAGTTTTAAGTATCCACTAACTGAGACAGCATGAGGAATAAGCAAGCAAAAAGTAACCCCTGATGTGTATTTGAATATTGACAGAAATAGAAGATAACTGGCATTCTTAGACACCGGTTTAAAGAACTTTAATTTTTTCCTAATTTTTCTATTTTCACATCAATCCATTCCATACTAGCCAGACTTCCCCCTCCATTAATCCATTCAAAAATTTTCTTTTAGTACTATTCAAAAGTTTACCTCCCTAACTGTTTACAAAGTCCTCTAACGCATTATTACATTTATCATTAAGAGGTCCAAAGGATGCTTCGTTAACTATGTAATTCAATGTGGACCATCTGGTCATAATGCTCTTAACTCCCCCTCCCCCATTAATCTCCACACACCACCTTTTTCCCAAGTATTTTCACCTGGGCAGCAATATCAAAACTTAATTTTTTGCTCATCCTCCAAAATTTGACTGTTATTCCATTTTTCAAGAAAAAACTCACATAAGGCACTCTACAGAATATTTAACAAATGGACTTTTCCATCTTGTTTTGAAGACCACAGCTATCAGTTACACTCATGCTTCAGGAAATTCTCAAAGGGACATAGGAGAACACAGAAGAACTCAGGAGTTAGAAGCTCTAGTTTGCCACTAATAAAACCAGAACCAACTCACCTAAAACATCTGACTCTAAATAGAAATCATTTTGTAAAGTATCATTGTAGCATCAACATGGATTTGCAAACCCAGAAATAACAGAGATCCAAAATTCCTAATTATAGCACACTTGAGAAACTACTTTAAAGTTCAGAAAACCAGAGTATGATACTTCCTAGCTTCTAACTTTTAATAGGTGTTATTCAAATGTTTAGGCAAAGACCATAATACCTAGTAGCTAAAAATATTTATATTAAAAATAATGCAAGAATTGTAGTTCAACAGTTTTGTATGCCTGTCAGCATACAAAATTAGCTGATTGCTTACCTCAGGTAAATTAGCAAAAACCTGGACAACTCTGTCTTAATTTAAACCATCACTACAGTCACTACTATAAAACATAACAAAACACACACAGCCATGTACAGAGTCCCTAACGGGTGCTACTAACACCCGTGAATGTATCAGATACTGAGAAAATCAGAACAAGAGGCATGTTGACTACCAGAAGTTATTTTCGAAGCACCATTTGGAGTTATATGTACCTACACCTGTTGGAGAAGTGAGCTGTACCTCAACTAAGAGATTTAAGCAATCTATATGACTACAGGACAATATTCAGTGACCCTATCAATGTTTACAGCTATTCTAAAAAGACTCTAAATTACTTCTACTAGAATAAGCAGTAGACCTGAGAAAGACAGTAAGAGAATTATATGCAATAGTCTACCTTGCACACTCCACTTAGCAACTAGAAACATGCAGACTCATTTACACATTACTATTTCTTTTACCTTTTACACAATCAGGAGCAAATGGGAACTCACCTGCTACTTTCAGTTCTCAGACAAAAAAAGGGCAGAGATGGGGCAGAGAGAGCTGAAGCTTTCATTAACTCCCTGTCTCCTCCTTTGATAGCTGAGTTAGTACTTGGTACACATGGCTTCCCACCACCTTGAAGCAGAACATGCAAGCAGCCTGGGCTCACAATGCTATTCTTACACGGCTAAATTGAGCCAACAAAATCACTGGTGGTTGGGTGCAACGGAGTGTGGGGTCATGTTAAAAATAAATTTGAAACAGGCAATTTTTCTGAAAAGAAGATGGGTTCTCTCTAACAAAGTATTTAGAAATATACCCATTGCATCCACGTTATTATTAATAAAAAAAAAAACTACAATGTATACAATTGCATCATTGCATACAAAAAGAACTTTTAAGCATTTTTGAGAATGTTTAAGTATCTCCTTCAAACAACAGCTGCTCCAGCATTAACTCATCCACAGCTCATCCAGGTTATATTATTTCTTGCCAATTAGCTGGCTTCCACATATGGCATTATCTTGAAACAGAAAACAGAGGTACAAGATCATGGTACTTATGTTTGTAGATTACTGGTTCAACTCAAAGTGGACATACATACCAACTGCTGGTGCATCATATTCATCCCCAAGTAAAATTTCAGGAGCAGAGTAGGCAAGAGATCCACAGCTTGTGGTGAGCTTCTTTCCAGGCTGAAATTTGTTGCTGAAGCCAAAATCAGTCAATTTCACAAGTCCTTGTTTTTCAAAGAAAACCACATTCTCTGGTTTTAAGTCTCTATGAACTACATGCAGTTTATGGCAGTAGGATATAGCATGAACTATTTGAGCGAAGTATTTTTTTGCCAGATCCTCATTGAGACCTTCTTCATGTTTCATGATGTAATCAAACATATCTCCGCCATCCCCTAGCTCTAAGATGAGATACAGCTTCGTCTGGGTGTCAATCACTTCATACAGCCGCACTATGTTGGGATGCTGCACTAATTTCATGCACCTCACTTCTTGAAAGAGATGTCCAGTGGCGAGAGTGTCCAGTTTGGTCTTGTCAATGACTTTTACTGCTACTTTTTCACCTGTAAAGACATGCCGAGCAAGTTTGACCACAGCAAAATGGCCTCTGCCCAAAGTTTTATCCAAGTCATACAATCCTGCAATTTTTCCATCATATCCTCGTTTGAAGCCTGCCATTCTGTTTCAGAAGATGAAATAATATTCAAGCTCTTTGGAAACGTGGTATTTTCATATAAGCGTATCTAATGCAAATAAATAGTCCATAATCACTGCCAAGCATACCTAAAAAATAAAGAGACAAGATTATATACTTGTATAAAAGTAAGCAAAATTATTATCCTGTAATTACCCCAAGTTACATTAGCACATTACTACAGATTATTTATGAAGTAATCTTCAGGAATTTCTGCAAAGGGTTTAATAAGCCAGGCTGTGCTAACTTGCAGATTTCTGACATCACATTATCAGTATGCTTGAAGAAAGTGAGTTTCAACACTGCAATAATGAAAATTTGTCTCAAATTCAGTGGCCTTCATTGTCTTGAGTCAGAAACCTTTCAAGCAGCACTTGAAGAAATCAGTGTTATAAGGACTGTTAAAACTGGCAAAGCTTCTGACATCTGTAACTTTTCCAGATACATTAAAAAACAGCTGGGCAGCACAGAATAACAGCAAAAGGAACATACTTAATACATCTCTTTTTTGGCACATCCCTTCATATTGCACATGAAATAACTCTAATACAAAGTCCTCATGCGATGACTTGGGACTTTTACCTCCTCCCTTTAAACAGTTTTCTGTTTAGCAAAGCTCAGAGTGACATACAATACTTAATTTTGTTACTCTAATTAGCTTGAGCATTATCAATCAATACTGTAATTACAGCAAATGAACAAAGCTTTAACGGCTGAAATGAAACATTTGGGTTGGATGTACTTAGTGCAAATAAAATGTCTTGTTAAATATTTTGACTGAAGTTACACAAACTGGTGATAAAAAGTTTGGAGGTAGGCTGCATATGTTCAGCAGTCCTGGCAATGAGCGAGGAGAAGGGGAAAAAGAGTGGGAAGGAAGCAGAGAAGACTCAAAAGTTCAGCTTCTGTGTACTGAATTCCTGCTTACTAGGTGTTTGGCATTTAAGCAAACAAGACACAACTTATACAATATTCATATTCAAAACTAGTTTTGAAGGTCTTATGTCCCACAGTCATTTTTTCCACATACAGAACCTCCCAAAACCTTTTCCTGCATTGTTAACTTAGATTGAGGTTTAAATAAAAAACTGTAGCTATCAAAAAGCTAAGCATTTCTCCAACTTTGATTGCAAAATAGAAATATGTAGTTAGAAGTATGAAAATTAGATGGCTCCTTGCCAACTCTAAAATACAGAAAATGTAGCTGTTTAGAATATATTTTCAGTTTAAAAACTGAACTTCAAAAAGAAAATCTTTGAAAAGGAAGCTGGCAAACAAACAGACCCTTACATTAGTTATTCTCAAGTTGAAATGTAAGCTTTAGATTAAAAGCACTCCCTGCTAAACAAGTTATTTCACAGACAGTGAAACTAATGAACCTGGTTTCGTATGAATTCAGTTACAAGACTGGGGGTCCTATGAGGATTCTCTGATGTTTAACAAGCTCACCTTACTGCTTCTCTCAGCTGGAGCCATGGTATAACCTCTCCACTATCCATCTGTCTGCTTCCACAAAATGCATAGAATTCAGTTTGAGACCGCCACCCCTGTAAAATTTAAATGAAATCAATTAACTTCCAAAACTTCATAACCTAGACAAGGAACAGGGTTAAGTATAACAAGCATTAATACAATAACAAACAATATAAACATTGAGGTTTGGGGTTTTGTGTTTCTTTAAAGATAGTCATCAAGCTTTAACAAACTTCACTGGGTTTTGTGTTGCTGTATGCACCCTTTCATTCTGCTACTAAGCACTATGCTTCACATGCTCTTTCAAAAACCACTCCACTAGAAGATGGTTGCCATATCTGCTTCCCAACACTTCCCATACTGCTCAGCTTACACAGTTTCCCCTACCATTCCCATGTAACACCATCCCATCCTTATTCAAAAAAGCACAAAACTGAATTAAAGCATGCAACATTAAACCAAATGCCCACTCTCCTACCTGGTAGAAACTATTACAGGATGCATAGGAAACAACATAATACAATGGCAAATGCAACAATAAACAATAAAACTCTCCTTATCTTTCAGAGATGCAAAACCTTCTTTACATCTGAGAGAAGCGAGTTTGTGTTTAATAACACTTCATGGCTTCCACCCCACCCCTCCCTGTGAAACTGGGCAGCTGCTTTATTAAAGCATGTGAATTTTTAGCATCAAGAACATACTGCAGCAGAACTGAATAGCTTAACTATGTGCTATGAGAAGAACCACTTCCTCTTGTTTGTTTTTAATCTCTTGATAATTTGTGCATCTCCTCATTCACCGTCTGTTCCAAAACAAGAGCTATCATACTCCATTTACCTTGCCTCAAGCAATTCACAGCATTAGTTTCCTCCCTTCCTAGCTTCAGCTCAATCCTGTTCAAATCCTAGTCTATCACTCCTTTTGCAGAGGTTATTCCACAGGCTTTAGCATTCCTCCCATCCTTCTCTTATTTTCTGGTTTGTTCTATTCTACTTCCTTAGGCCAGTTTGAGGATTTTTTCACTACTATGGCACACTGACAATGTTTTCAAGAAATGCTTTACTGTATGGTTGTATAATGTTCCATCATACTGACCTAACTCCAAAATGAGGACTAATGAAAAACAGTCCATGCACACACATAAACCACCTAATCTTAGCCTGTATGAAGCAGCAGGGGATATATTAACCAGCTGTGCCCCATATGGTTGTGCGACTCCAGAGTCTCACTCCTAAAGGGATTGCCAGCATTTTAAAAAAAACCACCATCAACAAAAAAAACCCCCACACAAACATGCTTTACAGCACTGCTGTCTCCACAGCATCCTAATCTGACTCCTAATTGCATCTAGATTAAAGAAATTAAAGGAAAACTTGAGCACACAAATTAAAGACAAGTTGTCTGAATTTAACTGCAACATTCAGCAGTAAGGAAAGATTTATGCTCATTACTTTGTTCACTTGGCACATTCTCAACCATCATTGTACAAACTCAACAAGTGATTTAACTCTAAATCACAGAATACACATAAACATCAGCCTGTCAACAGAATTCCAGCAAAAACCAGTTATGCTTAAGCCATGGAGAAATGCATCAGAGAGTAATCAATAGGATAAGAGCTTACAGAAACGGAAGATAAACTACATTTACTAATGCTGCAGCCCCATTAGCTGTAATAAAATTAATGCAGATTCATTAACAGTTTAACTTAAAGTCTTCACAATAACAGACCAACTAACCCTTAACTCTATGGTTTTAAAATAAATCTGCATAGATGAAGCTCCCACGGCTAAATACAAGGATCTTAGATGCAACACGTGGTTGGATATACCAAAATTGAGAACTGTTCAGTAGTAGGAAGTGGATGTAAAAATGTCATAGTGTATATAGATACAAGCCTTGGTTACAATTTAAATATGCTATCTAAAGGAGCACAGTTGCCATACCAATACATTTCAGAGCAGTTTCTTTTTCTCAGTTTCTCTCAAGAGTAAGAAAGTATAATTTTGACAGTACTTAAGGATCAACTAAAGAGCACATTTTCATAACTTTCAAGCTGGAGCCTCTTTGAGACCCTTCCTTTGTTTTTGTCTCCTTAGTTACAACAGTAAAACTTCTGGGGCTAATTATGGATGAAACCACCAAACCTCTAGTTTTGCCATCACCCTCCAAAACAGGATTACTTTTAATGATGGATCATTTCAGTGATCCACTTTACAATGTGACCTCTTGAACATTTTCACCAAATGAAGGAGCTACAGACTAAAGCAGATGACAAGCAAAATCTCCACCAGCCACACTTTACCAGTAAGCCAAATGACAGCCTGAGAAAAAGCATTTAAGAGAGTTTTATCACGGAAAATATTTACCTCTCTTTTCATTCACATTATCTCAAATCCCCAGTAAGTTCATTTTTCAGCATTACAGTTTGGTTTTTCTAGTTGGTGACTTCGGTAACCATTAGTAGCATTTAATCCATGTGGCTAATTATGGTTCTAAAAATGCATTTTTCCCTAATTATACCAGAACTCAGCTACGCCCCCCGTACTCATTTTATGCAATGCAGACATTTACCAGTAAATAAATTCAGAACAGATCCTTCCTTCCATAGAAGCTCATATACCTGTCCCACAAAACATTGCAAACAGTCACTAATGGAGATGTGCAGGAGCTGTTTTGTAATATCACACGCATCCTAGTAAGAAGCTTAACAACAGTACTGTGATTCAACCATCTTTGAAAGATGGATGAATAGATCTGTTTAGAAAAAGGAGCATGTTTCAGAGACACTAATTTTTCTTTAAGCAATTCACCCTATTCAGAAAGTTTCATTAGATTATATACTGCATGTAAAACCAGCCTAGTTCATCTTACCCTAATGTGTGTACTAGCTTACTTTAGAAAATGAAGCTTCAAGGTCCCATTTAAACAAAACGTTGAAAAACTATCAATGGAAAGACTTCCCTGCATTATCAGGCTAACAGACATGAAAGCTGAAGTAATCTTCACTGGGACTCATCTGTCCACAGACAGCTAACCACTCCTGTCTTCCTTCACGATAAATGGAGATTCAGTCAACACAGATAAGAGTCTGTGATAAAACAAATTGCGCCCTAAAGCAGATAGCCAAATAGATCAAATGAATCATTTCTTAAAAGCACACGCTTTCGTTTTCTGTAACAGGAGTTTAGAATGAATAGTTCAGTGGATGCACACATTATACACATCCACTAGATAGATTAAAGAAGTTTTACCCTGTTTCTCCTTTTGCTCTCTTGTCTCAGATGAGTAACAGCATCTATAGCAATTATTTATTTACTACATAATTGTATGTTGAGAGTAAGACTTATGTTGCTAGTGTTCCTAGAAACACTAAATCCAAAATTTGACATAAACAAAGTATGAAGATTCAGAAGCAATTTTTTTTTCCACTCTGAAAGGAATTTGTACAAATCATCAGAATCTGAGAGCAAACTGAAGGACATATTAACTCAGTAAACAAACTGCAAGTATAATTTTTCATATTTTTTCCAATATTTCCTCCCAATTTTTATCTGCCATCCTAATGTAAGGTATCTTTACAGGCTAATCCATAAACCTTTAAAAACAGTCTATCTTGTTACTATATGAGCCACTACTTGCACTGTTATACCTTCACTAATGTGCCAATCTGCTTTCCCCCAGAGGGTTTTTCATCACCTTTCTTTTGGTACAAGAGAGCACCAACACACCAGAAGCAGGTAAAAGGCATTGCAAGAGTGACGTGAAGAGCGTAAACACTCAATGCACATCCCATGCTTTGAAAACTTGTCATTACTCAACTCCTCCAGTGTATTTCAAACTTCTTAAGCTCCTAGTACCCAGTGTTTCTTGAATATTCAAGACTCACTGTGGGAGTCAGGATCCCAGGAAAGCGTATTCTCCTTCTGTTTGCACACACAGGTGTCATGGTCCAGCAGAGCCCTTCCTCCTCCACCTTCCTATGGCCTAAGCCTTCACAACTACCCTTCAAAGTTACTCAAAGAAATCATGGTAATCTATACCTGCCCTACAGCCAAACACTTTGCAGATGTAGCATTTCTGGGGGGTGGAGGAAGACACAATTCACAGTGGCAGCTGTGTTACAACTCAGCCCTTATATATGCAATGCCCTCTAAAGCTTTATTTTCCACTTTACATGACTGCACCACAGCTTACACACATCTTCCCTTTCACTGATGACAAATCCCATAAACTCTCCTGCTCCCAGTGAGTTTCACAATAAAACACTACAGGAGATTTTTTCAAGGTGTACATGCACTTCTTTTATTTTCCTATTAGGCGTCCGTGTCAGAATTCAGCTCATACTGTTACTAAAATGTCAAGATATATCAGCAAACTTCTCTACCATTCAGCATTGGCTACCCCTAAAATGATGAATATAATGATGAAGAGTTGTTAAGTAATGCTGTGTTCCAAACATAAGAACTAACCTGCACAATTTACTTGTATTCCTTAAACAGTCTACAGAATTTTGCTCTGAAAAGAGGCGCCAATTGCTGATGAAGTTTTGCCATTCTAAACATTTGGGAAACCTCTAGTGAAACGTTAGTGTTTCATTATTTTAGAATGCATTGCAGGCATTAGAGCTACTTATGTCTCGCCTTAACTCTTCTTAGAACTGAAATAAAAGCAAAATGCTAAGAAGAATTCTTCAACTCTAAGGTCCATTATTCAGTGAACAGCCAGCAGCAGAAATATTTGGCAGGTCAATAAACTCGGTAAAACATCGCTCCTGGACCAACAAAATTGCTATTATAGATTTGAGAAGAAAAAAGTTACTAACAGCATTTTGTAACAGAAAATGATGAGAGCCTGCATGACCTGGGTTCTTAGAGCAAGACACTTTGAGGCAGATCCAATGCATGAAAAAAAGAAAATTTAGAAGATACAATGCATGATTCAGAATATCATCAATTAAAGAACACATTTGTTTCTTAGGTAAGGAATACCCAAACTTTCAGACCTACAGCTTGCTGTTTATCATCTATCTTCTTGAAGATCAGTGCAGTCACATCAAGGATAGACAGTTTAAGCTTTCCTCTTTCACACAGCTAAGCTGTGGTGAGTGGCCCGCAGAACACTAGCACAGAGCAAACTAAAATTTAAGAACTGTGTTGTAGAAATTCCACCAGATAGTTGGTATCTGTGAGAAACATCTTCAATACAGACAACTTAAAGCCACTGGATCTGAATTGGTCCTTCAAGGCCTCGACTTTAAAAGTCAAGAATGTCTATTTCCTTTTTCTTTCCAAGCAGGTGAATGAGAGAAAATACCGACTACATTGATGTACAGATTGCAAAGCAATAGTAAGGCAGTAGTAGTAACAGCAAGATTATGATTACAGGCTAGAAACCAAAGCTATTAAGAGGACAGATGCACTAAGACTGATGGAACTACGATCCACTGACAAACCCATCACTGGTAGTTATTGGCACTGGTTCCAATTGTGAAATATGTTAAAAGCCCAAAGTACTTTCACAACCTTGCTGATAATAACTGCAGTTCGCAAGGTACTTTCCATTTCTAAGAGGAGGTATTACACAAGACAAATACAAGCTGCCCTATGGATCTAAGAAGTCAGCAACAGCTTTACACCATTTAAAGACATAACACCAGCCACAGCTCCAAAAACAATTAAACTCATGTGTCTGTTTTCCTCTTATTCCTACTCTTGAAGGCCAGTATGTAGCTAAAGAAAAAAAGCAATAGAGACACTACTCTGTTCACGTAGCAGAGGCTTCAGCAATACAACACTTAAGCTCTGAAGCTGCTCCTAAAGAAAAATACCAGATCTTCCCAAATAGCCATGTCTCGTAAATTATCTTCTGCATAATAGTATGCGATAAAATCTTTTAAAAGGACTTGCTCTCCAAGTTTTGTGATACCTGCTAGTACTTTCTTTCTGTATCTGTAAATCAGTAATAAAACTTTGTTCAGACCCTGTGATGTCATAATATATTAAAAAAATTAGTTTCAATTGAAATTCTCACATTTTGCACTTCCCACTAACAGAAATTTTTTTCCTCAACTATAGAAACTATAGAAAACTAGCATGGGTTTCTTAGTTACAGACATTCATACATCTAACCAATCAAGATCTGGTATTTCAGTCAACAGTTGTACAAGCAACAGAGATAACTCACGGCAGTTGGACTCCCTAGCCCAAAATTATACTTTTCCAAGCTTGATAAACGGTATCTAAGTAGATTTTTGAAGGCTTTTAATATTCTAAATCCCGTCACATTTTCCTTTTTTACTTCTTTTTTCTTTCCCAAAATAACAAGGAACATGAAACTGATGCAGAAATATTTTGCATATCAGGTGATTCATGATTTGTATCACCATCTTTTAGACAGGACACTAGATCTTTATTTCTAGGAAACTTACTACAGGAACTTTGCAGAAGGCAGACAACTCAGATTTCTCCACCAAACTAAACTCTTTCAGGGGAGCTGCTTCATTGACTCCATGTTCATGAACACTCAGAATAGTTTCACTTTTTTCAAATGTCTATTTATTAACATTACCATATAATTTTGCCATGCCAGGCAGTGCAGCCAAGACCATTAACAGGAGCTCTAAACATTCCTCCATTAATCAACGAACATTTAAGTGTGGCATAACATTTCAGTGTTAGCACGGTTTTAACACCTACATCTTTGTTGTGTAAATTCAGAACCACAAACACGATTTTTATTCTGTACCAAGGGAGGCAAAAGCATCACATGCCGTCTCAAACACAAGTATTCAGATGCAAATACTTGTGCATACTCTCAGTACCTATTACAAACAATAATAATTTTATTAAATTTCTTAACATCTTCAAGGTCAAATGTCAGATAGCTTCATTTGTTTAGCAATACATCTGGTGACATAAAATTCAAGCATTGAATTGACTTAAGTTGCCTCTGTAAGACTGATGTTTTCCACCTAGGATACAAACTGCTTAAATCTTGATAAATAGATTGACTCCAAGTTACAGTTACTCCATTTCAATACTTTATTCTCATTTATAGCATCCTAAATTAGTTAGGAACAGCCAGACACCTGAAATTTGCCACGCTTCAACATGAACTAAGATTATAAAAGTCTGCACTATCATCTATCAAATAAAGCTGGAACTAGATAGGAGACTGCTGCAGAAAAACCCAGAATGATACATAAAGAAAGAATAAAAAACAGGCTGTCAAATACAATGCAACATTTGTGTCCCAGCACTGTTGTAGAAGATCGCTATAACAGAGGGATTCAGCTTTTCAGAAAGTGAACATGCTCTGTTTTATACTTTGCAAGTATAATTATTTCTCATTAAGTTCTTAACATTGGTGATTCAATCAACTTATGTGTACTAGAATTCTGCCAGGGTGAGTTATCCTAGAATTTTAAGGGAATATACGTTTTTTTCAAATCCTCTTAAACTCTTATATAATACTGTTATGTGTATTAAAACAACAGGTACTTATATTATTATAGCAGCTGTAGCATTTCTGTTAAGTGCCTGAAAATAGTGTGACACAGAAGATGGGCAGAACCTCACAGGCTACTTAAGTTAAGAGCTTATGCAATTTAATATTACCATATTCACCATAAACTGCAGTTCAGCCCTATATGGCTGATCTGAACCATGTTTCATTGGTTTCTTATTTTAAGACACAATCAGAAAATACTATTAAGTAGGAATGAACCGAAGTTCATCACTAAGTTTTACAGCTACAGCATTTCAATGGAATTTTGAAAATCCAAGAAAAGAAGTGCATTACTTCACAAGAGACACATTGTGATGAAAAAACCTAGCTGCACCAGGATACTGTGCCCTTGAAAGCAAGGCAAGCTAAGCAATACAAAGGCGCTACTTTGGCATTACAGTTGCCAGTGGGATTAAAGGGACAATGATACACTGAAGGCGTAGACAGCAAAAGAATTATTCAAGTATGATTCGAAGGCTGTTAGAAGAGACCAGGTCGGTCAGAACAGACCGCAAGTTGACTACTGCAAGCAGAAGAACATCTGCAGTAGCATCTTAGCATGCATACCCTTAACATGCTCTTTCTTTAAAATAATCAGAAAGCAGACTACTTATTACAGTGCAACCACCCACATCACATGGCAATATCAGTTCTCATAGCAGGATGATTCAAGGAACAGCAGTAACCTGTAGAGTGTCCACTCAAACTGTACTTTCTTGCTTCTCAAATATGTAAAATGAAAACAAAAACTATAACACAGTAAGTACACTTAAGATGTAATTTTCCCTTTTCCCTGTTTTTCATGAAAGCCTCAAGTGTAGATCATAAAGATTCTCTTAAAAGAGCCAGATGAATGTGCTGTCTTAGATGCTACCTTGCCTACCAGACAAAGCTCCAGCAGTCAGGTTAGCTTCTCCTTCCAAATACTTGAAAAATCATGTCATCATTCTACCACTTTTCTGGTCACTTAGAATATTCAGGAAAAATAAGAGACAAGACTGGACTTTCTCCTCCTTAGCTTCTGTTATTAAGTCCTCTAATCTGGATGTTGTATACACTAGAAGTAAAAGGGGCAGATATTAAGTCTGTCCAAGTAAACATTTTGACATGTTTCACAAGGTAAAATATGATTGCATTGTTTAGCAATGATTGTTAGTTCTTATTTGTTTCAGATTCCTTCCAAGGATCAGCAACAGTACAAAAACAACCATGAGCCAATTTCCCACTTTCTGTGACGTATCTGCCAAAAAAACCCCACCATTCCTTAACTCAGCTCCTAATGGAGCATGCCTTGAAAGAAATGCTTAATTCTAACACAATAAACATTTGCGAGTAAACACTTCTATACAGATTTCGCTTTGCAGAGATTCGTTAAACTGGTCCCTCCCCAGAGCCTGAAGATCTAAATATATCCATAATAAACAACTCCAACAAGGCAGCCGATATGACTAAGTAGTGACTGCACTACAGAGGGCAGGCGTAAGCACATTTGCATGCACTTCATTCATGCTAGATGGCTGAAAATCATACAATACACTTCAGCTGCTCCAGTAACTGTAATGGTACCACTGAAGAAACCACTTCTTTGCCCTCATCTACTTATAACAAGCTGTTGGAAGCGAGATGATCAACAAGAAACTATCTATGAATAAGCAAAAACCCAAAGCTTCCTGTATGCATGTATCCCACATAAAGGCTTCTCCTTCACAGGTATACTAGCATCTCTTACCAATAAAAATATCCAATCTGAAAATAGGTCACTTTTGTCACCAACCACCCTCCTGCCAATATAGGGAGTTTTGCCCTAGTGGATGTTCTCCAATACTTTATTCAGTCTACTTACTAAAAAAAAAAAAACAAAAAAAAACAAAAAAAACACCACCAAAAAACAAACCCGACCAAAACAAAACAACAAAACAAATAACAAAATCAACCACATGTATCTGTCCTTCAACTATTAGCAAGACTGCACATCAACTATCTTTAAAAGTCATCCTCCATTAATTTAAGCACCTGGGTACCAAAACACACCTGGCAAAAAGCACAAAGATCTCTATGCCGGACCTTGCTAGTTATTCTACCAATTTCTATACTAATCTCTAGGCACCGAATTCAATGTAATAAGTGTACTGACAGCAGCAAGGCAGCTACTGATAAAGAACGAGGGCTACTTCCAGCCTCTGTCAGGAGGGGTACGCTCCAGCCCTGGGGAGAAGGAGACGAAGGCAAACCTGTTGGCTACGCACCGGATCCCGAGGGGCGACATGCACCGTCATTCCCCTAAAACGCACCCGCGGCCAGACCGCAGGGCTCTCGCCTCGCTTGTTTATTTTTTTTCCCTTCCCAGCAACGGAACCTCNGGAACCTCCGCGGCGGAGCCGGCGCGGGCAGCAGCGGCGGGGGAGTGGCGGAGGGACCGGTGTCCCTCCGGTCACACGCGCGGGGCCGGGTGTCACCGCGGTCACACGGGGCCGTGTCGCACGGACACTCCGCCGCGCCGGGGGCACGGGAGGCTCCCGGCAGCCCGCCGTCCCCGCAGAAACACCCGCATCCCGGGAGCGCGCTGTCCCCGCAGGAACACCCG
>VWZT01006490.1:5700-77179 GCA_013397055.1 Pachycephala philippinensis
GCCTCGCCGGCGGTGGAACAAAGGAGCGGCAGTGCTGCTGCCGGCGCTGTCCCTGGTGCTGGCGGTGGCACCGCGCTCCCGCGGCGGGCCGCCAGACCGCTTGTCCCCGGTCGGGCAGACGCGCCCCGGTGGCACCGGGTGGCCCTCGGCTGAAGAAAACCCGGCATCCCGACGGGAGTGAGCGGCGAGCAAGGCAGGGGTGCGGGAACGGCAGGAGAGCGGCTTGGCCTGAGGCTCTGCCGATGCGCAGCGCACAGCCGCTGCCCCGGTGGAGTCCCCGAGCGGGTTCCCCCCGCGCATTCTTCCCGTCGAGTCCCTCCTATCCCCACTCTGAAACAGCTGGGTTGGAAGCAAGTCCTGCGGGGGCTCTGTCCCGCTCCCATCCCGACTCCGTCCACAGCCATCTGCCGCGGCCTAATTCTGCTCTCCATCCATCAAACAGCGGCCATAGCCAGCCAGGGCAGAGGATGCTCTCAAACACTAAACAAGGCAAAACAACTAAGTAACAGCAACAACCACAAGAACTCTAATGATAACACTGTCTGCTTGAAGGTCATAGAGCTTTGTCCTCTTTCTTATTGCACTCAGCAGACAGCCTGACAGCAGTGGGTTTTTTACCAAAAACTGGATTGCAGACTGGACTGATCTTTCATCCCTTCTCTGCAAAGGGATAAAAGGGGAGAATTCCTGTCCTTTCCCCAGCCTGTCACCTCTTCATGCCCATGTAATCATCCTTGTGCTGTCCAGTAGACAGATGAAGCACATGGGCTACTCCATTCTTTCCCTTCAGCTCAGTGAGTTGGGGTCGAGTCTTTCGCCTGCTCCTGCCGTGACACATAGCTGCTCTCATTTCTTCTTTTGAGATACCTGTTCACATATACACATCTACCTATACACGTGTATGCACATTTTGTGTTTTCTATGTAGCATCAGGTTGTCACAATTTCTATTCATCACTGCTTCTTGCTTATATGTCCCTTGTAAGACCCAGCGCTTCACAGGATCTCAGGGGAGCCAAGCAGAGAACAGAAGAAAGTACATCTTTGCCTGCTTGTGTGCGAGCCAGGATGATGCACAGCAGAGACTGACCCTCACACAGGTAGAGAGCAGCGAAGTATTTTAAATACCTTGTGTCCTGAGTGACCTGAGGCACTCAGTTAAACTGTTTGTAGGATTACAAACATGAGCTGACCACCCCTGCATTGAGACATTATCTTCACCACATTTTATTTTTATTAGTTTTCTCAGAAATCAGTGCTAAAGATTTGTTATAAACATTTTATAGTTCTGTAGCGAAAGAAACATAAATATGTAACTGAACTTTCCACCACCAATCACTCAATGTAGCTTTTAAGATATTTCTTAATGCCTAAAAAGAAATGGAACTTTCTTTGGAATGGATGCAGCTTTCTTTTGGAAAGCTTCCAGAGACAGGGAACCTTGCTGCCTTCCAAACTACAATAGCAGTAATAGCGGTGGTGATGAAGATGATGGAGCACGTAAAAAATGGATGCAATGCAGATCTGAAGACCCAGGTGACAACCTGTGCCATCTAGAGACGTGCGTTTCCCGTTCCGATGTCATATTGCTGTCGTAGGCGCGTTGAGGTTCTGGTGGCGGCATCTGAAAGTACCCAGCATTTAATATTCACCGCTTTCCTTCCTACTCTGAAAATGGAATGGAAACCCTGCTCTCAGCAATTTTTCTTGGGGGTAGCCTGATTTCTGAGGCTGCCTCAGTCACGGCTCCCCACCGAGAGGAGTGATGAGCACTGCCTGCCAGCCTCCCCTTGAGTTAGAAATGTCCTGGCTCCCCCACGCCTTTTTTTAAAAAACCCTGTTTTTCCTTTTTCCCTACTTAAGCGACGCGCGGCTGGACCGCAGGGGAAGAGCCTGTCCCCACGGCTGCAGGGACTGCCCCAGGCGGGGCCAGGCGGGCGGCGGGGCAATCCTCCGCCTCTTCCTCCTCCTCATCTTCTTCCTCCTCCTCCTCCTCCTCGGCCACCGCCCCCGCCCGGCCCCCGGCACTGCCGCGCCCCCTGGCGGCCGCGCACGGCGCCGCGCAAATCCAGCACAGCGCAAATCCATCACAGCGCAAATCCAGCACAGCGCAAAACCAGCACAGCGCAAATCCAGCGCCGCACAAATCCAGCGCCGCGCAAATCCATAGAAGAGGTCTTGCGGCGCAGCGCTGCCTCCGCGCCTCTGCGGCAGAACCCGGGAAACTTCAGAAGCAACGTCCTGAATAAAAAATAACTTTAAAACGTCAAGCGCACACCATTCTAAATGATTTGCAATGTAGAGCATGCAAAGCAATGTTTTCATACCTTCCCGCTGGGAATCAAGGCTATCATTTAAATTCAGAGCTATAGAGTATCATCTGTGGCATGAAAATATGAACGGAAATTAGCTACTACCTGCTTACTGCAGCTGTTGAGGCAGGCTGGGGCATCAGTTTCACTCGGGGACAAACTAGAGCAAGAGGCACAGTCACGGTATTGTCCAGTTTACAGACACAGTCTTTCTCAGAAGGTTGAAAGCCTTTAATTTAGCTTTTGAATTAGGAAGATTAAATACCAACATCTTACTTTGTTTCACTTGTCCTCCTGTACTCAAGGTGGTGGCTAAGAAAGGTGTAGAGCACAGGTGAGTCAGGCAATAAGCAAAGCAAGCCCTCCAGCAGAACAAGCACCGTCCCACTGCCTCCAGCCTGCAGACCTGTGCCAGCAGCAGGATCTTCCCCAGTCCCAGAGAGAAGCAGAGGAGAAGTGACCTGTCTGGTGCTTCAAGGCCTGGTGCATGGCGGTGGCTGCCACAGGGCGGGAGAGTCAATAAGCCAGCCAGCAAAGGTATGACATAAGACTCATTTTCCCACTCTGCACAAAACTCCTCGCATTTCTTTTGTATTACTTGGCTCCTCTGATACTGATCAATTACCACAATAGCTCAGGAGTGAGATAATAGAGATAGTAATTTGCAGTCTAACGTGAATTAATTTTGGCTTAATCTGGAACTGCTTTAATAGCATGGTGGGCATTAAGAGCACTACGCTACTCAATACTAAATATTTGTGTGTCTGAAATAGTCTTAAGAAAATATTACTAGAGAAATCCCACAATCAGAAAACAGGGAAGAAATACCAAATCTTAAAATACGCTGCTAGCATAACGTATTTGAAATTGTAAATTATGGACAATTTAATTAGTACCAGGAAACTATTAAATTAACTCATGTACTGTTCATGCTAAGGTTGATTTATAATTTGCCGTATTACAGTAATTCTGTTTATTAAGCGATTAAGTACAGGCTGCATGTTAAGCAATATGATCTAAAATACACACTTAATACTTGTACAAATGTACTTAAAATGCAATCTAAGGTTTTAAACTCCATCACTAACAGGTTTTGCTTAACTTTTCTGTACAAGGAAATGAAAACTAAAATACTCTGTACACAGGCATTTATTAGTGTGTATTTGAATGGATCTTAATGAATGCAGGTGGTAAAGGAGTTAATAAGCAAGGCAACAGCATTCTTTTCTTAACAATTTTAACAAAGAATTACAGAATTATTTGAAGTATCTTTACAGTGAGAACATGGAAATGCCTAACACATGTAGGTCTTCCTGACTTCAGAGGGTTATAGCTCAACACTGTAACATTTTGCACAATCTGTATAAAAAAACTGTGCAATCTTTTTTGAACCTAAAATTGATGCCATATATCATTCCTATCTCACGAACTAGACCTATCAGAGTTATTGAATGTATTTTTGGACCATTTAAAGATTTATTATTTGATTTACTGTTCTACGCCCAGGGTGTGAGACAATCAACTGAGAAAATATTTTTTAATGAATGTACAGGCCCCTGTAAAAGCTCTTACCTTCACACTGTTGTTTTTCAAAGCTAATTAAGAACTTTTTGCTATTTGTTCTTCTTGAAAATTTATGTTCAGTCTGCTAATATTTGTGGATAAAATGAAAAGAGCAGCCGTGACAGAAAAACTAAAGGTACAACCTTTAAATTTTTGGACACTTCCAGGTAATCTACAGACTCAGTGAAGTCCATTAAAAATCAAGGGCACAACTTCTTTCAAATTAGAAAAATTGGGATATATCTGCCTTCTATTAAATTGAACAAAAGAGTAAAATATTATGTGGCTGTCACTAATTAAAGCAATAATTAGTGAGATGTTGACCTATTTTAAAGATTTATAGTTCCTCATCTCTCCTCTACAGAGGATTCTAAAGGCCAATCAGAAGAAATTATTTCCTTTAAAAGAGTGCCAAAACCCCAAAAGAAAACAGAACAATCAGTGGGTTTTTCTTCTTTGCAGTTCTTTTGTTCAATTTCAAACAATTAAAATGTCAGATTCCCCACCTTAGTCAAAGCAGTGACGCCAGCTATAGGTTTCAGGTCACAAGTATTTAAGAAATTCATAGAAACCTGTCAGGTAAGACAAAAGAAGTGTTAATTTTATCATGGTCAATATAACATCAAACCAACATGCGTCCCAGTTCAGATAGAGCTTCTGCACTTACACATTTGCAAGCTTAATTTTAGTCAGCTTGAGTTTTTAGTAAGATGATGTACTCCTAGACCAAGAGCCAGGTTTAAACACGCAGTGAAGTGCTGAAGCGCATAGGAAGCAATACACCTTTGGAAAGGAATCCCATCCTTCCATACATGAGGTGTGGATTTAAGATGGTGCTGCAGCACACACTGCAGTCCCCAGCTGGGCTTCAGCTCCACAGCTCCATGCTGGATGGAATGAGAGCCCCCATGTGCTCAGTGCCCTGTCAGGATAGGACAGATACTTTGGGACTGTAGAACCCCCTTGAACTGAAGGTTCAAACTGCTCACACAGCAACGGGTATGACCAAGGTCAGTGTCCACACCATATACTTAAGGCAGTCCATTAAATGCATCCAGGGCCTTCCTAACACTATATACACATAAAATAGAGCATTAATCCTACTTTAAAAGAAGAAACACATTATAACAGCAGAGATGTCCCAAAAACACTTTTCCTTGTCTACGAAAAATGCAGGACTTCGGGAATATTATGTGAGAAAAAAAAATAAAATTACTTTAAAGACCGGGGAAAAATAGAAACAGAATTTAATGTCACTTGAGAACGTGGGAGATCACACTCTGGAATTAATGAAACTGTCTCATGTTGTAAGTCAGGACTACCAGTGGCTGGAGGCAGTAGGAGGAATAAGACTTAGAGTACCGTTTTGTAACATAATATCTGTACGCCAAATGTGTAATATGCCCCTGGAAAAAAACCCCAAAAAACACGGGGATGTTATTAGAGGAAATTATTTTCTGCTATAACCCTAGGTGTAGGCAAGCCTACACTGGGATTATGTACATTATGATCTGTTGTGGTCAGGCAAAGGGCTGCCAAGACAGCAAAGAGGGTGAGTAATCTCCAGTCATGAGCTGATCACAAGAACTTGGTTTGTCAGCTCAGCAAAATGCAGTCAGAACGGAGGTATGACAACTCTGGCAAATACCAGAGAAGAAACAACATTAGGATAGGCAAGAAGTAATTGTATGACTAGGACATCAGCACTAATATTATCTTGAAAAAAGATCTCAACCCTAATATAGGCATAAAGGAACATAAATTAATAAATAGCCTTCTCATGAGCTGGTGGAGGACAGGAAAAGAAATATTTTAAGACGGAGTAACTGAATTCATTTACTAGGAAAAATATTCTCATTGTTTTCTCTAACATGTCAAAATCTCAAAAAAAAAATAGAAGAGGTCTTAGCCTGGATCAAGAAAAAATATTTAATTATATTTAAGAGCCCAAAATCTAGGACAATTGTTAAAAAAAAGGTTGATTTGAAAGGGAAGGAGAAAAAGAGAGAAAGAGAAAGAACGAGAGCAATAGACAAAGAGAAAGGGACAGAAAAAAAAAAGCCAGTCAAAAAGACATAGGAAGAAAGCGAGAAAGGGAAAGAAAGAGAAATATTTTCAAATAAAAGAAAATGTCCACAACAAGGTTTTTTTAATTCATTCACTCAAAGTATTTTTGAATTGGGTAATTTAACAAAATGTACAATTTCACTGCTTGGTTTCAATGGTTTTTTTTTCTTACAAATATTATTTAAAAATTCTAAATGCAGTGCTATACAAATAACTCTCTGTTCTCCTTTGAAATGTTCCTTCTGTTATTATGCAAAACTTGCATAATAAGATAGACTTCAATATGTCAATAATGTTATAAGCTTACAGGAACAGAAAAACCAGGTATGTTATGACTTTGTTAACATTACTGGAAATAAATTCTCTAAATCAAGGGATTCAAAAGCTTTTCTCTTATTAATTTTTTTGATTTTAAGCAAAGAGTTAAGGAAAATGCAAAGACAACTTGTTTATAGATTTTTGGTTTGACAAAAGAAAATCTAATGAGGTTTATGCTACACTAACTGCAAGCAATCAAGGAATGGCACGTCCTGACACTTATGATTAAAGAGACATCGGAGCTCAGATACAGTGTTTTTGTCTGCGTGGTGGTTTGCGCACAGATTAGATTAGATTAAAAAATATGGATAAATAAATGCACCCCAGACATCAACTACATTGACATTAATCCATTTTCAAACCTTTAGTCCATAAAGTCATGTTACGCTATGTTATAAATTTCAGCAATATATGAATTTAATATAATTTTATTATTATTATTTTCTCTCACTTTTGGAGACAAAGAACGCATGAGAGAAAAGCCACCTAAGGACACAAAAGTTTGAGGAAATCCTAAATACAGGAAAAAGAGAGGTTAGAACTGAAAACATGTGACTGTTTTTACCATCTTAAATTGCAAACACCATTGCCTTTCCAGATACAATGCACGAGCCTGCAAGATGAAGGCTGTTCTGTGGCTCACGTGGATGTGAAAGAGCAAAGATGAAAGACTACCCAAGCTCATCTGTATGGAAACCGTGAAACTGCTCGGAATATTTGAGGAATATAGAAGCTGAGCATTTATTAGGAAGCTTGCAGCTGATGCTGAGTAGAACTGAAGAGTGAGATTCCCTACAAAGTTAAGTGAAGAGTAATAATTCTGCAATTTCAAAAGTTTATATAGTAATATGGAGAAGCACAGAAAGGAGACATATAATTCAAAGAACAATATAACTGTGAAAATTACTTTCTCTTTTAACTTACAACGCATTTTCTTCAGTTGCATATGCTCATTGGTTTTTCATCAGCTTAAGACATTTGTGCAAGCAAGTTTCTTTCCAGCACACATTAATATTTTGTGGGAAAACACAAAAATCACTAGATTTTCACGTCTCCAGGCGTACATGGTTTTGTTCAATTTATTCAAGCACTCACCCTCAGAAAGTAAGAACAATTCTGTCCAGCAAGCAAGAATCACCGACAGGTCCCAAGTGATTAAGGGATGCCTTTGAAGAGCATTTTTTTGATGAAAACTTGTCAGCAGAATCTGTGTTGGATTCCTGACTGCAGCGTATTTCTTCCTTGAGCCACATGAAGTAGGATGAAGGGCAAAGAAGACAGTGATTTGGGATAAACCTTGAGCCCTGGGACTGCAAATCCAGCACAAAGCCTGCCCTGAAGGAGGGGATATGGAAGTCTGCTAAGGAACAGGAGGACAAATCCTTCCTTCTGCTTATGTTATGCCCAGATCTGGAATTTAGAAAGACCATCAAAGGAAAGCAATAGCTAAGTCCAGGCAGGAAAAGGCAGTAACAACTCCTGTGAAGCAATTTCAAACATCAGAGCTAAATCAGAACAGCCCTATCAATGAAAGAGAAAGGTGGTTGATCTTTTAAAATGCCCTTGAAAAATCCCTACAAAATAAGCACTAGGAAGTTGGCTTTGAATCAGCTAGAATTACGAGGCAACACTAAATTATTGTGTTACACTAAATTATTGTGTTACATATAGACTCCTTAACTAACACAAATCAATATAAGGCACACTAGTATATCATATGTTCCTCATCCAAAATTCTACATTTCCCTGTCATATTTCAGGCTTTACATCCTATAGCAAGTGATTCCTGCATTTTCCTTAATTTTAGAAACCTAGCAACCTAGTCATACTAGCAACCACTGCACTTCTGGCTGGGTGGGGTTTTAACCACCAACACGGCTCAGCATTAGGAGTAAAGCTGGGTGAAATGAACCCCCACCCCTAGGTGAGACTGATTGGAGCTGGAATGCCCAAGCTGCACACAGAGGTGCCATGCCCTCCTGTCCCTACTGAGAGCTTACATGCTTAGAAAGTGATTATATCAGGAGAGAAAGATTAGCTGACATCACACTAACAGATCATGTTTTCTGAAGGTTCTGGAGGAAAAAAACTTAGTACATCTGGAGAGGTTCTGGGGACCCAATTTAGCAGAACTGAATTTCCTACTTTTTCAGTTTGCCTAACAGTGAGGGAATATATAGTGAAATAGGTATGTTAACAGGGTCAAAAATTGTCTGAACTCTTCCAAACAAGCATCTTCAGGAAAGAAAAAAAAACCAACCCTGGAATATTCACAGAAAAAAGCTTGAGAATATGATCAAGATGAATAAGAAAAGGGACTTGACACTCTGTAGTTAAAGGTCTTCTACATTCTGGCTCCTGGTTATGAATTATTTAAAAGGTGTTTGGAAAACATCATCGCTTATAGAAAAAAATCTGCATCTCTAAAGAGATCACAGATTTGTGAACAGGATCCTAATTTATTTTTTCAATATACCATCTCAAGGGTGCTCAGCTACTGAAACAAGAAAAAGTAATTTTAAGAAATTTATTTACCCAGTTTTCTTTTATTTTTTTCATCCAAATACAATGCAATAGGCTTGACTACCCCTTCTCCAGACAGCTCTCAGGAGGGCTCGTGCAGACAACGTGGCACAGGAGGGTCTGTAGAACCACCAGCAGCCTCAGACACAGCAATTGCCAGACAAGTGGTATCTAAATTCAACAGTATTTACAGTCTTCCATCTAATGGCTGGTTCCCACCATGGAGAACTCCAAGGATAGTCACTAGCTGGTAAGCCCACACTTCAGGACTGGTACTAAGTCTAGGCGTCAGTGACTCCCTATCTAAAGTTCTTGAGATCTGCCTACCCCGGCAGGAGCAGATAAGTACATGTACATATACACACCACACAGCCCTTGGGCAGGCTGTGTGCCCAGTGCCAGGGTTTGGGAAGCACCAGTACAGTTTCTCAGTTCCCAGTGTAAAGAAGCTGTGACCACCACAGTACTGGTTATTAGGGAAGCTCTCTTATTCGAAGTTAGTAAGTATTTTTGCAGGTCAAGCCCTGGCAGGAGAGGGGAGAAATGTTACAAACACTACATTTTCAGGACCTAATTAATGTGATTCTCTCTGCTGTACTCTATTACTTATATGATACAACTGTGTTTATAGCAAAGTAGGGGCAGTAGGGACTACTTATTTGGGACAGTCTAATGTATAGGTAACAGTCCAAAGTGACACATTTTCTAAATTTTGTATGGGCAGAGATCTTAAGAGCTCTATAGGAACCAGAGCTGCTAACAAACTTCTAAGGAGGGCTTTGGGTATTAGATGGGCATAATGAGAAAATCTGGAAATTCACTGCAAAGAACTCTGCCAGTTTGCTTTAGTATTGCCATAAACTGCTTAGCCTGTGATTTTTTTCCTTTTTTGTTATTAGTCTGTCTGAAACTGGTTCAGAAAGGGGAGACTTTGAAAACCTGATCAAGCATGCTATTGGGAAGTACTATTATATAGCCAAATATTCCTGTCAGGGCTCACCTCTTTGAGCTACAGCATCATGTCTGCAGGATACATGCTTATTTATTTCCAAGCATTACATTTGGACATCACATGCATATAGTATATATAGATATACATATATGTGTGTGTTTGTGCATATATATACACACACATACCTTTATAGCACATCTTCTAAAACAAAGGGACCTAGAGAATCAAGAAGCTTTAAAATACAGAATTTATACAAGAAAAGAAAATATCTTTCAAAATACTTAATTGTAGGTTTTCTTCTATTGCTCTTTTCACCCAAGTAAAAGTGCTTCCACTGTATTTAACTTACTAAAGGCTGAAGACATCCATGGTGTTTACTTTAAGTTCTAATCCATTTCCTTTGTTAGTGGATCAGTTCACAAAAACATTGAAAAATATATTCAAGTACATTCTTCATGGTAAGTGATTTCTTGAATCAGTTTAATAATTTAAAGTAGTATTCATAAACATTATTTAATAAACAATTACATTTATTATCTGTTCACAATGCAGTGCTGCTCTTATATTCTTTCACGTTTCTGGTTTTGCTACTAACGGTAGTAGTAATAATAGGATGCAAAAAGTTAACTTCATGTTTTTGATAGTCAAGGCTTAATATGGCTTTGAAGACCCTCATTTTCTGAAGCCACCACTTCAGAAAATCAGGTTCTCGACCCAACATCAGTGATTTTTTGGGAAACCTTGGCTTGCTCTTCTAGGCAAACCATTATACTCATAGCAACATACAATAGCTTGCAGTTTGACACTGTGGTTTCATAACCCATGGTTGTGATGTGAGTAGGTTTTGGAACTGGTCACAACTGGTCTGTGCATATGAGCATGCACATACCTCATATGTGTGGGTGTGTGTGGGGGTGTGTGTGTGTACAAGGTACGTAGAAAACAGTGCTTGCTCATGTGAGGTGTCCTCCCTTTCCTCAAGGCTCAGGCAGACAAGTTTCCATGAGTGAATAGATTTTACTAAAACACCTTCCAGCACTTATCTTTGTTTTCTCCAAAAGCATGTGTGCTAAATTCAAGAATGGGGTCAATTCTGTGTCCAAGTGCTTCAGCAGTGGTACAGCAGAAGGACTGTGGGGACAGTCCAGTCCAAGAACAGTGAAGGAGCGAGGAGGAACGTCCACCAGCCTCCCAGTCTGATCCCCAACCCAGTGCTCCAGGTGTGCTCCAGCACAGGGCTCGGTATCATTCTCTTCCTGACAGTGTGAGGATGAGGGCATTTCCACTTTCTCCATCAACTACCCTAGCCATGCACTTCCTCTCTCCCACTGCTCTGTCAGTGCTGGAGCTGCAATGGGAATCTCCTTTTTGAGGGCCAACTCGTAACGTGCAGGGCTCAAGCAAAACCCAGAAATTTTCCTCCTACATTTCAGCAACTACCACAACAAGTTGAACTCGCACAAGGATGAAAACACAAGGAAGGAATAAGCAACAGGACACTGTGCATGAGGATGGGAAAAAAGCAACACTGTTACCCAGAAAAGGCACACAGGACTTTAGTACAAAGCTTGATAACTGGTCACACTTTAAAATGGCACAGGAAATATCTGCAAGCTCCTAAGTGGCATGGTTTAACAAATGCCCTGAAGAACAGGCTTAATTCAGAAGTGCTCAGAAGGAAAAAAGATCAAAATGCATTGATATGTAAATCTAACCAGCAAGCAGAGCTGCTTACGGAGCCATACAAAAGGGATTTATCCTCTTTTTTAGATTTTTGGCTTTATAACGGCAGTGGTGATCTTAGAGACATCCCTAGTCAACTTCAGAACTCCCCATTTGGTATAAATATGCTAATTTAATAAAGCAGGGCTGGCCAGAAGGAAAGTTAAAAAAAAAAAAAGGTGATAAGATTTCCAAATTCATCCTTGTTTCAGATCAGAGAAAAAAAACTTACTTCTCATATTCATTACTGGGAAGGGTGTAGCAGGGGGAGTGAACCACCATACAGACATACATACACCCAAGAGAGCATCTTACTCCTGCAGTCTTGCTGCTACAGTTTTCTCAAACCCAACACAGCCTCCTTCCTCTCAGAAGGGAAAAAAGAAACAAGCCATTGCAGCTATGGTTAGTCTGATGTTGTAGCTTCTCATGTAGACTCTCCTGTGACAAGGACAGCATTTGGCAGGTTCTTGTCTCTTGAGAAACTGCATTTAGTTTGTGGCACTGCCACAAAAGTAGACTGCAAACACAGACCTTCTACTAACACACCAATAAAAATCCCAAGCTAAAAATGTTACAGATGACGTTGATCCAATATTCCTCCTACACACACGAAGCCCAAGATTGCCATAAGGACTGCTCTTCATTAAAGTTTCATTAAATGGGCTGTTAAAATAAATAAGCAAATTACTTCTTAGAACCACAGCACACGGTTCCAGTCAGAATAATGTAGAAGGCATGACTTATATTGAGCAGATTTTTAAGCCTGTTATCAAAACTATTAATCATGTCTTGCCTAACAAGAATACTGCAAAATTATAATTTAAGTGAACATAGTTACTGTTACAAGGAATGCAGATTGCTTTTAAATTGTTGTTATGCAGAAGAAAGTTTGCACTGATGTATTGTATGCATCTCTACTGACTTCAGTCAAATCTGCAGGAAGGTGTAAACAAGGTAAAGGTTGTCTGGAGCAACGTGAGCTAACCAAAGTTTTGCCGGCAGAAAGTGGGTCTACTCCTTGCTTCTTTTGGTCTCAAAAAGACAGAGAAAGCAATAGTCCTCTCTTATTTTCATGAGAGGAGTTTGGATGAAATCCTCTGAGCTGGATTTAAAATTCTCAATCAAAATCAAAGAAAATATTTGACTCAGAGATGTTCTTCAGGTTTACTGGCAAACTCAACTGGGAAACCTCCTCAGATGAAGGTACCAGAGGCAGAGCATTAGCTGTCCCACTAGCCTAAACCACCTAGCTAATCTCACACAAAACCACTAAAATCTGCCTATAAGATATGGTGAAAACCTATAGGTTTATACGAACTTCAGACCTACAGTGCTTATGCACTGGGCCTACTTGCATTCTCTGGAGCACAGTTTTTTTGAGAACAAAAAGCAAAACAGTCTGTGTCCTGCTGTGGTGCTGAGACCAGCTCATGTATAAGCCAATAAAGTCTGAGCAGCATTTACAACGTTACCCTTACTTTCCCCATATTGACATTGTGCTTTTGCGCATAGGAAAATATGTCCAGGTATTGTTTGTGGTCGGCTTTCAGAGCATGTTTGGGCTGGGATAATGCTGGGGTTTTAGGAGTTCTCCTTTCGTTTTTTTTCCTCTTCTCTCTTAAAGAATTTTCCCCACAGTAGTGTTGCCAAGAGACACTAAAGACTGGGTACTTAAGAGAGACAAAAAGACCTGGCCACAGGTGGACGGGTCCAGCTGGCTGCCCTCTTTTACCTGGGGTTTTCTCATGTGGGGCAGAGATGCTGCGGGATTTGAACTGGGAAAAAAGGGATTGGGTGCCGTCCCGGCTCTCTTGTTCTCCTGGCATTCAGAGGGGTGAGAGGCTGCGGTTGCTCTCCTTTCTTCTCGAAGGGAGAATTTGCTGTTGCTGCGGAGTTCTGCCTTCTGCTACTTTCCTTCTACGGTGAGTGGGGGCTCTGCTTGCTGGAGCAGCAGTACCACTGGCACCCTATTTAACACCGTACTCACTAAAAGAGGGACCTTTTCACCATCTGATCCTGTGCCTCAGGGAAAAAAACCCAGGATCCCAAGCCCATCTTTCCCTGCCCCACTGGGGGTCGGGCTGTGGCTGCCCTGCCCCTGCTGTTCCTTTGCCACTGCTGCGAGCCTTCGCTACACTGCAGCTTCGCACGCCTGCCTGCTGAGACATCCCGGGGTTCCCTCTGCAGCTCCAGAGTTTGATACATCTCGTCTACCACCCGGGATTTGTGTTCGCCCCTGCTGTTCCAGCCTGCTGTTCCTGAAGATCCGGCTGGGCACCGGGATCAGCTGCTCAGGGCGTTTGTGAACCAAGTTTTTCCTCCATCCTTTCCCGGGATCCCGAGCGGCCATTACCGCATGGCCCCGAGCTCGCCTCGGAGCGCCCCCTGCGGCCACGGGGGAACCATCGCCCTGCTCACTGGGAGCCGCCAGCGCCCCTGCCGGCAGTGACCGGAACTGCACCAAAGGGGAAACGGCCTGCAGTCCAGAGAAGGCTGTCACTGGGTTCCTGGTTCTGTTTGCTGTTACTGACATAGTTATTGTGGTTTTGTTTGCCTTGTTATATATATATATATATAAGTAAAGAACTGTTATTCCTATTCCTCATATCTTTGCCTGAAAGCCCCCTTAATTTCAAATTTATAGTAATTCGGAGGGAAGGGGGTTGCATTTTCCATTCCAAGGGAGGCTCCTGCCTTCCTTAGCAGACACCTGTCTTTCAAACCAAGACAGATCTCTTAAAGAGCATCAGCTCCTATCTGGTTACTGATGAGAAAAACTGTTTTCTAACCAACCCCCTTGAGAGTCCTACTGTTTTCCGTAACATATGTCAATAGGATAACCCTGTCAAATGTTCCCGATGAAAAAAGTGGAAAATGACTCATAAAACAACTTTAGCATATGCTGTAACTCTTTTTTTTAATCTTAGCTATGGAAGGTCCTTCAAAGCCAAGGTCCCTCCCTGCTAGGCACTGCATATGTGGGTTACTCTCAAGAGCCTCTACTGCTATCTTTAGATGAAAAAACTGATAGATATCAAAGTTGTGAGGAGCTGAAAGAAATTATGGTACGCAGCAATCACAACCCAACTCATTCATAGTCCTTGTAACTTTTTTTGGAGATGTCATTGATGGTATCCACCCTCTTTCTTCTGCAGATGAGTAATAGATCTTCTAGATCAGTGGGATTTCAGGGCAGGAGACTGAGTGAAGCAGATAATGTGGTCTTGTACTGTTCACCAGCTTCCCATCCCTTTTTGATTAAACCAATTCTTCTCCAGTCCTCCTTCTCTCACCTCACCTGGCTTCTGCCCGTTGACCTCTAATTCAAAGATGTATTTGGGCATCTAAATGCATGCATAGGAAATTCCTGGTTATAATATTCTCAGGGTAAGCTAATTGCTACTTTTAAGACTACAAGAGAAGCACAAACACCCTTTAAAACAAACAAACAAACAAACAATTAAACAAACAAACACAAATATTAAAAGAAAATAAAACCCAATATTTAATCTAGCACACTCAGTTTGTATTGGAGCTGAGATCACAGAGTCTCAGCCAGAGGAAACTGATGGTAGGAAGGCAGGAACCAGGCTTGTAGCTCCTTTCCTTACACTTCAAAGTGATTATCCGATTTGATTTAACTTAACAAGCCCCACATTTGTTTACCTGAATGGGTCCTTGCATGGCTTATCATTTCTCAGAGAGAAAAATAGTGGTAATGGAGATGGAGTTGGCAGCAGAGTAGAGAGCCAGTAATGTTTTGACACCACTATCCTAGGATGAACTGTAACCATGCAGCACTATGGACATGGGTTTCTAAGACATTTTATAAGGAGCCCAGATCTGATGGAGGTGTTTTGCTTTAAAGGGTGAAACTGTGGCCTAGAATTGAAAGAAAGACTTTCCAAACAATATTAAAAGTGGTAATATAAAGAACAGTTCTTCAATGAAAGCTTTCAGGTGCACAAATATCGCTGTGTGCACGTGTGGCATGAAATCTTCACAATTTTTATAAGTCTAATTAATCAGTATGTCTATCAGGTACGTCCAATAGAACAGTTGTCCCAGTAACCCACCCTTGGGCTTGCCCCTTGGAGACTTTCCGGGGGGTTCTTTGCCATATTTTTTGTTACGTCTCTCAAGTCCTGCTGCAAAACAGGGAGTTCTTGTTAGAAATTATTTTCTTGAAAAGACTAAACAGAATTTCAAGAATGTGACATAAAGGGTTAGCTGCTGTTCTGACGTGTGACAAAGAGCAAGAAAGTGCTAGAAACTATACAACTACATATTAAAATCTACAAAGCTACACATACATGAAAAAGCTGAAAATCTTTAGGCATCAAAACAAAAACAAATATGTATGGCACTTTTTGTAAAATTGGAACAAATTAGAAACACTCAGTGTCATGACTTGCAGGATGATTGTGAAATTGTCTTTTTCCTGTAAAGTAAAGGGAACACCCTCCACTCAGTTCTGTAGTTTTTCATCATTTGCATGAAAGGACAGAGATATTAATCTTACTTAGATTTGGTTCCCCACAAGACACAATTCACTCGCCCACCTTTCGGGGAGGAGCCTCCTCCCAGAGGTGCATATCTCTCTGTATCTGCTCTAGAGGAACTCCATCTCAGGCTGAACGGTTTCCAGGCAGTTCAAGTCTGGAAAGGGGGATCCTGATGGTTTCCCTAAACCCCATCCCCTGCGTCACATCTAGGTCTAAAACCTGCAAGATTTGGGGGTATTGCACTGGGCACAAACATAGGAAGAAGCACTTTAGATTCCAGGGCCAGAGGCTTAGTATATCTTCTAGCACAATTTCTAAGCTGACAGCGCTGTCTTTGCTGCTTTAACGACTTTTATGGAGATGTGGTCTCTGCAGCTACTGATAGGACAAGAACAATTTTCTTGGTCTTGCATTCACAGCACTTCCTTTAGAGGAATTATGTCTTTTCCTGGTTTAGACAAATAAAATAGCATTTGGGCTATACGTTTCAGATGATTAAAACACATTCACTTCTGGTACTGCTTATTCCCTGCAAGAGGGAATGAATGTTTTCGGATTATGCACATAGCTAAAAACCCATAAATTTTGTCATTCATATCCATAAGCAGCATGGCAAGCTCGCAAAAGCTATTACTTTTCAGTTACACAAGTGTGTTAAATTACTCAGTCAACTGACATCTGGCATGAACTATAAATTGCTCTCAAAATTCTTTTAGAAAGATTATTATATTATTATTAATTTGCTGTGTATGTCAAAGCATATCACACACACAGCAATCCTGAAATTAATTAGCATTTTCAAGGATCACACTGAAAAGGCCCACAAAGCCAGCAGAAATAATCTCCAAGATACTAGCAGGTTAAGCAGTGCTGGCACAACTTGCCTTCAACATATTTCCTTCAATCCATCTTTATAAAACACAAAAAAACCTTTTTTTTTTTTTTTTAAACAAGCTCTTTGTCACATATCCTTGACTATTACAAATTAGGCTCAGAGGGTAAGATTTCATTGGCAATTTATATTCACTAAAAACAACGCATTTTGAAAAATGACAGTATTTTTTGCTAATTTTTCCAGCATTTCAAAGCCACCCTGATAAGATACCCAGTTAAATAAAGGAACACATCTTAACTATTTAAGCATAATTTTGAACACAGGACTCCTTTCCAGGTTTTGCTGTGGTCCTTCAAAATACCTACATAGGAAAGCAGAATAATATTTAAATGAAACTATAATTCGATAAAATTTCATTCAATGTAATTTCAAATAAAAATCTTATTCACAGCATAAAAACAAGATTAAATTCAACAACGTTTTACGAACATGATTAATTTTCAGCACATGAGCAATCCTGATGAAATCTTACTGAAATTTTTGGTTTACTACTTATTATAATTTTTCCATAAAAACACAGTGACATCTCATTCAAAGACCCTCAATTGAAGGATTAAGAGCTACAGTAAAAAAGTCAGACACTTGAAGAAGTTGGAGCAGGCTGGAATTACAGTTGTCTGGGAAGCCTCACTGCATCCTCCTTGCAGCATTGGCAGCACAGTCAGGGAAATATCACATGAAATCCTTTTCCCAGCCATGACTGCAGGAGACAGCTCAGCAAGAGTGAAAGTAATACAGGAAGCCCAAATTTGGTAGTTCCTGCTTCCAGGATTCTGGACTTTGCAAATTACCTTAAATGTATTTTGCAATGATCCTAGAATATGTTCTAGATAGGAGGTGTTGGATGCCCACTCACCAAGTTGTTGGAGGCTTCACAGCATTTACCACCCATCTCTATGCACCACTGAGTATAACTTCACATGAATATAGAAAACACAACCTTTAAATAAATTCAGGATTATTAACTCTCTTCTACCCAGCAACTAAAACTTTAGTTTCCAGAAATATCTTATTTGAAGGTTGACTATAACAAAAAGTGTCAGAGTTAGTAAGCGATGCCAGCTTGCAGAATGAAAGCACCACCATTTTCTAGATCTCTGTACTTTGAGGGTTTTTTTCAAAGGAGTGGGTATGAGAACAAATTTCTCAATGTCTCTCCACAGTTTTTGCTTTGGATTTAAAAGAGGAGTGGTAACAAGCTTAAGGCGGGGGTGAAAAAAGCCTTCAAAACTGGCATAACTCAGCATAACTCACACAGAAACACCTGCCTGAGTCTGTGGGAAGCCTGAGACCATGCCATAGAAGTGAAACAACAAAGAAAAAAAAGAATTTATTTCCTGAATCTCTTCTCTGAACAGCCAGTAGTGCAAATTACAAGTGGCACAGTCAGCAGGATGCCCACACTGCCTCTGTGTGTATGGAAACCAGAAGCCTTTCATCACTATGGGGTTTATCCACATCACCGACTTGATGCAAGGCAGGTATCTAAACTGGAGGCACTCATTTTCCCCTATGGGCCACTACCTCTGTCAGCTGACACTGCAGTGAGTTAGGCTATGTAAAAATTAACTGTTCACAGCCTGAAAGGAGTGGATCCATACAGTGAAACAGTTGGAGCCAAGAGCATCCACACTGAAAGTTTTGGGGGGGGGTTCTTCAGTCAAGTCTTAAATTTTTGCTTGGGGTCTGAGGACCTTAACAGTTGTAGCAGATGTGTTTGGAGTGTGACTGTCTTCTGTGCCTCTCACATAAGGATTTTTTGATCTCATCCTAAAGAACACAATTTTGTGTGCTCTGAGACCACCCTGTGGTGCTTAGGTCATAATATCCTTCTTGATTCGAACTAAAACACTGGAACAGAGGCTCCTGTCCTGCAGACTGTCAGAAGGGGCAAACAAGAAAGCATTTTGACAACATGGACATACTCTTTGGCCATCAACCTCCATTCCTCTGAAGCAGACATACATAAATAAACCGGCCGATGCTGTGCGCGTCCTCACCTTTGTGATGGATGTGTAGGGGAATGAGAGAAGCACGTTTCGCCCCATGGGGAGTTTCTGACAGGCTTTCCCTCAGCCGGACACAGTGCTCGGACACAGCACATGCTGCCCGAGTGACCGCGGTGTCGGAGCCGGCCGCGGAGCGGGGCTGGCGCTGGCCGGCAGCGGCGCGCCCTCACAGCCCGGTGCAATGGCGCCACCTGGTGGCCGCTGCGCCGCACGGCCCCGCGGCGCGGCCGCGCCTGCGCTCGGGAGCCCGCGCGGGGGCACCCAAAGCCAGCCCCGGGCACGGCGCGCAGGTAAAAACACACAAAAAAACCACCCTAAAAGGGAGGCCCCAGAAACACCCCAGCGCCAAGGATAGCCAGGCTCAGAACAATTATAAATTGCAAATCACAAATTTTACGTGCTCGGTCTGAGCCAGGATTGAGGCAATGGTGCGGGAGAAGGTGAGGGGGTTTATGTTTATATAGCTCTGGCTAAGTCAGTCAATTTCTCACAGAAACTGTCCAAGACAAGTTTTTCTTACTGGACTTCATGGATGCTTTTTCACTTTGCTAAGTCGTGCAAACACCCAAGTACTGTCAACCAATATATCCAAAAACTATGAGTGAGAAGCCTGATATTAGCCTAAAAGTTATATGACTTTAATCAGGGGGGAAGGGTTTTTTAACAACAGTCTGCCTTTTTATGTCTACAAGATTTATGTTTTCAAGCCACAATTCAAACATTTATTTAAGTGAAACATTTCATATTCATATATTCAAGTGATGTCAGGTGCTAAGGTTTTTTAAAAGAGGAAAAAAATTCCTTCACAATCATAAAAACAGAAGAGTTTGTAATACTCAGTTTGGCTTAAAAGACCAAGACTAGGGAAACCAAGTGAGCATGCCCTTTTACAGGAGTTTAAAATTATCCATCCGTGGCCCCGCATATTCAAGAAAGCCTTTCAACTTGCCCTCCCATAAGCATCAAAATAGCTACACTTCACAGTACTTTTTCAGTGAAGTTTATAGAATTTCGTTATTTGTCTGACTGTCAGCACACAACGTTCATCCAGCAGCAGGCAAATACATTAAGAGAAGAACGCAAAATTAGAGAGTCATGAAGAATTGAGAACTCAGCAGCTGTTTCCCCTTGAATTATCTACTTAGGAGTCCCTTCTCTGCATGCTTGACATGGGAACAAAAGAGGCTGCCGTCCCTCCTCCCAGCCGTGGCTGACAGCCTATGACAGACTATCTGGCAAGCTGCAGATCCATTACTGGCTTAGTGGGAAGACTCAGGAGACATCTATGATGCCACTTTCAGGCAGGGCCCTACACCTGCTAAAAGGCTGGATAATTCCCATTCGGGCTCTTTGGTGAAATGCCCTCTTGGGGGTTCTGTATGTTTTATTTAGTATTTTCACGTCAAGTTGCTTCAAGTGACTGTACAAGGACATGAAGCATGTCTCTATCCCTTGAGGGACACATCTCCTGAGATCACCGTTCAGGGCCCTTCAAGCTGTCCTGTCTTTCACAGATAGCTCATCTCTCAGCTGGTTATGATGGGTAAGCTCTTTTGGCACTTTCTTCATCTGATCTGGACAACCCTGGAGTACGCATGAGTTAACTTCCTGCAGCTCTACATCCTGATTGACACTTTGTTGCATCAACTGGATCCTCCCCTCGAGATATGGAAGCCTTGTCACATGTTGACAGACCCTATTATTCCACAGAATAACCTGAATTTTTTTCTGAAAAAGATGCTTTGTCTCGGCCAACATAATTAACATGAGCAATGGCCTTTCTGGGCAAAAATCAAAGGTTTTCCAAAGTTGCAAAGTCATCCAAAGTAATTTTCTGTTCTCAGCTTTGAAATTGGAAGAATAGACTTCTATGTGAATTGTTATTTTGTTGTTTGCAAGAACATAAAGAAAACTGGGCCAAGCTCTAATCATTAGGGCTGCTCAAGGATGACCATTCACTTGAGAAGACAAAGGGAAGAACAAAAAGCATGAAGAAATTCACCATTAGAAACCAGAGTAGACTACAGAATTTGCAGAAATCACCAATTACTCAACAACAGAGCCAAACCAGGACTGTTTTTAACTTTTACCCATCTGACAGACTTGCATGAAGAAAATAAAGGCACATTTTGCATTGTATAGCTCACTTGGCCCAGTGATGGTTGCCCTCTGCAGCAGAAATGACATAGTTTGACTGGGAATATGAATTGAAGGCATCTTCCCTGGCCACCCAGAAGACAACAGTGCTGGTCATGCAGAGAGCCAAGCACTGGGCAGTACAATAGCCTGCAAAGGGCTGCTGCCTGGCAAAGGTGGGCTCCTGTTATACTCACACCTGGAGACCAGATAGAATAGTATGTGATGTGCCAGAAAATAAGGATTCTGCTCCTGTTGATATATTTACACCCAGAAGAGCACAGAAAAAGCAGACAAGAGCAAAGTAAACTAGGCAGGCATCCTACACTAACAATGACTCGAGACAGATCCACTCAGTTGAGGGGTTTTAGGTGCAGCCACATAATCACACAAAACAACTGCATGTTGAGATTAGTCACCTGAGCTTTTTGATATTACTGTCTTAAAGGGTTTCAACCTTGTCACCAGGGATTCAGAAGGATAAGTCAAGTATCTAGACACAAGTTTCCAGAAATATTTCTGATTTTGATTTGCACAATTTTTAGATATTCATATATGGGGACCTGATAAAGTCTCAAATACTCAACAGAAAAGAGACTTGAGTCAAAAAAAAAAGACTGTGGATATATATACAGCCACAATCAGAGATTACTTAAATTTGTTTCTACAATTACCTCAGGATAAAATTATGCTGAGAAGAACTGATGGTAAAGTTTAAACATCCTGAAACACACAGTCCCAGAAAATGAACCCTCTTAAAACTTGTTCTACCCAATTCAAAGCAAATAATCCAATCTACCTAATTTCTAAGAGCAAACGGGGAGGGTTGAAGTTCCCTTCTGGCCTGCATGTCCTACCATTCTCCCTATCGATTCACCCCAGAGACATCTTGCCTTCTTTCCACCTTTCCTTTGTCTACCTGTTCATGTTCAGATGAAGTGTCAGTCTCCTATTTTAAACCACAGTTTATGCAAGATGAACCTTTCCATTCACTACACAGCACTTGAAAGGACAGACTCTTAAGAGGATTCCAGGTTCTTGTCCTAGATGCCCCCCTTTGCCCCCCTCTTCCTTATTTAATCAAGTCTGTAAAAAGAAAGTTCACAATGTGATAACTATGTTCATTTTGGTCACACCCCACCCAACCATATGCTGTTGTTTTTTAGCACACATGGAATTTTTGCACGCTAGCAATATGTTGGAGCTTTTTGGGCTTTAAGTGCTGAAATTAAATTACTTCTGGTGTGAAAACTAAAACCACCTCCAGCAACATGCAAGAATTTCTGAAGTTGTTGCAGATTCCACAATATTTTGGGTGTGGAAGAGAGGAGGTGTACCTCTTCCTTCCTGCTTCCTTAAATCAGCTTACAACACAGAGATACTTCAGCTAACTTGCTTATAGGACACATCTATACAGCACATTTGCAGTGTGGCAGGAGCATGGTGCAGCTTTGGGAAAGATTAGTTCTGTTGAAGGCAAGCAAAGACAAAGACAAAGCAGTAACATAAGAACATATAGCTCACGATTGTTTGATTAAAACATACTAGCAGGAAACATGGACAGCTACAAGTTGTTTATTCAAATCTCCTGAATTCCTTGTTTTGCATGAATAAGGTAATGCTTGATGAAAGCATCAAAAGGAAACCCAGAGGTTTCAGTGAATCAGCTGGAGTTTAAACACATCCTTATATAATCCAAAGAGGAAGCAGAACAAGTACTGCAATTCACTCCTTCAGACACCAAGGTTCCAGTATCAAAAGATTAATAAGTTATTGCTTACTGCAAATTGACTGCCATGTTTATCTTAAAGATAAAAATTTATCTTCAAACTTAGAATCCATAAAATTACATTTAAGTGGTTTTTAAATGTATTTTGCATACATTGAAAAGAGAAAAACCTTAATTATGGAGCAGCTTCTACTGGGCAGCCACATATAAAATATATTTGATTATTCCATTTAAAATTTTTAAACAGACAATTGCACCATATTCAGATAACTTACTATTTATGGCTGAAATTACACATATGTAAGAAATTTATAAGCTTTATTGTACTTATTCACCGTGGAAAAAAAGCTTCCAGTTTCCTAAGATAATTAAGACCAGTCTTTCCTCAAGGTAAAGCACATTTTAGTAGGAGGCTGACACAGAGTTTGGCTTTTGAGACAGAGAAAACAGATACACAGAGAAAAAAGGATTGTGTTTCACGAAGCTGCTGTTCCTCATTTTGAATCCATCCGTCCTGAGTTGCACAGGAGCATCTCTCTTCTGCCACCTCAAATCTTCCCTTTCCTTTTGTCCTCCTCCATCTTGGATTCCCACCACCTCCAAAAACAGCAGTTTGATATTGCCACCAAAAGAGGCTTGAAACCTTTCCCCAGCCTCTCCCACCTGCAAACCAGCAAACCTACTTATTAAACAATCCTGCTGGACAAAAGAAAATGTTTAATTCCCCTTCTCTGAGATCCCTCTCTGAATACTGAGCTGCTCTATGAAATATGGATTTCTACCTCAGTCAATGTAATATGGATTTCTATCTTTTCTCTGCTTCTCTTTCTTGTCCTGCTGGATACACAAGACCTAACTTCTCTAGTTTCTGTCCCTTCACCATGTGAAACCCACAGCAAGATAAGGCTCTGCTTAAACTCTCTTTTTCTTTGATTTTGATGGTCCCTATCTTCCCTTTAGTCAGTCCATTTCTCCTACACCATTTTAGCTTCACATACCTAAAGGTGTCTGAGACTTATTAATTATAGCAGTATTCTTGACCCAGCCAAAACCTGGGGTCCTGTACACTGTCTTTCCAGTATTCAGCGACAGCCTTTCTGACATCAGATATCGCAGAACTGACCCACAGGCATTATGAACAAGATTTCTATTCTGCTCACAAATACAACAGAGCTCTCCTCAAAAGCCAGACAGATTGCAAGGAGTCAGAATCAGTATGTTTACAAATTACCATCACTATATTGCTATTTATTAAAAAAATTGTCTTCTTCCGTGGTTGGTTTTTTCTGATTTAATGATACACCACACAGTAAGCAGAATATTTTTAAAATCACAAATGAGAATCACCTTGAAATCATCCAAACAACAACAGTCAGGTAAAAAAATCCTAAAAGCCGGTGTGTAGAACCAGGGTGTCTGCCTAAAGAGGGTTCAGTAAGCAACAACGCACAAACCTAAATCTTTGGTACTGCTGGCATTGTACCATTTAAAGAATCATCAACAAAGGAAAAGATTTTATGGGAACTTCCAATAGGAATTCCAAACTGATTCTCATATTCACTACATGTGGATCTCTTTTGTCTTTCTACAAGATCAAGCACTGAAGCAATCCTTGACTGAACACGCTCAAAAAAGTGTATTTTAAATTGGGAATGCTTGCACTTCAATGACAGTGGAATTAAGAATTATTTCTAGTCACATTTCCAGATGTCACACTGAGTGAAAAAAATACAGAATCGTTTGCAGTTTGTAGACAAACCATGAACTGATAAAAGGTAAAAAGGTGGGGGGAAAGTGTATCTTTTGGGACCTATTCAATGAAACTGCTTAGGGTAGATAAGGGGAAGCATCATTTTCACGAGCTCTGAAAAATGCAATATGCTCCAGGTAAAACTTCCATCACCCTCCGAGGAGCGTGATTTCTTTTTTAAGAAGGCAAATAAACACTTTCCTCCCCCAAAATGAACCTTAAATTAAAGCTTATTCCCAGAAGCTCACTTATGCCTTGTTTAAGCATTAAACATGTACAGCTATGTATTTTTTAACCTGCAGACTCTCACCAGCCCCTTCTAGTATTCCCCCAGCATCATGATCCAGCAGGCATCAGCATGTGACTCAGGGCAGGTTGGTAACACCTGCTTAGGAAGATCAGGAAAATTGTGGCATCCTGTTCCACTTCCAGGAAAACCCAAGCATGGGTCTGAAGTGTTTTGCAGACCCTGAAACATTATTTTATGGGATTCTAAATATAAATGTTTATTATGATTTGTAGTTTCAAACAAGCAGCATTCTGCACTGGCATGTTACAGAGCCAAAGGAAGGCCTACTGACGATATGGCGTGGTATCTTTCCTCTATTTGAATGTTCAGAACTACCTTTGGACAATTAGACATAAGACTATATTTCCTAAATTTGCATAAAATGAGAATCACACAGATGGACAACACATGCTTCCCATAAGTCCAGTGTGAAAATTACTCTATCACTTGTCGTTGTACCCAATCTTTCCACATTTCTGGCAATTCACATCTTAAACAAACAAGAATTGTGACAAGCAAAACAGATGGTCTCTCCTCCTCCTTCCTAAAAAGTTCCAAAGGCACATTTCCCAAAATTCTTGCTTTATAATGGTGCTGTTCCACTTGTCACAGCAGTTTTGAAAGAAGTTTCAGTAATACACAAATAGCAGGCCTAAGCTTCTTTTACACCAAGGTCCTGGAAAACTTGCCCGGGAGTGCAGAGATCCACACAGGCAATGAGCTAAAGCCCACAGATCTCCTAAGTGAATTTAAAGAGATGACAGTCAAGCTGTTTAAAACAGGCTTGCTATTCAAAGGCTAAAAGGCAGATCCTGTTTCCTTCTCCATTTATAAACTAGACTATTAATTGGTGCTTGGCCTTGGGTCATTATTCAGCATGTGGGAGCTTTATCAAACCTGCATATTTGCTAAGGAAAAAATGTCCTGTAACAAAGGGCACTCCTAATCAGTGGCACAGGAGCCTCTTCATTGTGGACGTTCACAATGGATATAGAGCCAAGAATGCCTGTGCCTCCCATTGTGGCCTCCCAGCATAGCAACCTTCTCATTTCCAGAAGTATAATTACTCCACAAAACTGAAAGGCAACTATGCACAACCTTTGCCTTTCAACAAATACTTCACAGTGGAAGACTGAAGGCAAAAAGCAAAGAGATTCCTGGGAACACCAGATATTTGCCATGTTACCTCACGGTGACCAAAACTTCAGATGCAAGAGCATCCTCCCTAACTCCAAAAGCTCCACATCCTTCCTGATAAGTGTGCAGGAATCTGCCTGGCTTGAGGGACCCGAGGACATTGCACAGAGAAAGAACAGCATAGGCCAAGTTCTTTAAAACTAATCGCCGCAGTCTGGCAAATTTTTGGCATGCAGCCACTCCCAGCAGCCATTCAAAAATGCCAGGTGGCTCCATCTTGCCAGCGAGATAATTTGGCAGAGATTTTGCAATGAAGCAATTTGAAGTGAAAATCATCTGCCCTTTCCAAACAGAACTGTCTCAAACACTTGATTAGATTTCAATCCAAAATAGATATTTTTCTGTTCAAATTAACTTACTGCAAGAGAAGCCCTTTTTGTCCTGCTCTGTCTGGCTGATTGTGCCCCATAACAAACAGTGGTATTTCTTAATGTTACCTTTGCTCAGGAATGGGGTCTATTATGGAAACTGGCAGGATGCATTTTGTGCTCTCACTAAGTAGGAACTTCATATTAATAAAAACTCTTGTGAGCCACAATGCACATCTGCCTGCGGCTTCTTGCCACATAGTATCTCACCTTCAACTGCGAGACTTACTAGGAGAAATAAAATAATCCTGACTGCTAAGTGTGAGCAGGGGTAGTCAAGAGGCTGTTAAGACAGTTGTTGGTTCTTTGCTTCTAAAATATTGACTAGTCAAAACTGGACCTGAGCTAATTTTATAAATTTTCTGATCTCAGAAAGAATTCCAATCTTGAAACTGCTCTAAAATCTTATTTATATGGGGTTTAGCATCAAATAATTTTATTCCCAAGTTAAAGAGAATTTCTTGATTTTATTTACATCACAAAGAACTTAAAAGTGTTAAAAAGCAACATCCGAGCATGTTTTAATTGACCTGATGCTAGCTACCTTTGTTTGTTTTTCTGGAGGAGATTTTGGCATTCCATAGTACCTAAGTATCAGAGATTTACATGGTTTTTACCATGCTACAAAGCAAAATGTATAACTGGCTCAACACCATTGTCAGGGTTTTCACAATTACTGCAATACTGAAAAAACATCTTCATAGGTATTTACAGACCAGTAGGGAGCTCTCTAGGCTTGTCCTCTTGCAAAACAATTTGTAAAGTTTTTTCCTAGTGATTCATCCACCAAACTCATCTGTGCTTTATATGTAGCAATTTTCATCCATTTTGACTTGCGCTTTTCAAGGAGAAGTGTTAACTTCTGTCAAGCCTCCAGGCAATAAAGCTGCCTTTTTAAGCTCTCCTTTGAGATCTCTGCAAAGTAGTCCATAGAGACCAACAGTGTCCTGTCTAAATTGATTAGAGCTTATTGTGTTCACTGTTTCCACTATTTGCCTTCCTGTCTCCCAAGAGCTACCTCTGCTTGCAGACCCAGACAAACCTGCAGAGAGCAGCAGAACTTCTAGCCAGATGTGGTGTTTAAGGGATGGAGGAGTGAGGGAAGCAGATTCTCTCTACCACCCATTTAAATGTGCCACCCTCTGGACAGTGGTCTGAAATGCCTTTTTGAGACCACCAAAATCTTGAGATAAATAAAGCTCAGTGGGATCCAGCAGGTTGCAGACTCAAAACAAAAGCCACCTGCATCTGTGTAATATTGAGTCCTGCTTAGTCCAACCAGGAGCAAAATGAAAGTTTCCTGTTATTATCTCTATAGCTCATTCTGAAAACACTCTGGATCCTGCATCAAGCATTTCAATTCATTTTCAGATGTTAAAAGTCTATGTAATCTGTTTCTACCTTTGGACTACTTGCTTGTACCTGTTGCAACCAGAGATGTGAACAGCAGCACCACCCAAGTCAGAAGATGTGCTAGGAGGCAAGGCTTTCAGAAGTAAGGCCCTGTTCCTGGCTAATTAAACTTTCAGTTAATTATTTTCCATTCATTGTAAGGTTTACATTGTGTCTCAGCTCCCCTCTTTTCCTTGAAGAGAAAAAAGCTGGATAGTGCTGTGCAACAGGGTCAGTCTCCCTGTGGGGTCTGCACAGGATATTTTGAACTCTACCTTGCTCTCTGCAGGAATCTTTTACAAAGAGTACCAAGGCAAAATGTAAACTGTCTCATAGAGCAGATGGCCACAAAATCACCTGAATGAAGTAAGCACATTGAGCTTCCAGGTGGGCAGCAGACAATATGGGAAACTCTTCTCACCAAGGAGACAAACCTGCAGTCCATGTTTCTCTCTGTCCTCTGCTACTACCTTGAAGCCTTAAACACCATAGATTGATTTTAACTATTTACTACAGTGTTCCCAGGCCAGATCTGACTATTCCTTTTTGAGTGAAAACTCTTGGTTTTGTTATTAGATCCTCATAATGGCATCTTACTCATAGTTCTTGGAAACAATGTTCCTCCTGTGTCAATTTTATAAATGATTGGATTACAAAGGACTGAATTGTGATGAAAGTGCTGCATAAACCAGGTTAAAATTGAAAGCTTCATTTCTAAAAGCAACTTATCTAGTGTTTGGTAGATGAAGAAAAGGAAAAAAGAAGAGGGATCACTACTGAGGAAAGCATTCTCAGAGATATTTATTCTCAATGGACAGTGAATTAACCAACACCCTGTTCTTAGGAAAGCAGGATCTGCCTTCTCACAGTTAAAAATCATGTTAAGAGAAAAATAAGTTAGAAAACAAGACCAAAAAAAAAAAAGCTGCCTGTCCAAATTTTATCCAACCCTATTGTCTGTAAGCACTGTGAGGTGAAATACTCTATCGTGTGACAGAGTACACAATGTGCTATGGCCATGGAATCATATCCCAGGCTCATTTGATGTGCAAAACAGCTGATGTGCAAACTTTTATTCAACCTTTCTGTGAACCTCCTTTCAAGCGATGGCTCAGACTTTATTTGCAGTGCCACAGATCAATGTAATATCAAGTACAAAACTGTTCATTACCTCCTGGAATTTTCTGTGATGATGTCATTTCACAGCAACTGGTCCACAGCCATTACAAATTTATCTCCCTAGTATGCCTGAGAGATGAGAGCAAGGACACTTTGCAAAAGGGACAGAAGCTGAGGCACAGAGACATTTGGGTCCTGTTTAGTTGATTGCCCTTCAACTGGTTTCCCAAAGTGTTTAGCACTTTACAACATCATGTAGCAGAGAAAACTAAAGAAAAAAATCATATGCATAATTCTGGCAGGATAGTATCTTAGCTCTGTAGCAAAAATAGAGATTCCACCTAGTTCTCCAAATTCCTGAAGTGATCTTACAAACAAGCCATTAAGTGGCCATTACCAAGACTTCTAGACATCCATTAGTGAATGATGTAAGTTTTCAAAGGCAATGCTGATTCAGGTATTTCCCTACAGTAAGCTTCCTTGCACAGAACTGTAATTTTTTCTTCTGCATGAGTTGAAACAAAGCCGAGGATTTTACATCCACTGTAGACACACCTATCAATCATGTCCCCTACCCGTGCACCCCCATTTCTGCCCGGTGTCACCTGAGATTCTTCCTCTGCTCCCAACCACAGTCATTGGCATCTCTTTGCTGCAGGTTAGCTCAGATTTTCAGTCCTTGCCAATTCTGCCATGTTTTTTTCTGCCTTTCTATTTCTTCTGACACCTTGAAGTGGCTACCTGAAAACAGAGGCTACACAAGATTAAGAGAATAACAGCAGGTATTTATTGAAGGGCACCCAATAGGCGCACCTTGGGAGTCAAAAAGCTCCTGAGAGGCTACACCCAAGATGGACCCTGGTTCTTGGGTTTTTCACACTTTTGTAAGTTTGGTCCATTTGCATATCAGGGTTAATTCTCCAATTACAATTTCAGGTAATGATGTAATTACCCCCAGTTCCCCCTTCCCAGAGGTTTAGTTTACATATTTCAGGGCCTGGGAGAACAAGTTGTTCTTCAGTTCAGGCCCAGAGAGGATTTATTATGTCTAACCAGAATGGGACAACAGCAGCTAACAGGCTATAGAGTTTTAGAGTTACACACTAAAGCAGTACAGGATCTGAAAAATATAAAAGCTAAATCCTAAGGCATCACTTCTGCAATCCAGTGTGAGACCCCTCTTTTTATCATGCAGACACATTAAGGGAAAGCACCAAGGGAGCAAGAACAGGTATGTTCAGCAGATATGATCAGCTGAAAGCCAGAGACTTATAATGAAAAGCATTTGAGAAGCTGAAGTAGACAGCTACTTCAGTAGCAGCTCTGTCTTTAGTGGGTGCAGTGGTGGCTGGCACAACTGTGTCCTTTCATTTTAACACACCAGTGACTACTAATACCAAGCTCTTGCCTCAGGTATGTCTCTGGCAATGGATTCCCCAAGGTAGCAACAACAGCGCCGTAAGGTCAGGCCTCTGTGTCAATGTTTCATCTGTATATTTGCAATAGTTTAAAGTTCAGAGGAAAGGGAAACTGAGTGTGCTAACAAAGAAGTTGCTGCTTGTTTAAATCGTGTCTCCACCAAGAAAGTTCTCAAAGCCTTCACCAAAGCTGTCTAGCACAGATACACACACCCTTAGCACATAACAGAGATAGACGTGGGGATATCCTCATCTCACAGTGCCAGATAATAAATCCCAGAATAATCCTGAGAAGCAGTTTAGGGTGATGTCTGTCCTCTGTTTTTGAGGAAGAACAAACAGTATGTAACACCGACATCATGAACAGGAGTTTAGCTGCCCACACAAATTCTTATCAGTAAAATACAACTTTCTGCAATGCTGTGCCACCAGTAACACACATAGCAAGGCATTTGTCGTAGTGTGTGATCTAAAGCTTTCTTTTTAGCAAGCCCAAATTTGGTCTCTTTCTGTCTTAGTGATGGAATTTATTCTATCGAACAATCGAGATTTTTTTTCTGGTTAGAGCAGAGCTAGGAAGATCTGCCATAACTTTTTCTTTTTAACACTGTGCTGCAGAGGGCAATGGTTGAAACAAAAAGGTAAAAAATGTCAAAAGATTATTCAGTGTCTGACACTCAGTGGTCAAAATCTAGTACTGCAGCTACAGAAATCAGAACTGCATCAAAAGTGACCCAGCTCAAAAGTGACCCCATCCAACGAATCAATAGAAATATTAAAGGACACATCATCTCCCATTTTTGTATTTGATTAGCATATGCTTTTAAGCTATGGGATCAACACAATGAGAATTAAAACCAGGGTTAAAATTACAGATAATTGAACCTGAATAGAGGGCACAAAATTCAAAGACTCTAATTTAGTTACTTCAGAATCAATGAGATTATTTCTATTTGATCATTAACTACTGAGAAGATAGATTTTGGTTTCTGCCTTTCCATGTCTTTAACAATACCAGTCACACTACTGGCATATTTTAATGAAAATGGCAGTTTAAGCCTTTCACTTTGGGAAATTTTAGAAAAAAAAGAAAATGCAAATTTAATCCCCTGAAAAAATTATCCACATGTAATCACTGAATTAATCTTAATTCAAAATAAACCATTAAATCAAAATAAATAGATACAGCTAAGAATTACTAATAAATTTCACAAAGATATTTAACTTGTTGCAAGAGAAATCATAATGCCACATTATATTGGTGTAAGGTAAGCAGTGAAATCACTTATAGCATAACACAAAAGAAAAAAATTTTCTAAAATAAAATAAAAATAAGATGTGCCCAAAAAGCCTCTCACTGCATGTTATCAGAGACATAGAGGCTTTGCTTTGCATCTACAGACTGAAATCCAAGCCAGACCGGTGCTGAACCCCAGCCAGAGGTGGTGGGGTTGGGCACAACGTGTCCTGAGAATACTGGCTGTACTGCCACATCAGCTGGAAAAAGTGGTGTGACCCAAACACTCTGACCCAGGGAGTGGCCTTGGCTGGGGTGGTGGGCACCAGAAATGCAGGTTTAATCCTGTAGATTAAAGGACTCACGAACTACTCCAAGAAAATGGCAACACAAAACAAGAGACAGTCCATACCTTCTAGCATCCCATTTCACTTAGGGGATAGAAGTTATCCAAGAAAAAAAAAATTTAAAGAGCTTGTAACTGAATGAAGGAGATTTAGGTAAATTCTTATAAAATCCTTTTGCTTAGCAAAGGACAGGGTTTGACCAGATACATATGATGTTGTCCAGGAGAGACATTCCAATAAAGACATAAGAGATGTCAAATGGGAACTCAAAATCAGAGGTAAGTTTTGTCCTTCACTCCTTGAGTTTATGGAGCAGAATATTCTAGACTACCTTCAGAGCACTGATGGCTTGGTTATGAAAGCCAGCCATGTACATTAGAAATACTTCTGTGTATCTTTTCTTTTTGCACAACAGGAACTTTATTATCCCAGATACGAAGCTGGACACCCATGGTATTTTTGGAAAAATAAAATATACTACCTTAAATCCAGAACATTTTGTAGACATGCCTTGACCTAAAAAAGAGAGGCTGTGCAACCTCACTGTTAAAGAACATGGGATGGTCATTCCTTCAAAAAAGAATCCTCACATCCACAGGTCCTGGCCTTCTTGGATATCCCATTTTCTGTTAAAAGGCCAAAACAGCACTGCACAAGCAATCCAGGAAGTTTCTGGGAGGTATTGGTAATAACTTCCTAAAACAGGTGATCACAGAGACAGCAAGGGGCAGTGCTCTGCTGCACCTCATACTTACAAACTTGAGAGAGCTTGCTTGGGATGTGAACGTTGGGAGCAGCTTTGGCTGCAGTGATCACAGGGTGCTGGAGTTCAGGATCCTGAGGAGAGGAAGCAACACAAATAGACAAATTCCCAGCTCTGGACCTCAGGAGAGCAGCCTCAGACCTCTTCAGGGAGCTGCTTAGAAAAATCTCATGGGATAAAGCTCTGGAGAGAAGAGAGGTGCAGGAGTACCTGTTGATTTTCGGGGACCACCACCTACAAGATTGGAACTTATTCCAGTTATTATTCCCATGTTTGGGAGGTCAAACCCAGGTGGCAAAAGACCTGCACGGTTGAGCAAGGAGTTCCTGATTAAACTCAAGCTCTAAAAGGAAACATACGAGGTTGAAGTAGGGTCAGGTTATGCAGAAGCATAGGGACACTGTCTGAGCATGTGACAGGGTTAGGAAAGTCAAAAATCCATTGGAGTTAAATCTGGTGAGGGATGTGAATGGCAACAAGAAATGTTCCTACAAGTACAGAAACAGCAAAAGGAAGACTGGGGAAAATGTGGGTTTGCTGCTGAATGCAGCAGGGGACCTGGTGAAAAAGGACAGGGAAAAGGCCAAGGTACTGGATGCGTCACCCTTTTACCAGTAAGACTGGCCTCCAGGAACCCCAGACTCCTGAGTGGAGGTCAGGAGCAAGGCAGAGGTAGAGAAGGGTCAGGGTAGGGGATATTTAAACAAACTGGAACTTACATGGCATCTGGCAGGATGCACCCACAGGTTCTGAGGGAGCTGGATGATGTCATTGCAAGGCCACTCCCAATTATCTTTGAAAGGTCCAGGTGTTCAGGGAGAGTCCTGAGGACGGGATGTTGCTCCTATCTTCTGGAAGGGCAAGAAGGAGGATCTGGGGAGCTACAAGCCAGTCAGCCTCACCTCAAGCCTCAGAAGGTGACATCTTCATTAATAACCTGGACAACAAGACAGAGGGCACCTTCAGCAAATTTTCAGATTATGCATAACTGGGAGGAATGGCTCTCCATTAGGAAAAACGTTGCCAACAGGTAGAGGGAGGTAATCCTTTCCCTCATGTCAGGCCTGGTGAGACACATCTTAAGTGCTGGGACTATGTTTGGGCTCCCCTGCACAAGAGTCTGAGGAAGAGCCATAAAGATGACTCAAGGACCAGAATATCTGATGTATGGAGAGAAAGCTGTGCTTGTTCAGCCTGGAGAAGAGAAGCCTTGGAAGTATTTTATCAATGTGTATAAATACCTTGTGGAAGAGAATGAAAAAGATGGACCCAGGCTCTTTCCAGTGGCATCCAGTGACAGGACAAGAAGCAATGGGCACAAACTGAAATGCAGGAAATTTCTCTTCAACATAAGTTTTACTTTCTACCTTTTTCCAAAGGTTACCCAGAGAAGCTATGGGGTGTTCATCCTTGAAGGTACTCAAAATCCAACTGGACACTTCTTGAGCAACTTGTTCTGGGTGACCTGATTGAGTAGGAGGTCGGGCTAGATGATCTCCAGAGGTCCCTCCCAACCTCACCCACTCTGACTGTGTGAAATATGTGGTTTTGACTTCACTTTGGCAATGGACTTCCACACAACCCGGTTGCTTCTGCCATGCTTGAAAGGCACTTAGTCAAGCCCAGAACAAACAGAAGTTACAAGAGGCGGTGGAAACAAAATTTTTCATCTTAGCCCAGGAACCCTAAACATGCCAATGCTACCTACAAAAAACCAAACAAACACAAAATATTCTTGAGAAGCTTTAGGTATTCTCAGCATCCTCAGGAGAAGATTCAGTGCACCACAGTTAAGCTTTCTGTGAAATATTCTATAGAAGTGTCTTTATCTTTATCATCTTTATCCTATAGAAGTGTCTTTATCATCTTAGACAGTGTCTGTAAGAAGCTTAGATGACAGTCCGCAAGTCATTCACCCACGGTGAACCAGGCAATGTACAAATAGTTATAAACTTAATATTTTTGTCTAAATAATTCAGTTATAAATAATAACTGAGTACCACAGAAGAAGTGAGAGAGGAGATTTCATTACTGCCACTAATGTTTATTCTTACCCATTATTAGGCATTACATGGGACCTTGAGCAGCAAAGAAATATTCCTCATTACAATTCAAGTAAAATAGCTCTGTTGGCTTTAGCTTTTCACTATACCTACAGCATGAAAGAGGGCAGTTTTAAGGTAAAAGTTTTTCATTTGATGAATGACCTGCAAATGTGGCAAGTGCTGCACATCCTCAACATGCTAAAACTGTTGTACAGTTGTACAATGGGCTGTATGTAAGGAACAGATGTAGCAAAAGCATTTACGGGGAAAGCTTTGTAAAAATTTTCAAATGTCTTCTGAGGACTATTTGTCATATTTTTTTGTATGTGAAGTCATGTTCTTACCTTGAGAAATCTATCCAAGTAGAGTAATAACTTTTTTAAAAATGGCTTAAAATCTCTTCCTTAAAAACAACAGTAAGAACAAGTGATGTAAAAAACGTAATTTTAAACGTCATTAGGTATGATTGGTTAAATTTTTTCTCTTTGTAAACTTTTTACATAAATCAGAGAGGTTTGTAAAAAGTCAGGAAACAATGTCTAGGTATTTTTGAAAAGCAAAAATGCAATCAACTAATACACAAACAAACAAATAACCATTTATCAGCCAAGACAGAACCTAGGGACTAATAGTCCTCTAACTCTCAGGGTAATGGAGTATAATTTTGAAGAGAAAATCTAATATTTTGAGGACAGAATTAAAACCTGTACCTGTTTAAATAGGTGTCTTTCTGTATTCTTAACAAGGCACTTGGATTATTGGCTAGGTAAAAGTGAGATGATGAAAGAGAATGCTGCTTTTTAGTATGTCCTGTTCCCACAGACATAATTCTTAAAATCAGACTTACATACATGCCTGAATACATACATGCATATGTATTAAATTTCATGTATCCAACAGCACAAAAACAACTTTCCTCCACATTGGGAGTGAAAATGCACTCTGAAAATCAGTCTACAGCCTTTTCAACTGTTTGAAAAGAATGTAACTAAAGTTACATCTAGACCACCAGTTACAAACTTCTGTGTCAAGAAAATCAAGGCTGCTAAAGTCTGCCGTGGTATCACGGGAATATGTTTGGAGGATGCTGTTTCACCAGTGGCTTTTCATCTTGAACTGACATTTCTCACTATTCATATCTATCAACGTCAAAAACTATATCAGGTTTTACAGCAAACTTTCCACATTTGTCTTAAAGGGTGTCAGTCAGCCTATGCTATGCAGTTAGCTGGGCTCGGTGGGCAGCAGGACTCCCAGCTGTGCTGAAACGCAGCCTGCACCAGCACTCGTGTGAGACACGGAGCTGTCCTGACAGCAGCGATGCTCACAGGAGGACATGCTGCTCCCCACACAGCTGATGCTTCCCCGCTCCGTAACTGCAAGAGCTTTCCACTGGAAGTAGGAGTTAGTGTTACTATGGCAGAGTGGTTTTGCTTGTGTTTGTTGGAAGGTGTTTAATAGTAAGTGTAGGGTTGAGTGGATGTGTCATCTGCCAGGCTCTGTACACATGGAATAAAAGAGAGGGAATCTGAGCATTCAACATGCGTCCCCTGATAATTACCTGAGGGGGAGGGGCAGGTGACTGGCTGCATCACCTCATCTCATCTCATCTCATCTCATCTCATCTCATCTCATCTCATCTCATCTCATCTCATCTCATCTCATCTCACCTCACCTCAACACCTAGTTTTGAATTGGGGCCTTTGGAAGATAGGTTCTGAAGACAGGAGATATAATGGTAAAATTAAGACCTCAAACAGTTTGCAGGTCAGGTCCTACAAATAGAAGAGTATTCCCCTCTAGAAAGGATACTCATTTAAAAAAGCTCATGAGAGAAAGGTTTGCAGTTCCAATGTTTTTTGTGAGTATCCATCTATATCATCTCTACTTGGACAGATTCTTCACGTTTTTATTTTTTAAATTTATCATTGGACATCACAATCTGATAGCGAAAACATTATATAGGTCCCAAAAGGGCAAGATGTTTTGAGCTTGCACATTTAAGTGGGTATAACTAGGATGATGATCATTCCATGATTTCTAAGTGAAACTTCAGTACTCATGGCAGTAAACCATAAAAACCCTGAAAAACTACATAAAAAGTTCAAGTTGATTTCCAGTTATGAAAAGCAAGGACTAACTGCAGCTCAAATCCTTTATAACATGACTCAGTTCCATCCCTCATAAGACTCACATTTGACCATTTGTGTATCTGAGGATGCTTAAAGAGATATCAAACCAGAGATGTTCTTCTAACATTGCTCCAGACAGTAGCTTAGTTTTCCTCTCCATGAATGAAATTTCCAGTGAGTTAAGTCCTGCAGCTTTTCACTTGCCATAAACACCCGAGGCAGTAAGATAACCATCAGACCTCTCCCTGATACAGAGAATACAGGGTGTAAGGCCTCTACCAGGGCTAATCAGAGGAGAAGAAATAAACAGCTTTCATCCTACAATTAGAAGTAGACTAACTATAAAGATATTAACAAAATGGAGCAATTAATGCAATGAACAAGCAAGATTAGTCTGCTTAGAAGCTATGTAACAGGAAATTAATTTTCTATATTTTTCATGGCAAAGAGTTATCTGAGGGAAATAAATAGGAAATAAGAAGATCCTACTATCAGTATGGAAAACTGGGGGGCATAGCTGCCCTTTTTTTTGCTCCTTCAACTCCTTTGGGAATAAAAAGGAGAGGAATGCACTCAAGATGAAGAAAAATGTCCAGCTATAATCAGTGCAAAGGTGCTGAGAAGATCTACTACAATTGCAACTGAACCACAAATTACAACACAGCTTCTTCCACAAGTTACATATAAATTGGGGGGTGTTCACAGTATATATTACAGTGATTTCAAATCACATTCTACAAGAAATACTTTTTTAGGCAAGTCCCCAGTTTCTCTGCTGTTTGCACAGGTGGTGTTGAATTCCACCATTCAAAGAACCAACAGCAGCTACAGAGTGCAAAAGTTTAAGAGCTTCAGAGGATGTCCTGCATGCATAAGAAAGTGTACACAGAATGTCTGGAAAAGGAAATTTGGTGGTTTTTTTCTTCCATCTTATTTTTGTGCTCCTATCAAGAAGGGAGACAGATTTTCATACAGGCAGAATTAGGGGGTTAAAGTGACCTCTTCCATATTTATTTGTACTATTTGTAGCATACTTATCTCTTTCCTCTCCTTCCTAATGCTACAGATTTATAGTGCCAACAAAAGTAATGAATGACCTGAATTCACCTTAAAATCCCAGGAAACTTGAACAGCCTGTATCCACCGAAATAACACTGTTATCACAACAGCTTTGGATAATAAACTCCTAACTGGACTGACAGAAGTCAAGTCTTTGTTGAATTCCTCCTCTAATCATCTCAATACAGAACAAGCTGTTTACTTTAATGTTTATTTTCTTGTAACACAACAGGACTTCATTGTTGGAATTACTGCTTAAATATGGAGCTGAGAAATAGTCACTGGTGAACATTATTCATGGATGTAGAGGTCTTAAGTGATTCAGACTCTGATTCACTCACATCCTCAATAATTATCGCCACAAAAGAGAACACATTTTAAAGAACAGGATGTGAAATTAATGTTCTGAAGAATTTTTAAAACAAAACCTCTACAGATTTTTTTCAAGTTCACTATGAATTATTACTGACTTCTAATAGCTCAATCAGGAGTCTTTCTTTTTCAAGCAACCACAGTACATGGAATTTCTTCATTATTAAAACAAAAGAGAATTGTTGGGTAACTGGAAACTTCTAGAATTACTTTAGGTCAATTTAGGCCCATTACTGATGTGGTTCTGCTTTCCTCGAGCATATGTGAGGTTTAAGTCACTTACACGTGAGGTTTAAGATTATTTTGTAGAAAGCAGAGCAACTCTGTCAACATCCATAAGAATCTTCACTCAGCACTGAGCCAATGACTTGGGGAGATTTACTGTAAATTCATTGGGACATCTGTCTAAAAATTAGCAGTAGGTTTTTTTCCTTCTGTTTTCAATTTAAATTAGCCCTATAAGAGAATTTTAAACTTCTTCTAAACTACTTTGTCTCTTCTAAACTTCTTAGTCTCATCACATTTTGAAAATAAAATAAATACAGTCTGCAGCCACTCTCCCAGTGATTAGAGAAAGGATAAACATTCAGAAAACTTGGGAGACTTCTATGAAAATTATGTCAACTTGTTCTTGGATATTTATAAATTCAATTCAGATTCATTGCTTTGAAAAACCCTAACTTTTTTTTGTTTCCACATAACTGTAGCCTTTATGTATGCTTCTGTTTTGAACAAAACTGCAATGGATCAATAGCCATAAGGTTTAACAGATTCCTAACAAGAAGCTACACTTTCTGTGCTTTTATCCAAAATTCCCAATCTGAGTACATCCAGAAAAGATACACATCAGCCAAGTTTCCTGGACCAGAACTGCAGACCTGAATATTATCTAAAGTTAGAACATCACACTACACTACACAGATTTTGTCATCTTCTCATTCCTCCTGCTCTGAGGTAGTCAAACAGTTATTCCACATCTAAACTGTTAGTAGACAAATTATAGAATTTACATCCAATACCATAATTCAGTTCTTCTTTGTGGAACTTCAGAAATTTGCCTCTAGAAAATGGGAACATAGGAAAATGTGAAGATGTTGACTGTGTAGGATCTTCAGCCTAAAATGTTGATCCTTAAGTGAGTTAGTTGCCCATTCCTTTAGAGGTCATGGAAGCATCCTGGACTTGTATTGTTTCTCAGCAAATGTAAATGGAAATATTTTATTCAATATGTTTGAAAACATCTTACCAAGGTGAAATGTGTCACAAAGTGATACAAAAGGATGTCAGTGAATAAGAAGAAAGAGAAATCGAACTGAACAACAGTCTAATTCAAGTTCTTCAACGAAAAGTATATTTAAACTGCACCTGTCTGTAATGATATGTTGCTGTTTCTGAATATTCACACATCCCATTTTGTCAGTAAAATAGCAGCAGATAGAAGCTTCCTCTGGTTTTCACATTTCTCCCATACCTCTCAAGCCTGAGGGTTGCTCTTCCCTTCCCACCACTGCCCAGGGCCACTCTCTGCACAAACAGGTTGTTCTGTCTCTCTAAGCAGGTACAAAACTTGGGCTGTCAAGTCTTCTTCCACCTGCTTCTTCAGCTGACAGTCCTTCAGCTACGATTCAACCTCCAGCAGATGAACTCAGATTTGCCTTGAACCTACCTCCAAATTTATACTATCTGTTGTGGGTTTAAAAAAGAAAAAATAGAATTTGAGGTAAAGTTCTCAGAAAGGATCTGTACAGCAGGACAGCTGATGCTGCCGTCGTTAGTCCTCATGTGACAGTTTGTGCCTCACTCAGCCTCAGATCATTTTCTTCCACAAAGCTGCACCTAACAATTACTTTTGGTGTCTGTTGCAGAGCTGTCAGCTCCGCATCAGCTGTCAGGAGGCTGAATTTCGCTCCGTCTGTGTCTCATCCCCATGGCCCTGACTGACAGGCGTCCTGCAGTGTGTGCATCTGACTGCCCCAGTGTGCTGCCAACCTGCTTCTCCCCAAGATCAGGCTCACACCCTGGGGGCTTTAAGCTGCCTGGTGATGGAAAAATGCAGGTTGCAGTGAGGGCCAGCAGTGCAGGGGGGGATGGAACAGCACAAGCTGCTGACAGAGGATCGTGTTCCACTCCTAGATCCCTGGATATCAGCTTCCCTTTCCTCCCCATGGGACTCCTTGTTACCTCAGCTCTGTGAATCAGGTGCACAGACCTCATCTTTGTCCCTCCAAACACTGCCAGGACTAAGCACCCAGCCATGCCACCCTCTCTGCATTGTCTTGGAGCTGTGCATCATAGTGACACAACACAATATATTTTGTAGGAATCAAGACAGCTTTTAAAAAGATCCAGTATTAAATGTGCAATGATACCACAATGAAGAGAATACTCTAAATAACTATTTGCAATATAGTCCAATTCTTTGAAAAACACTACTTTTGTCTTTGAGATGAAGCAATCTTCTTTTGCAGCTTGCAGAAAATACGTGTGGGTTCTAAGCACTTGTTTGCACTAAAAATCTTCAGTATCAAGTCTAGCTACACGCATAAAAACGCCTACAAATTACTGGCTTCTTGTGCCAATGACAGTCCAAAACGACCCTGCCAAGCCACAGCACCTGTGTGACTGAAGTGACTCCTGACTGACCCAAGAGATGTATGTTGCTCTCTATTTGTAACAAGCAGGTTTCATTTGGCTGCTAACCAGCCACAAAGTGAAATATTAACAGAAAAAAAAAAAAAAAAACCACACAAAATAACAAATACTGCAAGCTTGTCCTCCTTTGTTTATATCTACTACAATCTAAAGTCAAGATGCAAAAAGTTGGTTTTAATTTTCTTTTATATATCAGTGTACATATGCACACATGCACACATACACACATTCCAGTTTCTTTTAAGACTGTAAAATATCAGATTATTTCTGCAAATTGGTCATTAAGTACTTAAAAAGAAAAAAGCAGTAAGACAAATTTGTCTTCCACAGCACAGCTGAATTAAAAGACATGGAAAGGTCCTTCTCTATCTCCTGAATCTCTTTGCTTTATTCTACACTAGCATTGGAATTATTGTTTCCCAAAAGCATCTCAGCTGTTATAAGAAAAGTCGTAATTCTGTATTTCCAGATATAATTTTGATGTAGTTATTTCAGAAGTTGTTTGAAATAACAGGAGAGGGCCCATTTTCAGCATTTAGTTACATTTGCTCAAGACTTTTCTAACAAAAGAATGACAGCTGTGATAAAAATCATTCTGGTGCCAAATGCTTTCATTGTTTGATTTTTTTTTTATTTTTAATCTATTTAAACTGAGAAAAGTAAGGCTAAAGTTGGGGAAAACATTTTTTTTTCTGGTGTGTATGAGTGGGTGTGCAAATTACTTCTCACTCTTCCTTAAAACACATTTTTCCCTCTCTTAAATGTGATGGGAAAAACCTTAAAACAACTGATGGACAGGGAGACATCAACTTACTTTTTTTTCACAGTTAAGCAAGATTCACATTTGACTTCATCTCACAAATTTTATAGGGCAGCAGGGGTGGAGACAGCTCACACATGGGACAAGAATGGGACAAGTCAGGGCTGGCAGGTGTGATCCGACCACGTAAAGCAATGAGTTTGCCACCCTGGGGACAGGACAACCATGCAGGATCAGAGCTAGAAAAAAGGCCCACCCTTGTCAGCTGCAGTACTCTGACTCTGGCACAAGAGAGTGAAAAGCAGAAAAGTCTCAGCAATTCCCTGGAATCACAGGGAACTCTCAGCAATTCCCCTGGGTGGGATAGCAGAAGGACCTGAAGCTGCTGAGCAATCCATACTTGATTTACACTGAAATCATACTTGATCTATAACTGAAGGGCTGTTTGATTATTTTCACTTTAAAGAAGACGGGTGAAATGGAAAATGCTCAGAGCCCTGCAGGAATGCTCTGGAGGTTTGGAAAAAAACCCAAATCACCTAACATACAACCAGTTTGCATGGTGAGTACAACACTCTTGCTGTGAACTGGTGCTTTTCTGGCCAGCTGAGTTACTGATGACAGGGAGATGGAAGTGGTTCTTAGTCCATGCCCCTTTCCTAGCTCTTGCTCATCTCAATACCTGGTTTTTACAGTGCTCTGCACTCATACAGTGCTCTGCAATCTCATTCTTGGAGATTGGGAAAGCAAGGCATGGGTCAGCAGGAGCACAGGTCAGCAATGGACCTTCCCCATGCTCACTGTGCAGCTGTGGGTCTGGTTTTCTCACATGCAAACAGGCTGGTGAGACCAAAACACATGTCTGTTCTTCTAGCTATGCTAATCTGGGCCCTTACAGCTCACTTATCACTCTTACCAGCTTTAAATAATAAAAGAAACTCTGAAGCTCTGAGGCAGTGGTGCCCAGGGCTGCTGTGTTGGATGGATCTGGAACAGCACCAGAGAGAACAGAAAAACAGGACAGAACAAAGTGAATAGAGCTAATGATGTATTTTTCGGGGAAAAAAACCCTCATGACTTTACTTTTAAGCTGCCCAATTAAAACAAACAAACAAATAAAAACCTTACAGTTTATTGAATAGCTCTTGGCACCAAGAGCTGCAGTCCTCCGTTTTGACACGTTAGGAAGAGAAACACTGCTTCCAGATCTTTTCAGTATCTTCTCTCTTGACATGTGGGACACTTTGTGCAAAATGGAGGTGAAAGGATCCAGAGCAAGAAGTTGTGGCTGAAAGATGTGAAGGTCTTCTGAGAGCAAACCTGCAACAACAGCACTTCCCTGGGGCTCTGCAATTGCCATCCCACCCAGTGACCCTGAACACCAAGCCCTGTGGGGCCTCTAACTCACCAATCCCAGGAAACCAGGACACCAGGCATCCCAAGGCACAGCTGGAACAGGGCCACCAGGCAACATCACAAACCACCAAGGGGTAGGGCAAGACTGAAGATAACAAAACAGGAGCTAGGAAAAGGTGTCTCAATGACAACGTGCAAGATCTGACAGGCCTGTAAATTAATCAGCATCACATCATATCTGGGTGGGGTCTTTACTTTGCAAGGGATTGCATTGCTTATTAGAGGGGATAAGAAAAGGAGGGAAGCATTGCAGCAGGAGTTGCAGCTTATTCGAACTTCAGGAATGACTTGCATTTGGGAACTACCATTAGATTTTTGCCTCAAGTAAGAGCCCCCAAGTCCCCAAGAGTGATGTGGTTGCTCTGAAACACCAAATCAAGAGTAGGTGATGAGTTTTTTTAAAGAAATTCCAACCAGCTTCTTCATTGATCGGGAAAGAAACTACTAAGTGAAATTCTGGGCTGGCCAGAAAAACTGATTCTGAAGATTCCCTAGTGCCACTTTGCCGCGGTGCCTCTCTCGCCGGCTAGCGATGCTGACCCTGGCACCGGGCACTCTCCACCTGCACTGGGGGAATGGACGAGGGCGGATCGCAGTGCGGGAGGGCAGGCAAATCCTCGTGTAGCTTCGCTGTGCCCACCGATTGTGAGGGCGCGCACAGGAGGAAAGAGATGACTCAGAAGGGTGTTCTCTGGGGGAGCAAGAAGGGGTTTATTGAACCAAAGAAGAAGAGCAGTGAAAGCCAGAGAAGCCAGAGAAACCGAAAAAATGACTGTGACGCGATTTTATACCCCTACGACATAGGCAAGGGGAAAACTCATAACAACCAACCACAGAACCACAAAGGGGGCGGAACAGATGCGGGAAGAGGGAATTACAGCCAGTAGGAGAAGGGGTAGGTGGGGAGCGTTAACAGAGGCCAATTGTCAACCGAACAGTGCCCAACCTCCTGGAAGAGACACCAGATACAGAGGGAAAAGAGCAGGGATAAGGGTAACCAGATATGGGGAGAGAAGGGTGGGGAAGGGGATCCAAATATGGGGAGGGAAGGGCGGGGATAGCAGCGGCCAATGAGCAGGCTCAAGATGCGGGAGGGTCAAACCAGTGGACAGCCTGGACCTGAGGGTCTGATTGACCATTGCCATGGTCATGGCTCACCACAACACCACTTCTCCTTTCCTTCCTGGCCTTGGCTTCTGGATTTACACTTTAGTTCTCTCCCAGTACAGAAAGAGAAGAACTTCTGTCCAGCAGCTTCCAGAGAGGAGGACTTGGCCTTTCCTCCAGCTGAAAAGATAGGTCTGAACTTTAGCACCAATCACTGAAAGGTGTTTGTACTTAGAATTAAGACAACCCTGAAGTGAAAAGGGGTTGGGAAAACTGAGGTCCTATAACCTCTCAGCCTCCTTGCCACTGGACACACAGAAGAGGACAGTGCCCTTCTTTTTGCTCCCAGAGGAAAATGCCCCTCAGAAACTCTGATCTGTGCCTTACAGGTGGTTTTGTTCATGCTGGGTGGCTTAGAATCTGTGCTACAAATAGTAGAGGAAAAGGATTTCAAACAGTGACTCAGGTATTGAGTTTATATTTCCTCTGCCATCAACTTGCCAAGGACCCTGCTTAGTTATAATTTTGTCTGGAGTTTCAAGTAAGATTGAGACTACAGTGAACTGTTTTCCAGGGTCCATTCCCTCCCCATATTCTCACCAAGCTGTGGCCTTTAGAGAATAGGCTTTAGAGGCTTTTAGAACTGCCTAGGCTGTTCTAGGGAAGTGGTGAATCACTACCTCTGGAATTGTTCAAAAAACATGTAAATATGGTGCCTACGGACATGGTTTACTGGTGGACCTGGCAGTCTTAGGTTAATGGTTGAATTCAATGATCTTAGAGGTCTTGTTGAACTTTAATGATTCTCTGAATAAATGCAGCAGTTTTCAATAGAAAATGGAAAGAATGAGCCTGCAACTTTGTGAAAGCATCAGGAACACTTTGTAATGCCTGTGGAGCTTTAAAATGGCAAGGAAAGGAGAATGCAGGAACATAACATAGAAAATCAGCTAGCTACCCTGCAAACTTCTCATAAGGCTGCCTAGCTAACATGCACTGGAAGAGGTAATTTACAGCTTATGCCAGAATTTCCTAATCTTGGTCTGACTCCACAATATTAGTCCTATTTATAGATTGAAAAAATAGAATAGACCAGAGTGATTTTTTAGCCTGATATTCTGTTTAAGAGAGACTTGGACATTCCCCGATATTAATCTGAGAGTTAATTTAGCTAGTCCACTAGTTTTCAGCCTTTTACAGTTTGCATACCTTTAAACTTTCCAGTAGATTTGAAGATGCTGTATGCAGACTGACAATCAATATGCACTTCTGAGTTACCTCTCTAAGATCCCTTCACAGTCACCCCTGGACCACCAGGTGTTTAGAGACACATAAAAGAAAAGCACATATACTTTCAAAAAGCATCCAATCTTGATTTAAAATAAATTAAATGAAAATTTTAAATTGAGGAAGAAGGAATCCCTCACGATGTTGTTTAAGAAATTACCCTCATGGATAAAAGCTCTCCTTTTCTCACATGAATTTCTCTGGTTTCATCTTCTGGACAGTATATGCTGTGTCTGTTTGCCAGCTAGGCTGAAAAGCCCTCCATTACCATGCTCCTTTCCTGATGTGGACTCTCAGAGAGTGATTGCATTGCCCTTTTGCCTTCCCTTTGATAAGTTAAATGGATTAAGCTTCCCCCAGCCACACTACAGGGCATATTTCCCCACCCATTAATCATTCCCCATTATAATGTAAACAAAACCAAAATGTATTCAATACATTCTTCGTATTTCTCTGTTCATACTTATGTTACTGTCTGGTTTAAAAGACAATTTTATCTGACTAAGTTATAGATCATTAAGCTGAAAAAAAGTTTGCCCGTTACTGCTGTTTTACCATCTTGCCCCATCTTGTCTCATTAGCAGGAACTGATTGAGCATGAAGGTGTTCTCTGGCTGTCAGTAGATAAAGTAGGTGCTCTTGGCTTTCATCTGTTCTGAATTCTCCTTGTCTCATTATCTTCACAAGGTCAGATTCTTTGACACCAGGACTGCTTGCTTAGCACTCCATTCTGGTAATTACTTGCCTGGCAACCTTAACCATAAGTAGATTGCATGTATATGGCAGCAATGAAAGTATCAGCATACAGGCCAACAGCCATATATCCATATAACACAAATACCATTAGAAATGTGTTCATTCTACTGATGTAATTGCTCTGCTTCTGTATTATCGTACTGCTGCAAGCACGATGTACACATTAAAATGCATGCTTTATATTTCAGCACTGAAACTGAAGTTGCAATTCAGTGCAATTTAGGACTAATCTCATAGCTTTTTTTCCACAAAACTCACAAATGGTTTATATGGAAAAGGCTAAGCTGCACTTCTCTGAATCTTCTTTTACCTACTCTTAGAAAGACATACTCTACTCCTGAAATTATGAAGTTGGTAGAAGACTTTGGGAAAGTCTGGATGGTGACATCCACTACTGGTGAAAAGACTATCCTCAAATCAGTGCACAGTCTTGTACAAAATAAATGCATGTCCTTTGATCTATTTATTGTGAGAAAGCAAAAAATTCATCCTGTGATGGATTCCTCATACACCTCTCCTTTTTATTCCATTTTACATTCACAAAATTACTTCCTCTACAACAAATCTTATTTACACAGTTCATCAATAATAGTCAAATTGTATTTGAGTCACTTACTTTTGCGAAGTTGTAACAAAAATATATATGTTGTTTATGTTCCAAGAAAATCCATGAAGAGTATAAAAATGCGAATGCCTCACATTTTGGCAGAATGCCGAAATAAAAATACCTTCATACCACCGCAGTTCAAACTCATTTATACCAGATTTAAACATGCTTCTTTTGTTAATGCAATTCATCATCTGATCACCTCATTCTTCTTATGATGTCAGCAATATTTAGATTTACGACAAAGCTTTCAAATCACCTATTCAATGTAATTTCAAAGGTGGTGAAGTATCTAAATAAAAATCTGTCCATAAGGCACTGGGGGTAGGTATCACATTGTACTTGCGTAGTGCAATTTATTGATGATGGTCACACCGTCCACATTTCACAGATGGAAAAACTGACGCCCTGAGAAATTAGATGAGTTGGCACTAATCATACAGCAAGTTAGAAATAAAAATTAGGTCTGCTGCTTTCTAGTTTCATAATCTAATCAGTCTAGATTTGGACCCCTCTAACAGTCACAGCCCCACACTCAAGTGCAAACCCACAGACCCATTTTTTCTATCAGGAAGCCCTTGTTTTGCTTCCAACTGTCTCCACATGTCACAGCCCTGCCTCCAGGTTCAGAGCATTTCCTACCACCCTCTTCCCTGCTTACTACCTGCAGTCACAAAAAATCCATCCTCACCTTGTACCTCATTACTGTCTTCAGTAATGAGGATCTCTCCCCAAACAGAAGTCATGATCTCTTTCCACTCAGTTCAAAAGCTCATTTAAAGGCAGCTGAGAACACCCTTCCAAATTACCTCACAGAAATCCAGGTTCCGTCCCTTGTGGCCTTTAGATGCATCAAAACTCTCCAGATGAGGCTCTGGTTACTTACCATTATGGAGGTACCTATAGGAACGGAGCCTCTTAGTTCTCAATATACAGGCTTCAGTTTTGGTCATGTCTCGCTGCCCTTTGTTTGGAAATCTCTGCCAATTGTCTCTAGCGCAATGAGAGTCAGAATCAGCCTTAGCGCCTTAAGCCCCAGCTGCATTTTTGAAAACAACTTTCTCAGCAGATGTAAGGAGGTGTTCATTGGAACATGGTCTGTCTGTGGGCAGTATGTGTCCTGACACGCCCAGAACCTGGTCCAGCCTTTAATGCCTTTTGCTGGGTGCACTGGTGCCACAAAGCACAGGGTGCATATCTGTGACAGAGAATACTTCCTCTTGTCTTGGACTGAAAATATGTAAGTGCCCATTACATATTCACAGGGATAGTAACACATCTGAGGAATTTTTCTTTGCATTGTACCTTTTCATGCAGCTTTTAATATCGAACAGGGAATTTGAATTTAATCAGACAGAGGAGAATATACTATTATCATCAATACTTAATACTAAAAAGATGAAAATTCTTATACAGGAATGTTTGGCGAACAAATGAATAGTGAGAGGGGAAAACTGTCTTTCATTTCGCAAGGATTGGATTATATTCAATACAATCGAATATTCATCAGTTGAGTGCAGAAACCTCATTCCACTGGTTGGTTAAAACTGGCCAAAGAGCCAGAGTATTATCACAGAGTCCCAGGCACTTGCTCAGCCTCTCACATTATGCAGTTCACAGAAGCCGATAAAGAAGCAATGAAACAAAAGCCACGTGTATCTCTACATTTATCATCTTAACTCCAAAACTGACCTCCATGGTGCAGACAACAAGGTGTAATATGTTCACAGTCTCCTGGCAGATGATCCACTCTCCACTCTGCTCTTTCCCATGGATCCTGAGGACCTCGCTTTCTTCTGTGCTCCACCCTCCTTGGAGACTAGCTAATTTCAATCCTTCCCCTTCCCCACATCTTTCAACTCAGAAGGACTTCTGAGTCCTTAATTCAGTCAGCAAGGAGTTTCAGTCTTGCTCACAACAGATTGTCACCTACCTTCTTCTGCCTTGGAAAACTGGTGCCTTGGGCACATGTTTTTTGGGTTTGTTTTGGTTTGGGGTTTTTTTTTTTGCCACTGGGTAAACAAAGTCAGTTACTGTTGGCAGTGCCTTAGGCAGTCTATTATCACATATTTACCAATAGTCTAAGCAGCAGCCAAGTCTCAGTGTGAAGTTTTTTTCTTCTTTTGAACTTTATAAAAATATATACCTTTCTGACATATGGCAGCCACAAGAGGGACAAATATATCTAGTGTTTTCCTGAGACTTTGTGGGATGGTGACCCTTGAGGAGACCCAAAGGCTGAGAGAAGGAACTAGGATTTAATCAGAATGTATTAAAAGGGCAAAGAGTGACTTATATTAGGAAAAGAAATTTGTCAGGGACTAAAAGAGAAAAACTTAGGGTGACAGCCAAGGGTGAACACTTTAATAGCTGCAGCTTGGCTGAAGGGAAGTCATGGGGAAAAAAAGCAAGGGAATTTAATGATGAATATTTTGTATGGGACTGTTTCAAAAGCCTAAGAGAAGTCCGGATGTTCATATTTATTTTAGAGCTGTGCAAGATTTTCTGCTAATAGTTAACAAGAAAATAAAATCTACTGTCTGCCTTTCTGTTCTTTTAGTCCCGGCCTGTTTCAACGCTTTTCCCGAATTACGATCCCTGCAGTGGTACTGGTCTCCACTTACTTTGGGAAATTCATAATGTCTCTCCAAACACATACAAATTAAGAATTGTAAACAAATCCAAAGAAAAAGCATAGTTTGACAACAGCAACACAGCTTTGGCCTCATGTCTTAACCCATTTTTAGGAAACACAACAGGCAAACCCATGCTCTAATTCAGCTCTTATTTCCAAGGCAGGCCAAAAAACCAACAATGGCATATATTCATTCATCAGCAAGTAATGGAACATCAGCAACTGAGGTCTTTGTTCCTAAGAAAACATATACGTTTTTCATCTTTATGGGTTTTGTATTACTTTACACTAAAATTGTTGTCATAAATGAGTCACAGTTTACAGATGAGGAAATATGTGATTAGGCCTCATGGTGGGGATTTGACACCTCCTGAGCACACTCTCTGATTAGCCCTTGTCTTCCATTCCCCTTTGGGAAGTTGGAATCATTCATAGTCGCAGTACAGTGCTGAGTTTTAATGGCTCATTGGCCATTCAAGGAGAGAGAGACAAGTGCTGATGAACCTCAGAGCTGTAGTCCTAAATACCATCACAAGGTTTTCTATGAGAAAAATCTCTATGTTCAAATTGAGGGCTTTTTTCCCGATCTGAAATGAAAACTGTAAATGTTAGTACTATGAGGGAAAATTATAAAAATAATTAACATCAGAAAAAAATGCATATTTCAGTAAGGTATTTTTCTTTGAGATAAAGGGATAGCACTCTTTTGTCAGCCAAACTTGTGGCTCTTTCTAGGAAAGCCTAACATTTCAATGAGTTCTTCAGTGTCCAAGTCAAAGCCAAGCCAAACCAGAAAATATTAAGAACTAACATGCTTGCTGGTCTTCTTCACCTTTGCATCACAGGAGAGCTGGAGCTGTGAAGACCATGATTTGTCCTCAGTCTGGTGAGAGAAACACCGGAATCTCTGTCTTACATGAAAACTGTGTCCCAGAATCCTGCTGCAGAGACAAGATGTGGCTCCTGTCTAAACATGTTTATCCCAGGACCTTTAGGTGCTAATCTTGCTTCCCCGCCAGCTGTAGAAAGGTGAGCTGATTGGGCTGCACTAATGTTGCAAAACCTGAAAGCCCTGGGCTTGTCAATTCCATGATGATCTGAGCTGTAAGGCTGCTACAGATATTCAGTTCCTGGGAAGTCCAGACTTCCATACAGCCTGTGCAAAAACCACTGACATCACTGAAAGCAAATTGTTTCCATGAAATGCTGCATGGAGGTGAGATCTTAAAACAAAAGCTTGTTTTAACCAGAAATCTGTAGCCAGATATGCTCTCAAACTGCTGGAGTCAGTGGGGTTTGTGCAACACACTCAATATCGTGTTGATTTCAGTAGAAGTTTCTCTTTGCCTACACTTCATTTTTATTGAGACAAAGATTCTGTAAAGTTTACCCATAGTGGTTAAAACTTAGCTCCTATGAAGAATATCCACATTACCCTCACAAAATGCCAAAGTCCCACTTAGGACACTTTGTCAGATGTAAGTGATGCATGAGTCCTCTGGTGGCACTCTGCACAAGGGTCAACTCATCCCATATAGCATTGATGAAGTGTGGTCCTCTATCCCTAAGTTTAACCTAGAACTGCAGATCCAGCTATCTCAGCATATTCCCTAGATGCTGCCTCTGCAGCATGTTAAGAGTTTCCCACCAGTATTAAAACCATTGACCCAGCCCAGGTTGTTTTATTTCCTCATTTACCCAGGGAGAAAGACTCTGATATTTTTTTATTTTTTGTGAAGGACGATGTATGACAAGTCTTACAGGGTCTTCTTCAATGTAAACAGGCAATAATTCTTAAGGTCAAACAAGTACAGATTCTCAGGAATGAATAATTAATAGGGATATACAAAATGTCAGAGCTCAAGTTTCTAGGATTTGCTAAAACACAGACAAATTGAAATCTGACAAAAACAAATTGTGTTTAATAACCCTTAAAGACGTGATTCCTGAAGCATCCTGCGGTACTCAAGTCTCCCCCTGTCCAACTTCTTTCATCTTCATTTACACCAGACAAAGGCTAGTGAAAATAATGTTTGAACTTTAAGCAATAAAATCAGTTATAAAATCAGTTACTTTATCACACATTAAATGCTTTTACCCACTCTTCCTTCTTTTTAACCTTCCTGACTATTTTTAGTGACTGCACAGAACCGCTCCCTGCCAAAGTAGCCCAATGCCACAGGGCTGGTGGCATGCAGGCACAAATATGAAGGACATTTTTCGCCCTCTGCTCTCCAAGGTGATGCCAAATCTTGTGACTATAGATGACACAATGCTGAGTGCCAGCTACCAAGCCAGATATGTGAGATAATATATCGTTTCTGGCTAGTTCAGTTAGGTGGATTATAGTTGACTCAGAACAAGGGTAGAATGGGCTCACATTATGGGGAAATCAAAAATTAGTATATAACTCTTGGCTTATGCCTCTTATGTCCATCTTTAAACCTGTTATGCCAGCCTGACATTGGTATCAGTCCAACTTTATCATCACTCCATAAAAACCGAACTGCTTCTGAATTATGTCAGTGCCGAATTAGTCTCACTGAAAGTGCAGAATCAGGCCATCTACTAATAATGAAACAAAGGGAGAACACTTCACTCTTGCTATTTATTCCACACTGACCTTCTGGAGATTTCTTGACCAGATTTATAGATCAACCCTCCAAATCAGAGCTCTAAAACCAGAATATCCCAGGGAATTATGCAGTTACAGGCAGTGGGCAGTCAAACCGGGTATGTCCAAAGTAAAACTAAGAAATAATGAAGAACAACTATTCAGAAGGGAGATCACACATGTGAAGTCCTCTTCTTTCAGAAGGAGAGAAAAACCCCACACCACAAGGATGTCAAATGCTGCAAAAACTTTACTCCTCAACGTGTACAATTTACCCTGGAAGTGCATTTAGGCACCTTTTGTACACACTGCATTCAAGGAAATGACATTTTGTCATGAACATCACTTAGCATATGCATGGGACATACTTGCAGTACTCATCAGTGTTAACAAAAGAATGAGTAATTATCCCAACACAGGATCATTCAGGATATAGAAATATGCAGAAAATTCAGAATATCTAAGATGTTTCTCAGCACACGACATTGTTAGTGGATCAGCTGGGCAAATTCTAAAGCATTTATCCCATATTTCAGCAAAGTGGCATAAGTGACAGACAGGATCAAGCAGCACCCTGGATACCAAAATCTCCTCTTGCTGTGAACAGACACAGTTGGTCAGTCAAACAGCCAGCCAGTCAATCGATCACACACACAACCTATTTATATCTATAGACAGAAGCAGCCTTAGACCTTGAACTGCAAAATTGGAGGCTCCCAGGCAGAAAGCTCAATGAATCCTTGGAGACTGAACAATGCATGGAGCAGTAGGTGTGGTATTCATTGTCCAATGCCCCACTTCCACACTGTGGATTACAATTGCCCCCCAAAATGTCCCCAGGAGAATTTATTTTGGTTTAAAGACTAACTAAAAGTTGAGGAGACACATAAAGACATAAAGGGTGAGGCTGGTGTGCAGAATATTAACACTTGAGGAGAACCTGCTTAAGAGACACATGGTTAAGAGCTCCAGCATGCTCTCTCAGGCAGACTCTACACCAACAAATAAAGCAAAGCTCAAGCCCACGATCACTCAGTGTGTCAGCAGGTTCCTTGGTGCAGTTTTGGTCTGTGCCCAGCAGCAGCAGCCTGCGCTGCCTGGGTATGGCTCAGAGCACAGCACTTGCCAGGATGCATGCCCAGGTGGTGGGTTGGATATGGCCACCCCGTGTTTCAAGGGGAACAAGAATTTAGGCATGTGGAAGTGAATGTATCATGTTGTGTGGCCTCACTGCCAGAAGCCTGTCCTGGACTGTTTTTCAGCAGTAGCAAAGGCATGGCTTAGTCAAGCTTTTGCCAAAAGATGTGGGTTTTTTTCACATCCTTCTGTTAGCCTTTGCATGTCAAATTGGCATGAGCTCCCAGCTCTGCATCAGCTGCATGTGCAGTGACAAGTCAGCTCTGCCCCTCAGAGACTTCTCCATACCTGATCTGGAGCCCCAGCAGAATCCTTATCCTCAGGCTGCGACAGAGAGTTCCAGCAGTTTCTCATTAGGTCCTCTCAGATAGGTGAAACTTTAGACCAGTATTTCATGTTTAGCAGTTTCACATTTTTGAAGAAAAAAGTAGTTCTTCTCCCTTTTCTTGTTCTAGTTTCATACCTTCTACACTTCTGATAGAAAACAAGGAATATAGTATTTCTGCTTTTTCTGCTCATTCAAAATTATGTAGGAACTTGTGCTCCAAACTGAAAAATATTTATACTGGAGATAAATCAATAAGGTTTTTACTTTGCATCATAGATTACATGATTTTGTTTGCCTAGTTTACGTAATCTTTTTTCACGTTGTATCTTGATTCATTATCTTGACATCCAGGTAAAGGAAATGAACGTATTGGAATAACACGTTAGTAAACTTTCTCCATGCTGATTCCAGTCAATTTGCTTTTATGCAGTTGCACTGGTCAGACGTCTTGCAAGGCTGCTAAATTTCAGATTTGGATAAAACTTCGTTTCCAGATGTTAATGCAATATAAAGAAACAAAGTTTAACTTCACCAAGTGACAAACAGTCACTTGAAAAAGAATCAACGTCACAACAAATTTTGGGGGTTTTGCTATTTATGAGTCTGGATATTATTACTTCTATAAATATCCAGTCCTAGCTAAGTTCCTAGTCTCAGCAACATCCTATTACAAGGATTATACAATCTGTTACCTATTATTAGTATTGAACATTTCACCTCACAGATTCACAGAATAGACTCTGATTTCTAAATCCATCTTTACCTTTCTAAAATGATTGTGACCACATTTATCATGGAAACTGTCAGTACCAAGGTTAGCAGCAGCCACACTATCACCCCAAAGGCAGTCAGGTTTTATATGCATCTCTCCCAGACTATGAGGGCTTAAAGAATGCTTAGAGACGCAGAACATGGGATGAGTCTGGGATTTGAACCTTACTCAGCCTGAGCCATGGGCTAACAGTCTGTTTAGGGATTAGCCAATTTCCAGTTTAGCGCTGGGCTGGTCCTAATCACCACCAGCCATGCCCAGGGGACATCAGCCTTTCCAAGGCAGAGGCAGCCCTGGGCTGCTGAGAGGAAGCTCCTCCCTGGTAGAGATAAGGATTAGGAAGCCCTAGGGGTAAAGAGAGAGACAGACGATTTGAATCTCTATGGCACCCACAGAAGCCCCAAGGAGGGGGTGGCATCTGAAACCAAGCTTACTTTCCCAAGTCAGGGCTCTTCTCTCTGCTACCTGGAGGCACAGGTGTGCACAGAAAGCGTTCACAGTTTCACTGCTGAATAAAGAGATGGAGAAAGATTGTTTGCATTTGGCCCTGCTGACTAAACATGACTTGTTTTGCTTCTTCTTGCCTGTGACTTATAGTGGTCTGTTACATAATTTCATTTCAGTTTTTGCAAAACTTTTAACCCCATTTGATTTTCAGCATAGCAAGTGAAGTAACAAGGCTTAAGCAACCCTACAGAAGTAGCGAACCTTAAAATCAAAATAAAATCCTCTCTAAGTACAGTTTATTCACTTTAACTAGTTATTATAACAGAAAACATCTCTTCTTAGTTTTTTAAAGCCCTTCAAGAGCTGGAAATGTGTGCTTCTTTATGAAAGAATTGTCTTCTGTTCACTAGAAGCAGTCTGGAAAGCTTCCAGACAGTAGCAAGAATTAGTGAGGAGGAAACATGTTATAAGAATGGGCCACAGATGTGAACACTCACTTCCCCACTTTGGTGAGCTGATCAATTAAAGGTAGTTAGCAGTTTCCTGACTGGTGTTGTCTTGAACATCTGCAAACCACAAATGCAGCTGCTTCCTATCTTCTCCATCCCATAGAACAACCGAGCTGCTGCTGCTGTCTCCTACAAAAATCAGTCATCAAAATGGGTGTAGTATCAACCACGTAAGTCTGAACAGAGTATTTAAGAACGAGTAACTGAAGTGTTGAAAAGATATTTGCCAAAAGCAGCTTTAATTGAATGTTTTGACAGTTACATTTTATAGTGAAGTCACTCATTCACCGTTGATATACTAAACCAGAAGGAACATCATCACCTGTAAGGGTGCAAGTAGACAGATGACCCAAGAGCATTTGTTTTGGGGAGGTTGACGAACCATTTTTTAAGGTACTATTAGAACTAAATTATCAGTAAGCAGAAAAGCATCTGAATCACACAGACAGTTTTCACAGTTGCTGGAAGGCATTATACTACTGCTGCCTGTCTTCATAGTAATGTCAGCCCTATGTGTAAAGGGGGTAGTGAGAGATCTGTTTCCTGGCTCAAAGCACATACAGTACAATACCATATGCTCCCATCAGAAGGAACCGTGGGTGCTCACAACTAATCAAGATCAATCTCTCAATTAGGCAGATCATAGGGTTCAAACACAAAGGAGAAGTGGTAACTCCCAGTGATGCACTTATTCTCTTAGCCGTGTTGTTTCTGCGTTGGATTATTGCTGAAAGGCTTAGGTGGAGGAAAAATGTGTTTCAAGGAGGAGGTGTCACAATATGTCACTTATAAACAGTGAGTTATATTGCATGGTATACAATTTATAATGCATCCACGTGGACAGGTGCAGATACACGCAGGCGGCTTGGTCGGTGCTCTCAAAAGGCTGGATCCAAGCCAGCTCTAGTCTCGAAGCTGTTTAGACACGAACCGGTAATATCCACAGCCTGTCACCAGGCCTTACTGACTTGAGCACAGAGCAATGTTAACACAGTTATATAGACCAGAAATGGCTCATGTCTGGCCAGATCAGAAGATGAGGAGACAAATCTTGCATCTACATCCACTCTCAGGAGGGAGCACCCATAGATTCCCCTGAACCCCCTCAACTTGTTAAGGAAGATGCCAACATCTGAGATACAGCCAGTGAAAGAGGGTATTTTCAAACTCAGACGGGATTTAAAATAAAATCTTTGCTGTGGGGATAAATATCTATATAAGTCTTATCTCCCTCTGAGGTGTGTGGACATAAATATCTATATATGTCTTAGCTCCCTTTGAGGTTTGTCTTGAATTTTTACAATGTTCATAGACATGCTGATAGAAAAAAAATATCAGTGTTGCATGTCTTTCAAGCATATGGCACTCCTTAGAGCCAACAAGGCTTTTGTATGAAAGATGAATATGAAATCAGGGCAAGATTTTAGTATACCAAAGTAAATTTCCCCCAACACTGTGTACAGCAAATAAAAAGAGAAAAGAAAAGGTGGAAAATCAGTAAGGTGATCATGCTAACAGTGAGTTTAACTCAGGTCCACAGGCTACCTGAAAGAAAAGATACAAAACAAATGAACAAACAAACAAAAATCCTCCTTAGAGATCGCGCCAGTCAGCTGGCCAGAAAAAAATGCCAAAGCAACAGTGTACTGGTGCCATCTGGCTACTTCTCCTCCCTCCGATGGCTCCCTGCCATATTCCTGACCAGGATATTGGAAGAACCAGACACAGGCCACATCCAAAAAAATCCTCACAGGTTTTATACTGGGCCCAGTGGATGCTGGAACAGGTTTCGGGGAGCCAGTGTTATATAAATGTCAAGCAGTGTGAACATGCCTGAAAGAGCTAATAGCTGAGTACCAAAACTTACTACACTAAAGGCACACTGGGACTTGACAGCAGTAAAAGCAGTCCCTTATTCACGAGACTTCAGGTTAACAGGGTGCTGCATGTAGGAGCATGCTGGGTTTCCTCCTCTCTGGCTACTTTTCATTTCAAACTTCCCTTTCGGACCCGAAATGGGACTCTTGCCTTGAAGAAGACAAGACTTGGGGTCACTTTGCCAGGAACTAATCTTTACCTTAGTTGAAGAAAACCAGGTTGTGATTATCAGACAGTTGTATTTATTTTGCTTGATATAAATGTAATCTAGGGATTGAAAGCAAAACACTACATATTCAGAAGATAATTCACAGTTTTAGATATCAACTGAAAATCAAAATATGCACCATTTGCAGTCAGCAACATTCGCGAACCACATGTATGGGGTATGTACAGCTGGTGTAGAATTTAATTTGAATGCTATTTATGTGCTATGCATGCTGCATATAAAGCAGACTGTCAACTGTTCATTTCCAAAAAAGGAAATAAAAGATACAAAAATTAAACCTGCAAATTCAAGGAACCTCGAGTTTTCAAAACAATAAGGTCAGAATAAGGTTTAATTCATTTTTCATTTCACACATTTTTGCCAGTTTAATAGAATCTTTCACTCTTTTGGTGTATTTCTCTAAAGCATAGAGCACTTTTTAATTGTTTATGTGTGGTTATAAAATTCGTAGCTCTCTGAGGCACAAGAATGGCCCCTATTTAGTCAATATATATTCCTTGGATTTTTTTCAGCTTCTAATATTTTAATACAAATAATTTATATTTTAAATAATTTTAGTGCTTTTAAAAAGAGTGAGATTGCTAGATATTTAAGAGAGAAATGTTGTTTATTCATACCACATATACAGCACAGGCCTTTGCCGTGCAAGTGTCCTGGCACTGCTCTAATAAATAAGCAAAACACAGTACCTCCAGTTACTGCAAATTTTGCTTCAAGTCCATTTGATCCAAATTAACACTACAGAAAACTGCACCCCACTATTTTACAAGCTGGCTTGGAATCACCTAAGAAGAGCTTTTGAAATTCACTTTAATTAAAAGAAAAAAAGATAAAAATAACCTGCAAACCTTTTCTTCTTCCAGTCCCATTCTCTTTTATCTTCTCTACAATTATGAATGGAATTTAGCCCTATGAGGAGTCACCATGATCACCACTGGAGAATGCAAGAAAATATGTGGAAAGGCCTCCATTTAATCTAAAAGACATTGGAGAACCTCATTTAAAGACTTCATTTAAAGACTTATACAGAGCATAATAATAATAATAATAACAACAACAACAACAACAACAACACAGAACTTAAAAAAAAGAAATTTTACTAGTGTCAGATGTGCAGCATCTGTGGCAGTAAATAAAATAAATCATGGCCATTTGATGACCCTGAAGGCAAATGGAATAACACAGTTTGCATCTATATGCCCAAACTCTTCTCTATCCAAAATGAGGTGGCCCATCCACACTGCTCATTGAGAATCATTGCCACCTGGCAAGAGATGCTAGACATTCATTGCAAGAAACTACATGTTCCATGCAGTGACCTCAGTGAGATGGATAAAGGATCCCTTTTTTGTCTAAAACATCATAGATGGCAAAATGGATCTTTTTTTATCCATCCTTTGCAAAAGGCATTTTATTATCTGTCTTAAGTTGATTTCAAAGAATTTCTACTTTGGCATAAACACAAATAAAATATGTGCTTGTAACCCCAAACCCAAATTACTTCCTTAAGGAATTACTGAATCTTGGCCTTTCATTCCACTAAACTATTCTAAGTGAACATAAATTTGGTAATTCTCCATAGGAATTCACACTCATTGGGGAAGATAAGTAGTGAGTGAAGACTGCACTTCAGAAGAGGAGACTTACATTTATTCAGGTATCTTACAGGTAGGATCCCATGGGAGGCAGATCTGAAGCCTAAAGTAGCTCAGAAAGGCGGCAGGTCTTTAAGGACAGCATCCTCTGAGAACAATGCTTCACACCAATACTCAGGGGGAAAAAATGTAGATATATTAGGATACAGGCTTGACTAAACAGGGAGTGTATGACAGAGCTCCAAAGCGTAAAGGCAGTATATGAGAGGTGGAATCTAGGACAGACTACAAAGGAGAAATGTATAAATGTTTCCTGGATGTGTAGGGATGATGTTAGGAAAGCCAAAGCTCCCCTAAAGTTGGCCTTCCTGAGGGATGCCAAGGCAACCAGAAGATGTCTTGCCATTGTGTTATAGTAATAAAAGGCTGGACAAGGAAAATATGGGTCTATTTCTGAATGAAGCAGATGATCTCATGTCAGTCGACACACAGGAGAGGCTGTTTCAGCCTCCCCCAAGGAACAAAGTCTTCAGGAACCTGAGGCCTGTTCAACAAGAGAGAAAAGCCAGAACAAGGAAGATGCGCTCTTGGTGGAGGAGGAACAAGTTAGGGAACACTGAGACAAAGTAAACATACACAACATACACAGTCCTGCAAGAACTGGCTGATTTCATCATAAGGTCACTCTTGATTATCTTTGCAAGGTCTTGGCATGTAGGTGAAGTTCCTGAAGAATGGAAGAAAGCAAGTCTCACTCTTATCTTCAAGGAGGGCAAGAACAAAGAGCTGGGGAACTACAGGCCGGTCAACCTCACCTCAGTCACTGAGAAGATGATGAAAATCTGCCTGGAAACCCTTTTCAAAGGAGAAGGTAATTGGAAGTAGTAAGCATAGATTTATGAAGGGGAAATCATATTTAACCAGTGTGATGGCCTTCCATAATGAGACTCCTGGTTGGTGGATGAGGGAAGAGAAGTTGCTATTGTCTACCTTGATTTTAGTAAGGCTTTTGACACTGTCTCATTCTCATCATCATAGACAAACTAATAAAGTAAAAGTTACATAAGTGGAAAGTGAGATGGATTGGAAATTGAGTAAATCACTGGGGCCAGAGAATTATGATCGGCAGCATGAACTTCATTTGTGGTCAAATTATTAGTGGTATACCACAGGGTACACCACACTGGTGCCAATACTGTTTAGCCTCACTACTGACCTGGACACTGGGAATGCACTCATCAGGTTCACAGATGACAAAAACCTGTGAGGAGTGTCTCCCACACCGGAGTGTTACCATTCAGAGGGACCTGGACAGGCTGGAAAATTGGGCAGAGAGGAAATTACGGAAGTTCAACAAGGAGAAACACCAATTCTTGTACCTAGGAACGAATAAGCCCAGGGACCAGCACATGCTGGGGACAACCATCAGGAAAGCAACTCTGTAAAGAAGAATCTTTGGGTCCTTGGACAGCAAACTGAGTATGAGTCACCAGTGAAGCAAAAAAAAAACCAACACTATCCTGGACTGCATTAGGAAAGATGTTGGCAGTAGGTTGAAGGAGATGATCTTTCTCCTCCACTGAGCACTGGTGAGACACACGTGTAGCAATCCGTCCAGATCTGGGCTCCCCAGTTACAGGAGAGAGATGAACTTACTGCAGTGAATCCAGTGCAGGGCCAACAAAGATGATTAAGGGTCTAGAGCATCTCCTGTGTGAGGAGAGGCTGAAAGAGCTAGGACTGTCAGTCTGGAGAAGAGGAGGCTCAGAGGAGATCTTATCAACATTTATAAATACCTGATGGAAAAAAACCAAAGAAGAGGGAACCAGACTCATTTCAGCAATTGCCACAGGGCAAGAGGCAATGGTTATAAATTGAAAACATGAAATTCCATCTAAACACAAAGAGACCTCACACATTTTTCACTGTGAGGCGGGTCAAACATTGAAATAGTTTGCCCAGAGAGGTTGTGGAGTCTCCACCTGTGAGGCTACCCAGAAGGCAGCTGGAAATGGTCCCAGGCAACCTCCCATAACAGACCCTGCTTGAGCAGTGGGTTTGGACCTGATGGCCTCCAGAGGTTACTTCCAACCTCAACCATTGTCTGATTTGCAAGTTTCAATAGCTAGCAACAGACACTGAATACGCTGCATTTAGAATTTGTGTAAAATGTTAATGGTGAGGATAATTAGACTTTGTTGAAATTTTTCAGTTACTCTGATACCTTCTCAGCAGCTGAGAAAATTCAGAAACCTCTAAATTAAGAGAAAATGTGAGCTTGAAAAAAACTGCTTTAGATCACACAGGAATTATATGTTATTTCTAACAAGTATAGAAAAGGAAATCTGAAGTCTAAGTCATGCAAAAGTTAGATCAAAGTGTACATCTTCAGTAATCAGTGTCTGTCTGCTTCTCTTTGCTTCTTGCACTGAACCTGTTATAGAATCCTCATAAACCAGCATAGATTGAATTATTATAATGGTGTTTTCTGCTGTTAAAATCTTTGAGTAGCTGAACACCAGTACTCTGGTCTGCAATGCATATTTAAATATAACTTCTAGCATATTTGAAGTGCACATGCAAATCCTTGTAGATATAGCAGGTGCATTTAAATGAATATGAATTCCCTGAGAAAACGTAGATGAGGGTTACATTGCAAGACATTTTGTGTACAAGAACTTCAGAAGAGTTGACAAAGAGGCTTACTCTATTCTATAGTGTGTAAAATACTGGAAAAGTTCAAGATTACTAAAACTACAGTAATATCCTGCCCACATCATCTTAAACAAAATTATTGAGTTGATTGTAACTCTGTCAGCTTGGCAAAGAAAGAGGGACAGTTTTATTAAGGGAAAAAATGGCCAGAGAGCTGAACACTGTTCCAAGTGCAATTCGGGGTCTACTGAAATCTTTGGATACATAAACAAGGAATATCAAGCAGGGGAGAAGAGCCTGGTATTCAGGCTCAGCATTCAAACAGCCAGTCGGCTATTGATCCCCTGAAGGAGTGCAGTTGGAGCGCAGTGTCCAGTTCTGCTGCTCCTCCTCAAGAAGGCAGATAACAATACAGAAAGGGCTCAGCAACTAACCAGAAGAGTCCCTGAGGTGTGTTTTATTATGATAAACTGAAGGGTTTGACTTTAACAAGTGGGAAGTTGACAACTCAGTTAACATTAGTAAGTGATCTTCAGTCTGGCCTAGGGAGGTGCAATAGTGCAATGCTAAGGAGTTGACACTAACCAGGTTCAAACCAGGAAAAAGTCACATGTTTTAAAAAGTGAGAACAGCTATCATTGGAGCAATTTCTCTAAGGTTATGATGCATTAACAGAGAAATCGAAACATTAGGATTTTCTTTTCCACAGACATGATCGAGTTTAAACAAATTAATTCACTGTAGTCTTATGCATTGCACAGGAGGTCCAATTAAATGCTTGCAGTGGTTCCTTTGGGCTTTTTAACTGTAATCTGTACTTTGTGACTCTCCTGCCCTCCCCAAGCATGTAAATGCTGCTCACACAAGTGCACATGCCTGCCACAGCTGCAGGAGGATGAATTGCACACTCCCTCCATGGCACTGTAACCCACATGTTTTATGCTTCAGCATTTGACTTTGGCCCAAAGAAAGAGAGAACAGCTGTTGTTTAGACTCATTAAGAGCCAAGGAGCCCAACAGAGGTCTGTTGCACGCATTGCCTGTGTGGGAGCGGATCGGTACGGCACTACGGGAGCACAACCCAACAGTTGTTTCCAAAAGGCATGTGCCAGCACCATCTACAACACGCTTCCCCACACCTTCCCTCAGACAGCACACACCATCACCATCTTCATCATTTTCCTGTGGTTAACACAGCAAAGACCTTCAAATACTTGCAAATGAACTATTAACTTAATTAACAGAATCGATGCTGAATTAGAGTTGCATATTTGTCATTTCAAACTCTGGGTCTACCCTGACACAGCCTTTTCCTGACTGTGCTGTATTTTGGGACTCGGTCAACTCTACCTGCTGGTCGTTGCCTGAAAATGTCTTGTGCAAAACAATTGACTTAATGCCTCTTGTCTGCTCTCCTCTTGGCAGAGCATGTGTCCATCTGGATTTACAACCTCCTATGACCACCAGGCTACCTCTCATGACACAACCAATATCCTCACATATACACAGACTGTTTTTATCAAGTGGTGGCAGCTCCTAGGGCATTCTGGTGTTGCCTTATCTCCCTCTCTTATTTTTTCAAGTATCAATCTCCCTCAGTTTATAGCAGATTCTTCTGTGTCCTTCTTGCAAGCAAAATCTAAGGTTGCATTAACCCTGTTTCATTCCCACTATTCTGTAATAGAAGTACTAAACATAGTAACAAAATAACTCTGTAGCCCTTTTTTATCGATAGGTATTTATTATTTGAGTGATAGTTTACAACAAATGGACTGAAGAGGAAGGGTGCTCACCTAAACCTGCATTTTACTGCAAACTGATAAAGCCATGTCCACATAGCTGAGACTGAAACTCTAAACTGTGCCTGCTGTTCCAGACAAACCAGCAAAAATTACCTGAAATACCAAAATTTCCTGTTCAGTTTTAGCAAGGCTGTCTCAGAGATGTGAGAACATGGAGGTTTCTCAAACACTTCAGTGAATAATCTGTGTCAAGTTTGATCTAAAGGGATAAATCTCTGCACCAGCTGTGTCATCTATGGGGATAGTCTTTATGTCCTTTTGCTTTAATTAGTCTGTATGTTTTGTAGACATTCCGTAACTGCTTGAACACTCAAAATTTCTTTGCAGCCATTAAAATCTCCCTCTCATCTTTCTCCTGGATTTTCCAGTTCCAAGATTAGTTGTTCCGGGGTTTTTTCTTCTATTTTTGATAAACCTTTTTCTGTAACTGCTTAAGAATCACAATATAGGCTGAAATAAAATCCTGTGAAATTGTGAATTAATTATTGTGAATATTGTGAAATAAAATCCTTCCTGTTCTGGTCCCTTCCTTCGACTGACAATAATTTTTGTAAATAAGCTGTTCTGACAACTCTATGCTAATACCCTTCCTTTTTTTTTCCAGGGTTTCATTCCAGCAGCAGTTCTGGCAGCTGTTGTCCACCTTCCATTTGAAATTGGATTGATTTCTGTTTTTCTGACAGCATAACATAAACATGATCTAGCACTAGACTTTGTTACACTGCATTTCTATTAACTACTGAATCTCGGTCAGGTTTGTATTCAAACTGCAGCATCACTGATTTGGAGTTGAAAGAACAATTTCTATAATCCCAAAGTAGAAGCTGCCAGATCCTTCTTAGTGATGGCAGTAAGTGATGCATGGTCAGTTTCTGATTATCATTGATTGGAAAGGTGGGGAAAAAAAAATAAATCCCAGGGCTGAAACCAATTACATGGAGTCTCTGTTTGTCCCTAAATTTGCTGACCCTCTATACTGTCTGGTTTGTCCAGTTCAGTAGAACAAAGTTTCCTTCATCATTTCACATCTTGAGGAAATTGTGCAGCCTTCACTTATGAGCTGAGATTATCCCAGTGATGAAGGTTCAAGTTTTTGGCTATATCTTCACTCCTAAGTGAAGGGATTGAGAGTCCCTAATCCCCAAGAAAAAGTGGCACAGACTGATGGATACCCACACTGCTAAGGCCAAACACACCTTCAACAGAATGGCTGCACCCAGAGCCCTGAGCACTTGGCCTCTGTCTCCTCAAGCCTCTAAGATGTAATTGCTAGTTTGTGTTCCTTTTGCCGGTTTACAAAACCCAAAATAACATGAGAGGTGTGGTATAGGCATCGCACACAGCATGTGCACCATCACACTAAGAAAAAAAACAGAGCATGCTGACAGGTTTGGCATCTGGAAACACAAAGCCTTCCAGGATGGTCTGAGATGCCTATCCAGCATGAAGGGAGCCAAACCTGTTTGCAGGCCATATTACCCTTTGGGCATGAACTGGCAGGAACTACTTTAGGACCCTTGGAATCACAGATTAGTTTGGGTCAGAAGAGACCTCTAAATATCAACTAATCCAACCCTCTCTGCCTCAGACAGGGACACCTTTCACTGGATCACATTGCTCAAAAGCTCATTGAACCTGGCCTTAAACACTGCCAGAGGAATCCACAAAAGCTCTGGGAAACCTGTTCCAATGTCTCATCACACTCTTCACAAAAATTCTTCCTTATGTCCAATCTAAATCTATCTTCTTTAACTTTCAACCTGCTGGACACACCTCTTGTGATGCAGCCCAGGCTATAGCTGACTTCCTGGGCTGCAAGTGCTCTTTTTCAAGTCCTGTCCACCAGGATCCCCAAGTCCTTCTCCACAGGGTGGTTCTCAATCACTTCATTCCCCAGTCTGCACTGATATTTCAGATTACCCTGACCCAGGTGCAAAAACTTGCATTTGGCCTTGTTGAACTTCATGAGCTTCACATGGGCCCACATGTCTCTTCCCAAACTGGTTTGGAAGTGGCCATCTGGAATGGCTGACAGCAGAAGCAGGGTGTGTACTAACAACTACACTGTGTGCACAGCCCAGGCTCACTGTCTGCCTTTTATTTTCCTTTTCCTAGAAGCATGGCTGGCCTGCTGAATGTCTAGTGAACACATCTCTTACTTCTTACATGTATTAACATCTTTCCCTTACAAAACAAATGGAAAAAAAAACAAAAACAAAAAGGCACTTTATTTATAGAAATATTGGGCCTTTTATGTGAAAGCTCTTTAGGCCCTGTGATCTATCATTTGCAAATCATCTTTGAGAACGATGTAGTAGGTGTCCCCCAGGCTGTCTGAAGCCACTAGGATTTCCCATCTGGCCCACCATCTTTCCTGCAGCAGACGGAGACCAGATGTTCGAGGAATTAAATTCACTGGGACAGCTGAATTCCAGCATGAGAGACTTCAGAGCCCAGCTCAGAAAGAAGCACACCACCACTGTGCCCATGAAAGCTGGGGCGAGGACAGGAGGGCTGATAGCATTGTTTCTGCCCATGCCCAGGCTTTTTTGTCCGCATCCAGTCTAAAATGTTAAATGTGCTCCTTGATTTCTGATTGGACTTCTGGGCACAAAAGCAAGTTATCATGAGACAGAGTGCAAATCACAATAACCCCTTGAGTGCCCACTGGTCCTGGTTGAAGCTCCTGATCCCAAACTGCATAGAGAGTCATTTAGCAAACCCACATTTAGTATAGGATGAGGGTCTGTAGCTACAGCCTGTAAACAGAACTGAAAGGATTGAAATGTTTAAATGTTTTTTACATACAGTATATTTTACTTTAAGGCCAATTTGCCTCCTGCTCTATTTAGGGCTTTAGGATTTTTTTCAGCTGCTATTGCTGCTGCTGCTGTTCTTCTTGTCAAATTATCTTTGAGCTCAGTGCACATCCCTCCTCTGCTCAGCTTGTTGTGTGGTCTGACTTGTCTCCAAAGGAAGGGTCCTAGTCAGGCTCCTCTCTCTGCTAACGAAAAGCCAGTAACACACTTAAGGGCTTCAAAAGCAAAACACTAGGATTTATAAGGTTTGGTGCCGTCTGCCTCCCTTTCTCCTGCCACCTACTGTCTGTAAATATAGAGCTTAACCTTCTGCAGCTGCCTTGGGAAGAGTTTCAGCTCTTAACCAGTTTTCTGCCTGACTCAAGGTCCTGGGTTTGCCAAGGCTGCCATAATCCATGTCATAACCATGTTGCAGGGGACTGACAGAACTCCACTCCTCGCAGGGCTTAGGTCCAACTGCTCCTCATCATATCCACTGTGCAGGACAGCCACAGGCTACCACAGGCTTGTGCCAGAGCCTTTAGAGGCATATTCCCTTTGCAAAGAGGCGTGGATTTTGGATGGGGTGCTTTGTGTACAGACAGGAGGGCGGGGTAAAACAGGTTAAAAGACTTAGAAATATTCAGAAAACAAACGATGAGGCATGTGTGATGTGTGTCTAGCAGCCATTTCTAAAAAAGCCCTCTCTGGAGTGAACCTCTTGATGAATGAATCCAGAAAACGCAAGGCACAGTTTCTTGGACTCCTGGATTGCATGCCCTGCCCACACAGCAAAGTGGAGGCATGTCTCCTGCAGAAGGCCCCTGGATAAGGATGTTGAACGTGGACACCCTTGGTCCATCCTAGAACCACTTTGATAATGGACAGATCACAAATGCAATAAATTACACTTCATATGAAGAAAATGCTGCCAGAGCTGTAACTGAATGACATTGAGACTAACAAAGTTTACTAGAAAGGCTCAGGAAATGTACTTTAAGGGTAAAAAATGAAGTGGCTTAGTGTAGGATTCTGATGTGGTTCCCCCAGGCCCATTTGCCCATCCCACAGTCTTACACCCTGGGATTGTACCAGTGCCATCAAGTTCAGCCGCTGGCACCAGCTGAACAAGCACTGTTTGTGCCAGTTTCCTGGTGGGAGTGATTGATTAGAGCTGGTTGAGCTTGCTCTGTCCAGAGCAGGTGTGGAGCAAATTTGCCCTGACTCAGTCAATTAACTTTATCAGAGAATCACAGTCAACAGCGTGAATATGATAACAATGTGTTGCAGGGTCCATGCCTCTCACTGTGCCTGGTCTCATGCCGATGGCATCATTCTGAGTTTATCGCCAAAAATGGTGCCCAAGTCTTGTGATGTGTGAGCACTTGGGTCCAGATTCATCCCATGCATGGGCTTCTGCTATTTCACTGGATAATTCCTGTAAAATTTCCTATGGCCACAGTTAAGAGAGAGAGGAATATCCCACAACTTATTTGGTAATCTCAAAAATGTGTCTCAGGGACCCTCTGGCTGTTCAAGCACACACCTCTCCAAGTCTGGTGGCCAATCAGACTGGTATAAGGTTGAGATCAGTGAACTGACCTTTCAGAAAAACTGCATGTCATTCTTCACAACGCTTTTTAATTCAGGGTTATTGACAAGAAGTAGGGAACCAACCACTACATTGATGGTGGGCTTCTCTCCTGTGCTAACATGGTCTGATGTTATATGTTGGTGTGTACAGGGTCAGGGATTTGAAAAGGCTCCACGCCCTTTCCCTGACAGTGCCTCAGCTCACAAGTTCCCAGAAGTTATCTTACATGTTTTGTAGATCAGATGTACCTAGTCTTGCCTCCAGCCTCGCCACTTGTTTTCATGCCCATTTAAACTCAAATAAATCTAACTGTTGTCCAAGCGGTTCACCAGTGGGAGAAATGGGACAATTATGAAGTAAATCAGTTTGAAATATGTTCAGATCTCGATGCAAACGTGCCTTTGCACAACTGACTGTCACCTTGGTGGATTCAGCCTGCAGGTGCGTGGAATTCCTTGCCTCCAGCAGTCCTCTCCTGGAATAATCAAATTACTCTGCAAAAGAAACATCAGTAAGTCTCTGTGACAGCCTAAGACAGGACCAAGGATGCTAAAAGCTTTTGTCAGCCCTCAAGCATTCTCTGGTCACTCAACCTTACCCTCAGAAAGGAAGTTGTGTGTAAGCTTAGAACCTGGACTGATCTTGGCAACTGAGGCTGTGTTGCAAAATACTCTGAAAGCCGAAGTTCCTCACAAAACTGAGCTGTGTGGGGTTTTTCTCCATGGATAGCATATGTCCTCTGTCTTTACCCCACCCTGGTACCTGGCTCAGCTCTTCAGTGGGTGTGCTATGCCTGGGTTTGAATAAAGGACTAACTGAGCAACACCGAGGCTGCCCCAGAGGTCAGAGTTCAGCAGCTGGACCTCTCAGGAGCTCAGCAGGGTCTGCACCTCAGCTGCTGCTGCTTCCCTGATTTTTCTTCCCTGGTCCTTGAGGATGCAGTGAAGTAAACTCCTTTAGCTTGCACCAGCAGGCCTCTGCCCACACAGTCAATGAAGTGCTGGGACCATAGCTGGCAGCATTCTCCTCTCTGGATGGAAAAACAAGTTCAAGCCTCATTGCAATGGTCTGGCTCAAAAATATTGTGAGTGTCACAGTGCTAGTCAGAGCTAGGCACTGTTACAAGGAGCTTTCCTGTTGGTCATGATCATTGTTGTCATTAAAGGATCCTGTCACTTTTAAAATGAAGCAAGGCCATATGGTATATGAAGCAAGCAAGCAACCAAGCAACCAAAAGTAAGAAAGCAAGAGAAAGAAAAAAAGGTAATAAAGAAAAAGACAGAAAGAGAAAGACAGAAAGAAAGCCAGCAAGCCAGGCAGCCAATGAGAAAGACGGAAAGAGAGAGAGACAGAGAGAGAGAGAGACAGAGAGAGAGAGAGACAGAGAGAGAGAGAGAAAGAAAGAAAGAAAAGAAAGAAAGAAAGAAAGAAAGAAAGAAAGAAAGAAAGAAAGAAAGAAAGAAAGAAAGAAAGAAAGAAAGAAAGAAAGCAATGTTACTTGCCCCTTTTTATTACAAGCTGTTTCCCCAGAGCCAGTCTGCAGTCAGTATTGTATTGTACTTCAGTGAAGGCAAAGAGAAATAATATCCAGGAGAAAAAAACTGTAATCTAAAAATGGGAAAAGTTCTCCTACCGTGTATTATGTGCAATTCCAGGCACTGTAACAGTGAAACATGAGCTGATATCTCTGTTTCTCTGAACATGCTATGTTTTAGAGGATGTTACTCTCAGAGCTTCTAAACTTTGTGACATAAACAGCAAACCTAATTCTGAAAAAAAGCACCTACCACACCTGATTACCATAACCAGGATCACACACCTTTAAATCAAAAGTCAGTTGAGTTGGAAAAGGTTTAAGTTTTTTCAATAAATTACTTTTTATAATGACTATAAAAGTTATATAGTACACAGAGGCTTGCTAGAGGTAGATACTTTACTGTACCTGAATTGCTGGGAATACTTGCTGAGACATAAAGCTGACAATCAGACATCTGAGTGTGTTTGAAAAACATCATCTACCAAAAGATTAAAGCATGAATTTAGCAAAGTAATCCAGGAAGGAAATTCTTTGTTCTTTCTTGTTACTTATCATGTCAACTAAAGGGATAGAATGGGAAACGAGCTTACACTTTACTTCAGAAATAGTTGAAATATAGGAAGAGTTTGAGAACAAAATTATTTTTCACTGTTAAATATATGGATTTTGACTCTTACAGAACTGTATTTCAACACATTTTTTTATTTTATGCCCATGATAAGTTATTAAACATATAAAATTGCCTTATTTATAGAGTATAAGAGCATTGCAAGTCATAGTGCCTCCATTTTTCAATGTAGAAACTACTTAGAAGTGTATAGATTCTAAATGATTTTTTAATTACGAGGGGAAGAAGGTAATTGCTAGGAGTAAAAGAGATTTGTTATTCCACAAAGAAGGGGGAAAAAGGAGCAATGATTCTAAATTAACCAAAGTACTAATGGCAATTTTTATGAAAAAGAAAGTCCAGTTAGGCAAAACAACCTTGTAGTTAAGATTGTTGAGAGAATGTCACAGGGAAGGTTGAGGGAGAGAAAACCAAAAGTGTGAAACTGAGCGTATCCTTCTGATGTGCAGCATGGGGAAGAAAGGGAATTAACTAATAAACGTATCCAAAATACTGACAATATTTTAATGTTCCTGGAGAATTAGTGATCTCTAAGATGTCTGAAAAGAAAGAGGAGCAGGTTACTGATCTTACAGAATGGCAGGGGAAGAGGAAGAGAAAGAGTGAACCTGTCATCTACCATCTGGTAAGCCTAACTTCAGCCTGCAGTAATATAGTGGAAAAAATATTAAAAGGTAAAAATCTTAAGCACTTAGGGGAGAATGGATCCACAACCAATAAACATCATGGATTTATAAGGAATGGAAAGAAGGCACGCAAAAGTATTTTTTTCTTCCTATAATTGCAAAGTGGTGACTGAAGGGAATACAGTAGGTATAATATACGTGCCTACTAACATATAGATTTGTATGTATGGGCTTCAGTAAATTAAATAGGATCTAGCAGTGTGACCAAAAAAAAAATCCAATGTAATTTTTGGGCTTCTAACACAGAGGCATCGTGTCATGTACCTGGGAAGTGATAGATGTCTCTCTCAGTATACAATACTGATGAGATAGCATCTCGACTACTGCTTTCAGATTTAAGTACTTTCAGTACCAATAAAAGTGAACTGGATGGAGTTCAAGAAGCATGGAAGGAAAAGCAAAAGCCTATAGAAACTGTTTGGTGATGAAATATTAACTGAAAATAGACATCTATAGCCTAGTCAAACAAGGGTGGGAAGAATAAGCTCAGTGCCACATTCCTTACAGTGGAAGGTTTTCAGTACAAAGAAAATAGGGTCAGGACTAAAAGAGAAAGCTGGACAGGCAGTAAATATTAACTGTACATGGCCAGAGCTCTGGCCCCTGCTCCTGCTGAGACTCAGCCAGACATTTATCAGGGTGCAGAAATGTAGAATGGGGAACTGTGTTCATGAGGAGAGAAATGGCCTGGAGGGCCTAAAGGAGCTCCTCTGGGGACAGGACAGAAAAGAAGAAAACAGAAGAGGGGAAGGGAAAGAAAAAAAGAGGGGGTGGGGGAGGGAAGGAAGGAAGGAAGGAGGGAGGGAAGGAAGGAAGGAAGGAAGGAAGG